>PVIW01000562.1:0-455324 GCA_004026585.1 Noctilio leporinus | reverse complement strand
CATTTCCCCCAAAGTCAATCCCACCTGTTGTCCATGTCCATGGTTCCTTTATACTAGGTTCTTGTCTAAGCTGTTCCCCTTTCTTGTCTCTGCCTCCCCCCTCCCCCCAACCCCTTTCTCCCTGACCACTGAAGGCCTATTCCTTGTATTCATATACTTGGTTCTGTTTTGCTTGTTGTTAGTTTTGCTCATTATTGTCACAAGAGAAGTTGTTGATGGCTAAGACGGCCTAAGAAAGAACATTAGAGAATAGAAATATCTAATAGAGATTTTTTTTCCATTGAGATGGGACCACTCCTTCAACACAAACTCGTCATCTTCATCCTCCCTCTCATGTCTTCAGAGAAAGCTGACAGTAATTTTTTGTAAGTGAATACCAAAATGATGAGAGGCATGAATTACAAGTCCAGCTTGGCTAAGCAGGAAACCAAGATAGCACACAACCAGCATGGGGGCCAGAGGAAAAGGAGCTATCTGAAGACTGGATGCATACTTTTAAAACAACCCTACAAAAGAAGTGATACTATCTGTAACTCTTCAGGCCATACTCAAGGCACTCACCAGTCCCTCACAAACATTTGGTGCAATGCAGCCCCCACTCCACCCCCACCTCTTCAAATATATTTATGGTTCTTTTTGAAATAGGGACCCTTGTGGGGAGTTATATTCTAGGAGAGAAGGTTCAATTTCCATTAAATTCTCTTTTTAAGAAAAATAAAAACATCTCTATGCTTGTGTTTAGAACCTAACAAATTACATGTTTGTTAGGAATAAAGAAATACTTTATTCCTTCTTCAGATGATGATAAAAAATTGTTCATACCATGGCAACCTCAGTATTGGCTTCAGAAAGTGCCATTTCTAATTGTGCTTCGTTATACCAAGTGTCAATGAGGACAAATGAATTAATTTTTATTAAATTTAATTGTATTATTGTATTTACAATTTTAAAGTAATTAATTATCTTTATTCCTAGCACTTAATGACCAACATTTTAAAAAGACAAGTGAAAATTGTGCTCTCCAAGTGAAGAGAATTCTTAAAACAGGGCCTCCAAAAGATTGAGAGAATGTGATGCAGTTTTCTTACCTGGTTCGGTGTAAATTTTATTAAAATAAGGAGACTCTGTGGACCTGCGGATCTCTGCACCATCCATTCTTCCATGAGCATGACAGCAGCTTGCTAGGAAGGATATGGGGTATAACAAATGAAATGATTTTTCAAACTAGGGATGTACAAGGGGAGACCCAAATTTGAATTTATTTACTAAAAATTATGTATTTATTCTTACATGTTTAAACTTCAGTTAGCTTCCAAATACTTTCCATTTGATGCAATACAATTATCAAAACAGTTTTCCACTGCTTAAAACAATATTTGAATTTGTTGGGTTTCATGCCTTTTAGTGTTTCTGTTGTTTTTGGTCAAAAACTCCTGAACACTCTGTGTAGTATCGGCAGGTGAGCTCATAAATCACCCATCATGAAGTGGGCAAGCATGTTGAAAGAGTCTTCAAAAAAATTTCACTGAAGGCAAATGCAACCTCTTATAACAACACCAGCTGGTACACTGATACAGATATGTTCCTAGAATAGTCATCTAGCCTGTACTACAAAGGGCCTGCTCTTTAGAAGTTAATTCTGGGTTCTTTTGAGTTCTTCTCATGCTCTTCGGCCTATGCTTTTTTTCTATTTCTACATATAGAAAGGTCACTTTAAATCTACTTCCTTGGTATCTATGAGTTTGCACATTCATATTCCCCTCAGATGAGTGGTAGTCGTGGTGGGGAAGTTGAGGGTTTTGACTCAGGTGGGGATTCTTGGCTCAGATGGGTTTGGAAATGGGCATGTCCATGGGTTGGAGAAGATGGATCCAAGGGAGGCTGCACCTGCATTGTTGTAGTCTCCTATGGAAGGTTAAGTTGATTACCAAACATAGCCTCCAAATTGTTGTCAACTCTAGAGCTGCCAGAGAGAGGAACCCAGGTAGTAGACACACAAAGCAGCAGGCAGGATTTTTGTGATCACCACCTGGAATCTGTCACCGTTTGTCCCCTATGAACCAATGTAATAAATTCAACAAAAATTGAAAGAAAAATAAAGAGCATCACATGCATAGAGCCCTTCTAGGCAACAATTTCAGAATTCTAAAGAAAAGAAATACATTTATTATTCTTCACTTTGGGGGAAAAAATTAAAATGCAGAGCCCAAAGCAGCAGGCAGGAGAACCTAGGATGAACATATGGCAGGAAGATGACCTGGAGGATTCTCAGTAATATTTTCCCTTGTGGGAGGTGAAAAGTTAGGGATAGTGTTATTTATGAGTTGAACTGTATCCCTCAAATAATCTTACGGTGGATTCCTAACCTCTAGTACCTGAGAATGTGACCTTATTTGGAGGTAATGTCTTCATAGAGACAATTACACCAAAACAAGGTCATCAGAGGAGGACAGACTAAAGTTGGGGCAGTCTGGTCCCGTACATACACACAGCAGAATGCCACATGAAGACTACTGCAGAAACCAAGGTGATGTTTCCATGCATCAGGAACTGTGGAAGACTTCAAGTAAATGACTGGCAGTTAGGGGAGAGGAAGGCACAGACTCTCCCTCCCAGCCCTCAGAAGGAGCCAATCCTGCTGACCCTCTCATCTCAGACTTTCAGCCTCTGGAAGTGTGAGACAATAAACTGTTGTCGTTTGAGCTGCCCAGTTTGTGGTTCTCTGTTATGGTCACCAGCAAACCAGCACAGATGTGCTGAGAGATTTTAAATTCCTATGTCAAATTATAACCTCCTCACCCTACTCTGGCTTTTACAGATAAGGAACAATGGGAAGTTAGATTGAAAGATAAGAACACAGCTGTTGTCATACAAAGCTGAAACATAATTCTGAGACAGTTGACTATAAAAGCAGATGGGAGCTTTATATATTAGTCGTCCAACCTGTCAATTTCAGATGTGGAAACCAGAGCCCAGAGAGAAGCTCTCATAAGGTCATTTGGTGAGTTGGTGATCTGTGGTGGACTCCTGCATTGGTTCACGAGGGCTACCATAACAAAATACCACAGACTGGATGGCTGAAACAACCGACATTTATTTATTTTTACAGTTCTGGAGCCTAGAACTCAAATATCCAGATGCTGGCCCAATTGGTTGCTGCTGAGGCCACTCTGTTTGGCTTGCAGATGGCCATCTTCTGGCTGTGTCCTCACATGGCTTTTCTTCTGTGTGCAAGAGTTCTGGTGTTTCTTGGTGTGTCCAAATTTCCTATTGTTATTATACCAGCCAGATCAAATCAGGGCACAACCTAAGGACTTTATTTTTAAACTTAATCACTTCTCCAAAGACCTTGTCTCTACATAGGCTAAGGTACAGGGGTTAGGACTTCAAAGGAGGACACAATCCAGCCTATAACATTCTGGCCCTTGACAATTCATCATGTTCTTCTCCCATGAAAAACACATTCACTTCAACCCTAACAGCCCTAAAGTCTTGATTCTAAACATCAGGAAGTCCCAAACCTCATCTAGATATAGAAATTAAATGTGACTAAAACTCAAGGTATGATATCTTTTTTCAGGCAAAATTCCTATTCAGCTGTGAACCTCTGAAACCAGACAAGTTATCTGCTTCCAACATACGTTCCCATTCTGAAAGTGAGAAATCAGAAAGAAGAAAAGGGACACAGGTCCCAAGAAAGTCCAAAACCTACCAAGGAAATATTTATTCCATTTTAAGATATGAAAATAATTCCCTTTGGCTGGATGCTCTGTCCTCCAGACCCATTGGATGGCTGTCCTGCCTTCCAATCCACTGAGGCAGCTCCGTGAGCCCCAAGATCCTGGGAGGGAGCCATACACCTGAGGTCCTGAGGAGTAGCAGCATGGCCCATCGAAAATGAGTAGTTGGCCTTTGTTCCTGGAATGAAGAAGAGAATAATGTCCCCCTGCCTCTGGGGGATTATTTTTTCCACTTCTTGAAGGAAAATGCATGCTTTCAGCCAGATAGCTCTATTGTCTTGTGCTATAGCATTCCAGATATTCATTTTATCTCTTATCTGTCCCTTTCACTTCAAGTCGGTAACATCTCTGCTGATTTGGTTGATAGGACCATGTGTCATACCTGTATTCTCTTCATCACATGATTGTCCTTGTTGTGCTCTCTAGAAAAACCTTCATTTTTTCAATATGGATAAGTTGAGAATTTTCTAAATCCACAAGTTTTATTTCCATTTTGCTTAACAATTCCTTCTTTAGTTTATCTCTTTTCTTGTACATTTTACTATGAGCAATAAGGAGAAATCAGACTGCTTAGACTCTCCAACTCTGGTTAGAAATCTCTACAGTTAAATAGCCAAGCTCATCACTTACAAATTCTGTCTTCCACAAAACACTTGAACTCAGTTCAGCCAAGTTCTTTGCCACTTTAGAACATGTTATTCCATTCTAGCTGAGCTCTCACTAGAAGCAACTTTCATGTTCATATATCTAGGAAAAAAAATCTCTTCAAGGCAATCTAAGCTTCTTCTAACATGCTCTTCAAAACTCTTCCAGCCTTTACGTGTTACACAGTTTCAAAGCTGCTTCCACATTTTTAGTTATGTATCATAGAAGCTTTCTACTTCCCAATACCAAAATCTGTTCTTCATTTCCTACACCTGCCGTAACAAAATACCACAAGTTAGGTGGTTCCAGCAACTGAAATTAATTTTCTCAGTATGAAGACTAGAGTTGCAAGGTCAAAGGTGTTGGCAGGTTTGGCTTCTTCTGAAGCCTCTCTCCTTGGCTTGGTAGAGTACAGAAATGCAAGTGATTATTTATGTTGATTTTGTGTCTTGCAATTTTATTAACTTCTTTATTAGTTCTAACAGTTGTGTGTGTGTGTGTGTGTGTGTGTGTGTGTGTGTGTGTGTGTGTAGTCTAGGGTTTTCTATATATAAGATCATGTGATTTTCAAACAGATAATTTAACATTTTTCTTTCCCACTTGGATCTCTTTTATTTCTTTTCCTGGTTGAATTGTTTTGGCTAGAACTTGAGGTCCTGTGTTGAATATAAGTAGTGAGAGTGGACATCCTTGTCTTGCTTCTGATTTGGGGGGAAAGATTTCAGCCTTTCATCGTTAAGTATGATGTTAGTTGTGAGTTTTTGTAGATGGCTTTTATTAAAGTCATTCCTTCTAAATTGTTGAGAGTTGTTGTTTGAAAGGGTGTTGAATTTTGTCATAAGCTTTTTCTAGCTCTATTGAGATAATTACGTGATTTTTTTCTCCTGTTCATCCTGTTTCCTCCATTCTTTATGATGTATCATAATAATTGATTTGTGTAATGTTGAATCATTTTCATGACCCAGAGAGAAATCTTACTTCATCATGATGCACAATTCTTTTAATGTACTGCTAAATTACATTTGCTAGTATTTTGTTGCAGATGTCTGCATCTATATTTTTCAGGGATATTAGCCTATAGTTTTTTTTCTTGAGGTGTCATTATCTAGCTTTGATATCAGGATAAAATTGACCTCATAGAATGAGTTTGAAAATGTACCCTTTCTTCAATTGTTTTGGAAGAGTTTGAGACTTTTTGGCATTTATTTTTATTTTATTTTTAAAATATTTATTTATTATTTTTAGAGACAGAAGGGCAGGGAGGGAGGAACAAGGGAGAGAAACATCAATGTGTGGTTGCCTTTCACCTGCCTCCAGTTACAGACTGGCTTGCAACCTGGTTATGTGCCCTGTCTGGGAATCGAACCAGCGACCTTTGGTTTCACAGGCCGGCACCTTATCCACTGTGCTACCAGCCAGGGTTGTTTCTTCTTTTTTAATTTAAATGTTTTTCATTATTAAATTCCCTATTAATCCTGCCTTTCCTACATCCTATACATTTTAAATATTCAAGGGTAGGGTGGGATGGTAAACAGAGTACAGTTTTGGGAACCATTTTCCAAGCGGGATCATACAGTTGCCTGAAGAGGTACCCACTGAGACCAACTTTTTGTCTTCAAAGAGGTCTTGGGTATTTGGTAGTAAGGCTCATGTACCCCAACTACACACATACACACACACACACACACACACCATAGATCCATCTAGGCAAGATAAACATTTGTATGATTTTTCCTTAGATATTTCAAGATCTATCAATCAAAGATTGCGGTTTGAGGTCACTTCTGTTTCTCTATTTCAAAATTTAAAATATTTCCCAGGCTGGTGACCATGATGGCCCAGCATCTCCAGGGCTCCCTGCTGAATTTAGGTGCTGCCTGTGTTCACCGTGGGTAGCTTTAGCCCAGAAACGCATGTTGGACACCATTCTCTTTAGCTCTTACAGAAAATCCATGGGGTAGCATAACAGAGGCTAGACAGATAGGTGGGCAAACAAAAAGCCCAACTTTTCTACCTTTCTTTAGGTGATAGAATTTTGTTGTTATACTGAATACAGTGCAGAGTTAGGGCCCAGCTAATGCAGGCCAGGAGGGTAACAAGGAAGCAACAAAACACAAGCAAGACTTTACCTAACACTGTTTCTCATCCTGCAATCATTTCTGTTTGATTGTCATAGGAATTGCTCCAAATCCCCAAACACTGAAACAAATTGTTTCCTAATGTTGTGAAAATCAGTTGTATCAACTCAAAATCTTTGAGTAAGGGAGTGACTTAACTTACCAGTTTGTTTGGTATCAAGTGATATTTGTTCTTTCAAACATCTTCAAGCTGAGTTCCTCAAGCAAGCAGTTAAAGAATCTTTCATGAGAACTATCTTTCTTTGTGAGTAGTCCCCACTTCTACACCTTCCCACTCCATCAGGAGCTGCCTTTTCTTCTGTGCAGGTTAGAAAAAGGAACTCTCTTCTTAAGACACTTTATATAAATCTACAATGTGTACCATATGAATGGCACCACCTAGAGTTGTTTAGTTTGCAACCTGAACCTATGCTGGCCCTACGATATGGTTTTCTCATAACGTGGGGAGCTTGTGTGCAGAAATCTGTGACCCAGGGAGGGCTCCCCGTAGAGATGTCCAAGATACACCAGGAAGTCTGTGGACACTTCTGGGATAGGATAAGTGGATGAAGTGCTCATTGGGGGACAGTCAATGAAAAGCAAACACAGACAAGGCCAATTAAAAGGGGGAAATAATGAATTCAGTTTGGGATACGAGACACCTGTGGGAAGTCCAGCCAAGCTGTCTCTTGGGCAGCTAGAGATCTCAGTCTGGAATTCAGCAGTAAGGCCTGGGCTGAAGATGTACTATAGAATGAAAAGGAAAGAGGAGCGAGGGCGAGACCCTTAGGAGCCATGTTGGCAGTCAGGAGAAAGGCACAGGAAGAGGAGGAGGAAGAACACTTGGGATAGACAGAGAAAAAGGAAGTCTGACAGTTGTGGCTGGATATGAAAGTGATGTGAGAAGTGAAGCTATTTCTAAACTTCTTGGGTGCAGCTCCCAAACCAACTCCCAGTGAAGGGGGATCTTAAAAAGTATTGGGAAAGGCATTCCTTGTTGTGCATAAAGTTTTTCAACCCCTACTTAGCCATATAAGAATGGGACTTTAGTCTGGAGCATTTCCTAGACCCTGAGAGAGAGAGAAAACACTCTTGTGTTGGGCTTCTTGCCTGTGTGGGAATAGCCTTCCCTGTTTCCGACTCAATGTGTATTTCTTTGTTCTGCATAAGCCTGTACGTCAGACCCTAGAGGGATGGGGTTGCAGTAAGAAATAGGGTGTGTGCAGCCCTGTTACCTGAATTGGCTGCAGAGTAGATCAGCTGGCCTTGAGGGACTGACACATTACGAGGAGCTGGATCTTGTGCACCGTTTTTCTCCTCTCACTGTGTGCAAATGCTACACTACTTGAGCTGGATGTGTTGTCTATTTTAAGTAATCTTGAATCATGCATTGTTTGTTTGTTTTTTTTTTTTAAGATTTTTAAATTTATTATTTTCAGAGAGAGGGGGAGGGAGAGAGGCAGAGAGGGAGAGAGACATCAACGTATGGTTGCTTTTCACCTGCCTCCAGCTGTGGACCTGGCTGGAGACCTGGCTGGAGACCTGGCTTGCAACCTGGTTGTGTGCCCTGGCTGGCATGCATTGTTTTTACCCCTGTCATTAAGCCTTGGCTGTACTCATGTTGTGTTTTATTCTGTGGCACAGTCTGAGCACCCAGTAAAAGGTGAAAGAAAAAGATGATGTGGTAGGCTGAATAATGGCCCCTCAAAGGTGTTCTAATCCCAATCTCCAGAAACTTTGCATAAGTTACTTTACATGGCAAAAGGATCTAGGAACATGAGATTAAATTAAGGGTCTTAGCCCTGGCTAGTGGCACAGTGGATAAGGTGTGAACCTATGAACCCAGAGGTTACTGGTTCGATTCCCAGCCAGGGTAACATGACCAGATCTACAGGCCAGGTCTCCAGCCAGGTCTGTAGCTGGAGGCAGGTGAAAGGCAACCATACATCGATGTGTCTCTTCCTTCCTCTCTCTCTGAAAAATAATAAAATCTTTAAAAAAATTAATTAAGGATCTTGAATTACAGAGATTATCCTGGATCACCCAGGTGGGCCCAGGGCAGTCACAGGGTTTTACAAGAGAGGAGAGGAGCATGAGAGTCATAATAAAGTAAGACAGAGGCAGAGGGAAAAGAAGATGTTGTTTAGTCCTCAAGCAGAGGCGTGCAGACAACTGAAAGAGACAATAGATTTTCTCCTACAGTCTCAAAGAGGAAGTAGCTCTGCCACCACCTTAATTTTAGCCAGTGAGGCTTTGAGATAATAAATGTGTCATTTTAAGCCATTAATTTTGTAGCTGCAGTAGGAAGCCAATACAGATGGCCAACAATCAAACCCAAGAATAAAGCAAGACCACAAATTCTTTCCAACAAGAAAGTCACAGGCAGAAAGAAAGGAACTAAAATTTATTGAGTGCCCAGTGGCTGCTAAGTTAAAGGCCACACGTTCAACATATATTGGGTTGGCCAAAGGGTTTGTTTAGTTTTTTTTCTGTATGATGTCTCTAGCAGTGCTTAGTTGTCTTTAACTTCATTTAAAACAATTTTGTTAGGTTGTATTGTGACAATGGTTGTGTGTGCATGCATTAAAAAAAAAGAACTTCCCAAACTTGGTAAATTATTGCACAGCCATTTTATTTATTTATTTATTTAAAAGATTTTATTTCATTATTTTTAGAAAGCGGGGAAGGGAGAGAGGCAAAGAGGGAGAGAAACATCAATGTATGGTTGCCTCGTGCAGCCATTTTATTACCGAAGAAAATATGTAACACTTTTGGTGTATTATGATTTGTTACTTCAAGAGAGGCAAAAAGCACAATGAAACAGAAAAAAAAAAGATTTGTTCAGTGTGTGGAGGAGATGCCTTGACTGATCGAATGTGCCAAAAGTGATTTGTGGAGTCTCTTGGTAGTACTGACACTTTGACCAAATAATTCTTTGCTGTGGGGCTGGCTTATGCATTGGAAAATGTTTAGCAACACCCCTGGCCTCTACCCACTAGTAGCCAATAGCGGGAAATAACCAACATATTCAAAATATCCAAATCAATAAAGTTATTGGTGAAAATGAAAGATGTGTTTTTTATTTTACAGAAAAACAATAAACAGCCTCTTTGGCCTACCAGGTATGTTCTGCTTGAATAACTGAGTAACGAGCAGAGACTTGGGGTTAATAGGCTGGGGCCTGGCTAGGATCCCCAGCTCAGCCATATTTCTTGCCAAGTTGCTTTGCATTTCTTAACTTCACTGGATTTCATTGTAAAATACGCATACTAATCTTCCAGTGTTGTCTTAAGAAAAATAAATGATATATCTAAAACAAAGCATATATAATGAAGTATTATTGATATTACTGTTACTACTGTTATTATTGTAATAATAAAACATGGTGGATCCATATGGTTCCTGTGACTGGCAACAGTGCCTCCGTGTTTCCTGGTCTACCAACTGCGCCTTGGTACTACTGTTGCAGGGCTGGTTCCATTATAGCTTTTCAACTGGTAGTTGCTCTTTACTCTTTGCTTAAAAATGAAAGGCATCAGAATGTCCCCTACCTTACCCCCAGTTCACAACATTAGATTTCACAGCTTGTTGCTCAAAGGGTGCTTGGGCAAGAATAATTGTAAGTGGATAACAATATTTGTACGGTCCTTTACCTTTTATGAGCTGCTTCCCGCTATCCTTTGAGTTATTCTTCAGGGTTTCCAGGGTTCTGCCTCTGTTATGATTGAACAAGACCTTTCACTATGCCTGTTCTCATGAAACAGATTAACCAAATAATGATTTTTCTGGCCTCCAATCTATTAGAAAAATCACCTTCTAATGTGGCAGAATATACTAGAATGCACACATGATATTCCAACGATTTTTAAATAAAGTAATCTGCAAGATTGTCCCCCCAAGTCTGAATGGCTAAGCAACTCCTTTGGAGTCAAACAAAATGCCACTGACAAGCTAGATGAGCTTGTAAATGGAATTTGATTTTAATAACATTCCACGTGTAATTTACTATAGTACGTATAATTTTACCTGTGTGTTACCAGAGAGGGACCAGCCAGAGCAGGTCTGCCTCAGGCCAGCGGGTAGTGTGTGGATTCTTGACTTTGTGTGGGAAAGATTCCAGGACATGATCCAGGTGGTTTTGAGAAGATGTGTATTAAGGCTCCTGCAGTGAAACAAAGGAAAGGCTTAGGGTAGGATTAACAGGAGCGGCCAGGGGTGGTGGTGGGGGTGGGAGTGGCTGCTTGGGCTCCCTGGGGAAGTTAGAGGGAAGGTGAGTCAGGGTGGGGTGCTGTTTAGTTCACTGGGTAAGCAGAGAAAAGGGGGCAGTGGAGACAGAATTGGAGGTAAGTCCAGGCTGGGCAGCTGCTGCCCACTGCTCCATGGCTGCAAGTCTCCTTGGGACCTTAGAGTTTAGGAGGAAATAAAAGGTTCATGCCCGGGACGGGGCACAGGCATGTTGCAGAGGGAGCCCCGAGATGAGTCTTTGTCCTGAGGGCGTTTTACCTTTTTTCTGCAGCTGAGAATCTAAGGGCAGGATCTCAGTAGAATGTTCCTCAACTTTCCAGGTGCATTTTTAATGAGCTGATGTGTCAAAATGAGTGCATGGGGGTTTTGGGACCGTTCTTTGGCCTGCTATATGTGGAACCCCAACAAAAGCCTGATGTGTATTACTAGCATTATTGAAACTAGGAAAGGAGGAAGCTTAGTTAGAGACCTAGTTAAAGAGAAGCGCAGTTGCTCTGCAGGGGACCTCTGCAGGGATGAAGGGATTCCAGGACCCCTGGAGTCCATAGCAAGAAGCCTGCGGGGAGGGGGAAAAGACTGTTGACCCAAGATATAAACTTGTAACACTAATTAGGGCAACCAGACAGCCCGGAGATAGGCCGATTAAGGCCTCAAGACCACCTCAGACCGCCCACCCTGATAGTCAATCACTAGCTACCATCTTATCTTCTGTGTCGGGGCTCGCTTGCTCTGCTATAAAAAGCCCTAGCTGTAAGTGACAGCGCGCGCCTCATTAGATCGAGGTCGCCACTGCGCAGGTCTGTTGTTTGGCCAATAAATAACATCTTTGAATCCCCGAAAGTCTCCAGCGTTTGGTGTCTCGCCTTCGTCCGGATATAACACTATACTGTTTTATTTTTATCTTGAGTTGGCTTTTAATCAAGTGGTTTGTTTTGTTGCTGATTTCCTTTGTCCTTGGGTTAGCTGGAACAAAGGACATCGATTGGGTCTCTTTTCTCTATTTTCCAGGCTAGGGAAATTTAAGCTATAGATTCTCTGGTCAGGGAGAAAATGTACGGACCATTTGCTCTCAAGTGTCCTTGGTTTGGGGAGATAAGGTCTTGCTGTCAGTAGCTCAAACAGTTTGGCCCTGTTTAATATTTTTGTCACAGTTTCCTATTCCACTTGCCTAGGATTGTCCTGGCTTCTCACCATCTTGCCACAGTCGGTAATGAAGTGCTCAGTAAATATGTATGTTTTTCCCCATATAAAGACATGTGGTCTTTTTTCTTTTTCTTTTCCTTTTTTTTTTTTTTAAGATTTTATTTATTATTTTTCAGAGAGAGGAAGAGAGGGAGAGAGACATCAGTATATGGTTGACTTTCACCTGCCTCCAGCTATGGATCTGGCTGGAGACCTGGCTTGCAACATGGTTATGTTGCCCTGGCTGGGAATCGAACCAGTGACCTTTGGGTTCGCAGGCCAACACATGGTCTTTTTTCCGTTTCAATGCACAATGTGTAATTGTTCTATGCCCGGATGCCTCACTGGGAGCATGCCCAGGTCATTTTTCATTTTCAGTTCTTTCCTGCTTCTGTTTTAAGATTTTAAAAAATTCATTATTTTTTAGAGAGAAGGGCAGGGAGGGAGGTAGGAAAGGAGAGAAACATCAGTGTATGGTTGCCTTTCACCTGCCTCCAGCTGGGGACCTGGCTGGAGACCTGGCTTATGAGCTGGTTATGTGCCCTGACTGGGAATTGAACCAGCGACCTTTGGGTTTGCAGGCCAGCACCAACCTACTGAGCCGCTGGCCAGAGCACCGTGCTTCTGTTTTAATCATTGTTTAGACATAGCTGTTTTGTTTTGCCTTGATTATTGGTACAGATTCAATGAAGTCTCTCATGTCATATGCTTCAGTAAATAGCATACAGATGTGACAACGTGAATTTTAAAAATTACCATAGAGGAATATAGATGGGGGTTTGGTATATCGGGCTCATATAGAATAATCATTTATACATAACAATGAAAAATTTTTTGTATTTTCATGGTGGATGAATCCTCATAACTTTTTATTACTGTAAATAAATGAGATTACATTATGATATACTCCTTATCTGAAGGATTTATAAAAAAATTTTTTTTAATTTTATTTTTCAATTACACTTGACATTCAATGCTATTTTATATTAATTTCAGGTGTATAGCCTAGTGGTTAGTCAATGATATAATATACAAAGTGGTCTTTTTTTTTTTTTTTTTTTTTTCAGTGTATGGTTACGTTTCACCTGCCTTCAGCCACATGCCTGACTGGAGACCTGGTTTGCAACCTGGTTATGTGCCCTGGCCGGGGAATCGAACCTGCGACCTTTGGGTTCGCAGGCCGCAAAGTGGTTTTTTTGATAATTCAAGTATCCACCTGGCACCATACATAGCTACTATAATTCCTATGCTGAACTTTATATCCCCATAACTATTCAAAAATAATTTCTTTTCAGATTTAACTTTTTTTGTTGTTGTTGACACTATTAAAGATATCCCCTATTTCCCCCCACCCCTTGCTCCCCTTCACCCAGCCCCACCAACCCTTGGCCTTCGCCCCACTGTTGTCTGTGTCTATGGGCTATGCACGTATGATATATGTTCTTTGGCCTAATCTCTTCCAGTCCTTCTCACCCTCTTCCCTCTAAGATCTGTCAATCTCTTCCAAGTATACATGCGTTTGATCCTACTATGTTTTTCAGTTTATTTTGTTCATTAGGTTTCACGTGAGTGAGATGATCTGGTAATTGTTTTTCTCTGATTGGCATTGTTCACTTAGCATAATATTCTCCAGGTCCATCCATACTGTCAAAAAGGTAACAGTTCCTTCTTTTTACAGCCATATAATATTTGATTTTATCAATGTACCATATCTTGAGAACAGAAACAGAAGCATATTAGAGCAGCCTTCTTCCTCATAGAGAAACAAAAGTGAAACTTGAAAAGAAAATGCACAAAACAGCTTCTCTTTTTTTATAGGAATAGAGTTTGAATTAAATTTAAAAAGTAAGCTTCCTCCCTCTTGTAAATCAAGTTTCAAAGCATAAAAACAGATCAGAAGTTCCCTGGATGGGTGAAAATACCCTCTTATACATTAAAAGGCTGGGAGTTCCTAGGTATACACCTACATCATTTTGGTTAAAATGAAACTTAAATGTGGATGGGCCAGTCATGTAATTCATTTACTTTTATACTAAAATGACACTGTTTCTCTCAAAAGGGATAAACGTGTTTGAAGTTACACTCCAGGACTTACATATACCATTAATTCAAACTCTTCTAGGTGCTACAAGATTAATACTATGACTGGGTTTCACATTTCACAAGAATGAATTTTTCATTTCTCATTGCAACATAGAATGTGAAACTGCTAATACCATTTATGGCATGTTGACTTCATTTAGAAAGCTGACTTATAAGAAAGTATGGACTTTCCTAGAATTTTTGAGGGACTCAAATGACCTCACATTTTTCCCCCTAAGTATAATAGGTATTAGGCTTTTCCACCTGTGCAACACTTTGCCTACAAGGGGAATATGAAGCCTTAGTGGATGATTCAGATCACTAGAGGTTTGCAGTGTTGGCAAATATGCCTGAATATCATAACCTCATTCTAGCCATATAAATGGGATGACTACCTTTCTTTCTATTTCAACCTCATTCAAAATAAGAAAGAAACTTTGATGCCTTAGTTATTTTTACTATACATAAAGTTGATACCATTATTAAAATTAAAATAATGTTTGCTTACTACCTAAAATTATTATGTGGAACACCAGTGACATGCACACAAATTTTGGGAAATGATGGACTAAAGTGGTAGTCATGGACAAGCGGCTGGTCTACCGGTGAGGTAGCTGTTTAGTTTTGCTGAGGGGTGCATCCCTTCTTCTAAATGTTGCTTAACCAGCAGACTATGAGTTTAGAGATTCATTGATAGACAGATAGGTATTGAGATCTGACTGCATCTTTTAAGCACTTGGGTTTTATTTATGTCTGAATCTAGTCTTATTCCTACACTTCTCAGTTACGTTATCAGAACATTCTCATTTTTTGTTAAGCCAGTTTAAGATGAGTTTCCAAGTGACTTATAAGGCCCTAACGACCCTCGAAGATAGCCTTTGGAAATGTGGTTTTATATAAAACAGGCCCTGAGTTATGGGCTGGTGTCAGACAGCACACACACGAGGTAGTGAAACTCTTCTGCCCTAGCTAAGGAGCATTCACTCCTGACATGGGCTGATACTTGGCCTAGGGTAAAGTGAAACTCAGAATAAAACTAACAGTTTCTTTAAATGTGGCCAATGCTTGTAAATCAGGCAGGAAAAGGAAAGGGCAGTGACTATGTACTTACAAACTCTGGGTCATTCTTTTACACAAACATCCAGTCACACTCAATTCAAAACACCATCTTAGGAATGCAGCTTGTTTCACTTAAATCCAAGGGAAGTGTAAGTGAGTTCAGCATGAAACAGTGCTATGGGCAACTTTTTTCCTTCTGGGATCTTGACCTTCAGTTCACTGATCTTTCTCAGAATAAACTGACAGTATTTGAGGTAAATTAGCCAGCAAATTTATGTATGCTTAGGCTTATAGCTTTCTGTATTTTTTTATCCTTGTATAAATATGTTCTGGAAGCCTTACAAGTGTGGTCAGTACACACCTAGTTTTTAAGTTTCTGTTCCTGATTCTATCTTCAGAAACAGAAGAAAATGAAAGAAAGTAGAGATGCAAACAGAAGACTAGAGAAAGAAAAAATAAAAAATGAAAAACACAGGAAAAGGGTTTAGTTCTGAGTCTAAGAAAAATATCTCTTTAATGTGCTTGTTATAAGATAAAAGTATTATGAAGACATTATAGAGTCATTTTTAAAAGAATGGAGGGGGGAGGGGAAGGGTAGAGGCAAAGAAGGGGAGCAGCTTAGACAAGAACCTAGTATAAAGGAACCATGGACATGGACAACAGGTGGGATTGACTTTGTGGGGAATGGGTGGGTGGGGAGGGGGACAGAGGGGAGCAAGAAGGGGATGGATGTAATACAACAACAATAAAATTAAAAAAAAAAAAAGAATGGAACAGGAAGAAATATAGTTTTCTTTACAAATTATATATATTTTTATATATAATTTATATATATTATATATATAATTTGTACGTGTGTGTGTGTGTGTGTGTGTGTGTGTGTGTATTTTATGATAAATTTTCAAATAGACTCTCAAGGGTTAAGAAAATCAGCTTTTACACAGAGCCAAATGATTGTGACTGTTTCTCCTCCACAAAGATGGATAAGCTAAATCTTGACAAGACATGCAAAACATTAAATTAAAAGAAGACAGTCTTGTTTTTTTTTTCCTGGTAGGGTAAGATGAGCAAAGAATTAGTTAATACATGTCCCAGGTCCAATTGCCAATCTTTCATCACCCTGATTAAGGAAGGGAGCAAGGCTCTCTGGGAATCATAGACTTCTTATTTTTTTTTTTGTTGTTGTTGTTTGTTTTTTTAATATTTAATTTATTATTTTTAGAGAGAGGGGAAGGAAGAGAGGCAGAGAGGGAGAGAGACATCAATGTTATGGTTGCCTTTCACCTGGCTCCAGCTATGAACCTGGCTTGCAACCTGGTTATGTGCCCTGGCCGGGAATCGAACCAGTGACCTTTGGGTTTGCAGGCCAGTGCCTTATCTGCTGTGCCACCAACCAGGGCTCTAGACTTCTTATTATAAGAAATTAGGTTAGTTTTAAGCTGAGCAGCAGGAATGACCAATGGTTTTCTGGCCTGAACAAAAGTTATAAGGATTTAACACTGAAATATGAGCAGAAAGTAAATGGCGGGCCTGTCAAATATACTAGTGGATTTTCTTAAACACTTGAGGCCTCCTTTGGTGAACTTCCATTAAAGTCTTTGCCTTTTTTAGTTTGTTTGCTGAGTAGAAAGATGGGCAAAGGTCCAGAGTTCTAATAGGTTATCCTGTTTCCTTTCCTACCCAGCAATATTTGGCCTCTTGAGGACATAGTTCTGAACCACAACATGTCTTTGGTAGGAACAGGATTCCAAGATCTGAGACAGCTTTTCTCTACATATCCCTGAAGATATTATTCTAAAGACAGCAAAAGCCAAGAAGAATTTGTTCCTCATTAAAATTCAGGTGACTCCAGAATTCAACCTAGGAAAATCTACTCTAAGTGACATAAAACAGTCAAGGTCCACATATATGAGCTTTATTTTCCTACAAGCATTACAGTGTCTGAGAGGCAGGTGTTTCTGTGCAATTTCCACCACATTCATCAGTGACTTCTAAGTAAAACTCAGTTTTAATTTCTTCCTCCCTTCCAAAGATAATGCAGAAAGAAAAGTAACAGCTGAAATCACACTTTGAGCTTTCCAGAGGTAATTGTTATTATTTAACTATTAGTTACCAAGGTAATTATATATACATATATGTTATGCATAATATATATACTCACGTATGTAAAATGAATATAATACTAGTTTGAATATCTGTATCTTTAACTATAGTTAAGAAAGTTCTTCATGTAGTTGAGCAGGTTTAGTCACTTGGAAACTGACCTTTTGAGTGGTTAACCAAGTGAATTACTAAATCTGGTAAGATATTAACCTGGAATTTCCCAAGAAGCATGTGGAATTTTTTAGGTGTTTTGAATTGAATCAAAGATAATATCAGAGTACAGTTTATATTCAATGCAGAAATTGTGCCAACGATTTGTTAATCTTAAGGAAAAAAGCTTTCCTTGAATGGAGAGAAAATTCTAATAAGCATGATAGTGAAAGGAAAGAAATAATAATAATAATTTTTAAAAACTAGATTTGGATGTAGGTGAGCTCAAAATTTGTATTTAAGGAGTCAAGGTAGTTTGTTTTCATTTCAAGCTGTTGCTTCCCCTATAGGTTATGCAGGTCTAAAAGGTTTTGTGCTTTTTTTCCTCTGCCCTTCAATTACTGGGTCCAAAATTGGATTCTGTTGTTTTTTGTGTTATTACAAGTTATCTCAGAAGGAGGAAGGAGTTTGCATTAATAAATCCAGTAACCTTGAAGGCTTATTAGAATAAACCTTATAGGTGTGAAGAGCCTAGATTTCTATGAGAAGCAAGGGCTTAACAAAGTTTATGAATCCTGGCTCTGTTACTACTGTGGTCTCAGCTTTTATCAACATAAATGGACACTGAGACATTCATTCAAAAAATAGAAGGTGAAACTGACAAAATGAGTCCAAAGAAAATGACTCAGGGATATCCAAGAGAGTGGCGGAGTGGGTGGAAGCTGCACTAACAATCTACTAGGACCAAACTGGAATTGCAACTAAACCATCGTGAATAACTAACTGAATACTAGCTGGAGAAAAGCCTTATAACCAAAGACTCAGGGAAGAAACTGCATTACAGTGAGACTAGTAGAAAGTACAGAGGCACAAAGGGGCTGTCTGGGCTCCCACAGGTGGCAGAGGAGGCATATTTCAGCAGCCAAGGAGTGCCCCTTGAGAAGTGTAGGGTCTAAACCCCAAGCTAGGATCCCTAGTTTAGAGCACCAGGGCTGGGAAAAGAACCCAAATAACATCTGGCTGTGAAAGGCATAGGATCTTTGTCTGACAGGGAGAGATGGCTAGAGGTGAAGAGCCTCTTAAAAATCCAACACAAAAAAAAAAAAAAAAAAGAAAAGAAAAAAAGAAAAAAATCCAACACAAAATTTTGTTTTCAGCCATTTACCCTGGGCTCTGGCAGAAAGAGGGCAAAGCAGACTAGAGCCACATGAGGAGACTTTGGGGCTAGTTGCTCTGGGGAGAGAACTGAAGGGCCAGCCACTAGGATCCCTGTGCTGACTCATTCCCCATACTGCAGAAGCCATCTTTCTTGGGCAGAAACACTTCCTTCCAAGTGGCATCAATCTGAGGGGAAGCTATAGCCCCACCTGCAGGAATCTCTTTCACCCTGGCTACCCTGTGTACCTTAAGCCAGGCTACTGAGGAGTACAGTTGGAGGCACTTTCACTAACTAAGCCTAATAGAAAGCCTGAAAAAGGCAGCAAATTTCTTGGAGCTTTGAGACTTTAGCTGGCTTTGTAAAAGGTGGCCTTGGTGCACAACTTGGTTCTTTCTACACACACCAGGCCCAGCAGAGAAGCCACAAGTTTTGGGTTTCTAATAGCTCCAAATAGGTTGCCTGGGCCAGTCACAGACAGTGTCTGACACAGATCTAAACTAGAGTCTTTGAAGATTTACCTAATACACAGAAACAAATACAAAGAGGCAGCCAAAATAGGAAGACAGAGAAATAGGCCTCAAATGAAAGAATAAGTGAATTCTCCAGAAAAACTAAAAGAAATGGAAGCAAGAAATTTATCATATGTAGAGTTTAAAGTTATAATTTTAAGAATGCTCATTATTCAAAAAAGACCAGAACTAATAAAAAAGGACCATTCTGAAACAAAGAATTTGATATCTAAAGTAAGTAATATACCAGAAGGAATAAACAGTAGGTTAGATGAAGCAGATGATCAAATCAACAATTTGGAAGACAAGGTAGGAAAAACACCCAAATGGAGAAGCAAAAATAAAAAAGATTTTTTTTTTAAATGAGGAGAGATTTAAGGAAACTTTTGGGACAATATGAAGTGTAACAACATCCACATCATGGGGATACCAGAGGAGAATAGAGCAAGTAAAAGATTGAGAGCCTATTTGAAGAAATAATGAATGAAAACTTCCCTAATCTAGTAAATGAAAAAGACACACAAGTCCAGAAAGTGTAAGAATCACAAATAAAATGGACCGAAACAGACCCACACAAAAAGGAGCAAGGTGTATCATAATTAAAATGGCAAAGGAAAAAGATAGGGGATAATCTAAAAAACCACAAGAGAAAAACAGTCAATTACCTACAAGGATGCTTCCATTAGACTGTCATATGATATATCAAAAGAAACATTTCAGGCCAGCAAAGATTGGCATGAAATCTTCAAGATGATAAAAAGGAAGGACCTATAACCAAGGTTACTTTACCCAGCAAGGCTATTATTTAAGGTTTTTTTTTTTTTTTTTTTTTTTTTAATTTTTTTTTTTTTTTAAATTTTATTGTTGTTGTATTACATCCATCCCCTTTTTGCTCCCCTCTGTCCCCCCACCCACCCACCCGTTCCCCTCAAAGTTATTTAAGGTTTTAAAAGAAATAAAAAGGCTTCCCAGACAAGAAAAGGCTAAAAGAGTTTATTATTACCAAACCAGTATTGCAACAAATGTTAAGGAGGTTGGGAGGGGGACGAGAAGGAGGAGGAGAAAGAGGTGGAGGAGGAGAAGGAGAAAACAGTTAAAAATAAAATGACAATAAATATGAGTATATATCTATAAATAATCACTTTAAATGTAAATGGCTTAAATGCTCCAATCAAAAGACATATGATAGCTAAGTGAATAAGAAAACAAGCCCTGGCTGGTGTGGCTCAGTGGATTGAGCACCAGCCTGTGAACCAAAGGGTTGCTAGTTCAATTCCCAGTCAGGGCACATGGCTGGGTTGCAAGCTAGGTCTCCAGCTGGGTTCCTAGCTGGAGGCTCTCAAAAGGCAAATATACATTTGTTGTGAAAAACAAATAACCCTCTGAGTGGGAGAGCATATTTGCTGATACATCTGATAAGGGGTTAATATCCAAAATTTATAAGAACTTCTAAAACTCAACACCAAAAAAAAAAAAAAAAAAAAGAATACCTCACTGAACAACCCAATTAAAAAATGGACAAAGATCTGAACAGACACTTCTCCAAGAGGACATACAGATGGCCAATAGACATAGAAAAAGATGTTCAATGGCACTAATCTTCAGAGAAGTGAGAATTAAAACCGCAATGAGGTGTCACCTCATGCTGGTCAGAATGGCTATTATCAATAAGTCAACAAACAACAAGTGTTGGTAGAGATGTGGAGAAAGGGGAACCCTTTTTCACTGTTGATGGAAATACAGATTGGTGCAGCCACTGTGGAAAACAGTGTGGCATTACCTCAAAATGTTGAAAATAGAACTGCCTTATGATGCAGTGATCCCACTTCTGGGAATACATCTGAAGAAACCTGAAACACTAAATCAAAGAATATAAGCACCCCTTTTGCAGCATTATTTACAATAGCTAAGATTTGGAAGAAGCCCAGTAGATAAATGGATAAAGCAACTATGGGTTATCTATGCAATCGAATACTACCTGGCCATAAAAAATGAAAATAAATTTTACCTTTTGTGACAACATGGGTGGACCTGGAGAACATTGTGCTAAGTGAAATAAGCCAAACAGAGAAGGACATGTACCATATAATTTCACTCATATGTGGAATCTAATGAACAAATTGAGCTAACAAGCAAAATAGACACAGACTCATAGACAGAGCAGGCTGGCAGCTTGGGGAGGGGTTTGGGGTGTGGAGGGATCCAGCTAAAAAGAAAAAGGATTCATGGACATGGACACATGTTTTGAATGCCTGGGGGAGAAGAGGTGGAGCTGGAAGAGGGTGTAAGGGGGATAAATGGTAATGGGGAAAATACAAATAAATAAAAATGTTCAAAGTTAAAAAAGAGAAAATGACTCAAGCTAATTTTCATAGAATCTGTTGGTTCCCTTGAGTAATGTGCTCTAAATAGCACAGAAACTTAAAAGTGTCTTTTTGCTGGTTTTCTCATTAATACAGAATTCAGAAACCAGAATCTCTTTGGCCTCCGAGGTGAGAAGAAATGTGACCTCAAAACTTCCCTCTTGTTGGTATTGAGGGCACCCTTCTCAGGAGGAAGTTGTCCAAATTGCTGTCTGGAAAATGTTACAAGAAGGCTATGTGTTCAGTGATGTTACTTAGGTGATAAATTTGTCAATGAATTCTCTTCTAATTTTTAAAAAGGAGCAAGACTTTAACAAGCATTTAAATAAAGCATGTCTAAATCACCAGTACAAATACAAAAAGGTGATGATCATCACCATTAGTCCACAAAATGCAAATTAAAGCCTCAATGAGATATTGCTAAAATTAAATAAGACTGACTATAAATGTGTTGGTAAAGATATGGAGCAATTGGAATTCTCATAAATTACTGATAACAGTTTATATTGTATAGCCACTTTGGAATATTCTAAAGCTTAGCACATGTATACCCTATGGCCCAGCAATTCTACTCCACAGTGTATACCCACCAGAAAGAAGTGCCATGTCCACCAAAAATATAGGTGAAACATGTTCATAGCTTTTTTATCAATAACACTGTCCACCTATAAACAACTCATCACACTTGAATGGATGCATAAATTATATTCATACAATGAAATATGACATAGAAATGAAAATGAATAAACTACTGAGATATATAGCAATGTGGTTAAAAATAACACCAAAAGATAGCTAGTATATGACTTATACAAAATTCAAACACAGACAAAATTAATCAATGGTGATAGAAATGAGAACAATTGTAATCCAGGGTTGGGGGCAAGATTGCCTGGGTAGTGACACTTGGACCTCCTGCGATGTTGGAAATGTTTTACATTACGATACAATGGTGGTTACATGGATGTATATAAGCATTAATTGAGCTGTACCTTTAAGATTTATACACTTTGTGTGTAAATTATACATATTTTACACACACATATATAACTATATGTAAATAAACCAAAAAAGCAAGCAATGAGTAATAATAATTCCATTGCTGAGAACCTATACCTCAAATGCAAACATTTTCAATTCTTAACAATATGCCATATTTCACTAGGGACAGAAAAGCCTAAAAATATTATCTTTGAATTAAAAAAAAATATGAAGAAGACATTTAACAAAATTTTAATAATGAGATTGTGGGCTGTGTTTATTATCTTCTTTATATTTTAAAATATTTTTCAATTTTCTGTAAGCAGGCAAATAATTTTAAAGTAGCTGCTAAAGTGTTAACTAAACATAATATTTCCTTTCAATTCATTATGTTATATTAGCATTAACTATTTTCCCATTTGTGGACAGTTTTAAATAAAGAGATCATTGAAAATTAGGACTCTTTGGGCTAATACCCATGTGGGTAGTAGACACTGAAAATTTATATATTTTTATTTGTGAAAACCATATGCAAGGTTGTGTCTTTCTTGCTTTATTTAAAAGCAGTTTAGCCTGGTGTTAAGCATGTGGGGTCATGTTTGACTTCTTGGGTTTATAGATTCAGCTCTGCCATCTTTTAGTTCATGATTGTAGGCAACTGACTCACCCACTCTGTTTTTTTTTTTTTTTTTTTAAGATTTTATTTCATTATTTTTAGAGAGAGGGGAAGGGAGAGAGGCAGAGAGGCAGAGAGGCAGAGAGGTAGAGAGACATCAATGTATGGTTGCATTTCACCTGCCTCCAGCCACAGACCTGACTGGAGACCTGGTTTGCAACCTGTTTATGTGCCCTGGCTGGGGAATCGAACCTGCGACCTTTGGGTTCGCAGGCCGGCACCGTATCCACTGTGCTGTCAGCCAGGTGGCCACTCTGGTTTTTACTTTCTTCTGAATTAGGGGTGATAATAGTCTCCACAGCAAAAGAGTTGTAAAAAATAAAAGTAACTTTTGTTATTGTTAGTGCTCCAATACCTAATTCAATTGCTTTTGCTCTATTTGTCTGTGGGTCTAGTAATATTATTATATTTGAGAAGAATTTTGAAAGATATTTCATATTAAAAGCTATTCAGTATTCTGAGCTCTCAAAAGGTAAATAGCATAGCTTTACGCAACTGATCTACCCATCTATGGAGGAACTCAGTAATCATTTACATTATCTGATTCTCATTATGTAGGCAGAGCAGTGCCCCAGTTTCATACGTATGGGTCCTAAGGCCCAAGCAGGTGAAATGAAGTCCCAGAAGAAAAGGAGGAGCCTGGAGCAGAGCGGAGCCATCTTCTGATGTGCAGGTGGGGCAGTGCTTGCTCCACAGCGTCACACCCACCAGGCTGGCAAAACACAATTTCTTTCCTGTTGAGTTTAACCTTTAATTTCTATACACTTCTCTGGTTTCTCCTCTAATCTGAGCTGGGTGCATCATCCCACTTCAATCTCCTGCACTCTTCCCGTCAAACCGCACTGTGATCAGTGGATTTTCCCATGTGAGTTTATATTGGCCCTTTACCAGAAAGGTCCGCTATCCTTCAAAGCTAAAATCAAACTCTTCATCCTTTGTAATATGTCCTAATTTACTTCACGCAGTACTCTTTTTAGTTTTAGCCCCTTGTGAATCCTGATTAATACTTCATTTTTTCTCTTACTCATCACTAACAATGCTCTGTTTGTCATTTCACACACTTAAGGATGTTTCTTCCTGTTACACTTCTATTATTTATCTTAAAACTTCTTATAGTACTCAGCATAATGGCTCAAAAATGAGAGATACCTAATGGATATATACTGAATGGATTCATGAGTTGATGATGTAATAGGCAGATAAGTACACATTTGTGAATATATATTTATGAATTAAGTGTAAGGGCACATGTCATACTATTCAGAAACATACTATCAGAATATTTGAATGTAGTGAGTGACTTGCAGATTCCACCTGCATTTCGTTTCTTGCTCAGTTGTCCTTGGGTCTGATCCTATTATTATACTGGAAATGAATTTGCTCTTCTTTTCAGGCACATTAACTCCTTCAGGTCACAGAGATCGGGCACTCAGAGAAAATTTCCTGAAGGTCAAATAGATCAGGACTGGCATCCCTGGTAAATCATACACAGCCATCCTTTCCCCAGGTGGGTCAGGGTGCTCCTGTCTAGGGCAACATCATATTCAATTGGTTTATCTCACACACCACTCAATGCCATTAAAGAAGCTGGTGGAAAAACCCTTTTATGCATGACATGTTGATTATATTTTCTAATACAAAATGTGGTCCTATAAACTGGGTGAATTATATGTTTTTATGCATTTCAATCTTTAATGTCTCCCTTTCTGATCATGAGTTTCATATGGCTTAGGATATAAATGAAATACTTAATGTAGCACATTTTATATATTAAGAAATATTAAACTGAACATGCAAACTAAAAATAAATTTGTATTTTGTACCAAAGAACTTATACTTTTATTTTTATTTATTTATTTTAAAAGATTTTTTATTCATTACTTCTAGAGAGAAGGGCAGGGAGGGAGGTAGAGAGGGAGAGAAACATCAATGTCTGGTTGCCTTTCACCTGTCTCCAGCTATGGACCTGGCTGGAGACCTGGCTTGCAATCTGGTTATGTGCAATCTGGGAATCGAATCAGCAACCTTAGGGTTCACAGGCTGGCACCTGTCCACTGAGCCACCAGCCAGGGAAGAACCTGTATTTTTAAAGGATAAATTGTTTAAAACTTCTAAAATTAAAATAGAAAGTTTCAGCCTTTTTTTAATCTTCTGAAATTGAAGAAAGGTAAGTGGATGAAAAGTCTGCCAATAAGGAAGTATAGTGGTAATTTCCAGAATATTGCCACAGGTTAAGTGGCAGAAGCTTGAACATGGGCCGGAGGAAACTTATGTAACCATTAGCTGATTATCAAATCTCAGAGTACTTGGTAAGTAAGAGTTGTGTATTGTCTCAGTGCTCCAGAGAAAGAAATCCAGGCCAAGTTCAAATGTCTGAGAACCAGCATAGTCAGTGAAGTAAATTCTAGTCCAAGTTTAAATTTAAAGGCATAGGAGACCAATTTCCCAGCTAGAAGACAGGCAGAGGAGACTTTCCTTCTTATTCACAGAGGGATTAGCCTTTTTCTTCTATTCATGTCTTCAATTGATGGGATGAGGCCTACTCACACTCAGAGAAAGCAATCTGCTTTACTCAGCCTACGGGTTCAAATGTTAGTCTCATCCAGAAGATGTTCATCCACAGAATAGTATGCTAAATGAAATGAGTCAGTAAGAGAAAGACAAATACTGTATGATTTCACTTATATGTGGAATCTGATGAACAAAATAAACAAAATTGAAACAGATTCACAGGTACAGAGGGCAGACTGGTGGATGTCAGAGAAGTGGGTGGGAGTGTTGGAGACTGGATGAAAAAAGGTGAGGAGATTAAAATGTACAAATTGTTAGTTACGAAATAGTCACAGGGATGTAAAATATAGCATAGGGAATATAGTCAATAATATTGTAATAATTGTGGATGGTGCCAAGTGGGTTCTGAATATATCAGGGAAATCACAAAGTATATGGTTACCTAACCTCTATGCTGTACATCTGAAACGAATACAAAAATAATATTGAATGTAAACTGTAATTGAGAGATAAAAATTAAAACACCAAAACACCCCCATAGGCACCCTAAGAATAATGTTTGACAAATTATATGGGCACTCCCACAACCTAGTCAAGTTGACACATAAAATTAATCATCATAAGTGGTTTTAACAGGATCCTCCCCACTGCCCAAAATAATGAATGCAGCTCTTAAAGTTGGAGCCTAGATTAAAAAAAAAAATTGCCTTCTTTGGGCAACAGTGATGTGATAAAGGAGCACAGATTGTGGAGTTAAATTTATCTGGATTGGATTAAAATGCCCCATTTCAGTCACTTTCAAGCTATGCCAGACTTGGATAAGCTAATTAATTTCTCAATTTCCTTACCCACAAAGCACAACTCATCACAGATTGCCAGGGAAAACCGTTTGTGATGTTCCTGTCACATACATAAGCATTCACTACATCGTATCTATTACCATTAGTAATTTCCTCAGGATTTACACAGCATTATTCCAAAAAATTATTATTTTGCACTTAGTACATTAGTTAACATAGAATATTGTTTGCAGATGGAAGATGATGCACTGTTGCTCCGATGCAGTGGGTTGTGTGTGTGTGTGTGTTTAATATTTTGTTTTTAAGATTTTTAAAATTCATTATTATTAGAGAGAAGGGCAGGGAGGGAGGAAGAAAGGGAAAGAAACATCAATGTATGGTTGCCTTTCACCTGCCTCCAGCTACAGACCTGGCTGGAGACCTGGCTTGCAACCTGGTTACGTGCCTTGAGTCGGGAATCGAACCAGCGACCTTTGAGTTCGCAGGCTGCTGCCTATCCACTGAGCCACCAGCTAGGGCATAGATGCAGCATTTTTGAAGGTATATTCAGTGTTCTTCTAAAGTCACAAAAGTGTATCCACAATTTTAAATAAAGTCTTGAAAAATCAAAGCAGACCATGATATTAATACTTTGTATGCTCCATGTTGCTCTGTTATGTGCATTGATTTTGAGACTTCCTGAGTCTGCACTGGGTGTCTGGAGTGGCAAACTTGGTAAGGCAAGACCAGAAGAAAATAGGGCACATCTTCATTGATGGACAACAAAGTGTTCCCTCTTGTTTACAAAGTGTTCCCTATTAGGTCATGCCAATTTGGAGACTGAAAACAACATGGTGTTGGCACCACTTAGAGGTCATTTTAATTTGCCTACATAGAACTTCATGTGCTTGCTTGGGGTGCAGGTTCATTATGGCCCCAGTGACAAGAACAAATGTTGACCAGAGGTCTGAGCGAACATTATTGATCCCATTATCATGGTATCCCAAGCCCTCTCAGCAAAGCTGGAACAAATGATCCGGGCCTAATCATAATAAACTTGGCTACAAACTCAGCCCTGGAAATGTATCCTGGGGGTGGCAGTGATGGAACCTGGGTGGTCAGTAGGGCCAGGCCTATGTGAAGTTATGAAACAGCGCTGGTGGCCTATTGCCGATCTTCCTCTTCTCTTTTTTATACTATCTTACGCTTTTTCAGACGAACTTCCATTGTGCACTTTCTTCCTTTTCTGTGTCCTTTCGGTAAAACCAGGAAAATAAAAATTACTTCCCAAGTTGAGTAAGGATTAAATAAGAAGGTACCATCTATGGTGAACCATGGATTATTATAAACACTTAAGAGTTCTTTCATAATTAAAGCAATATTAGTAACTTCTCCATTTCCCATATAGGATTGTAAGCTTTAAAGGCCTGAAGGTGCCATGTTCATGACTGAGGCCTAGGAACTGGCATTGCCAAGTGTCAAAGAGGAAAGCCACAACATTATTAAATGAATGGGTGGGTGGATGGAGGGAAGGATGACAGACCATGGAGTAAGTGGATAAGTGGATATTTTGAGATCCAATAATTTGCTGAATGTATCATCCTTGTGCCCTTTCTCTACCTGGACAGTCATCATTGGCCATAAAAGAAAAGCACAATTCTCTTTTATGGTTGACCAATAACCTGAGAGTTCCCCTGAAGTCTTCATCCCTATAATGCTAGCATAATTGTTTGTAAGGTTTTTTATTTACAATTTAATTAAATTAATTTTTAAAAATTTATTTGTGCTCCAAAGTAGGCAGGGCAAATGTCATTTGATCCTAAAATTTATACTAAAAAAAGAAAGGCAAGTAGTGTAAATTAATTATTGTGCTTACAAATATTGAGTCAGGATAACATTAGGAGTAGTTGTTGTAACAGAGCCGCACATACTATTTCTGCCAAGTGCCATCCTAAATTTAACATCACTTGTATTACTATTTTTTTAAGTTTAATTACTTCAGAGAGCATGGTGAACTCACATTTTCCTATGTGGACATGGAAAACATCTACTTCCTGCTACTAACTATGCTGCTAAATTCTAGCCTACAAAAGCACCATATAAATGTAGAATCACCATGTTGTAAAATATATAAATGTAGAATCACTATGCTGCAAAATATAAAATGTAGAACCCCTATGTTGTACACCTGAAATAGATTATTTTATGTCAATCATACTTGAATTTTTTAAAAAAGGAAACTGCCACCACCACCACCAAAAGCACATTCTTAGTGAAGGCCAAGTAAATTGAAAAGGCAGTACCAAAGAAAAAAAGTTGCATTCAGGCTTTCCTACACCAAGTGTGATCTGCTGACCGGAAGCACCTGTGGTTTTCATCACCCACTGAAACCTGCTAAATTAGAATCTGTGTCCTCACAAAGTCCTCAGGTGATTCATGTATTTAACATTTAAGAAGCACTGGCTTATGAGAAAAGTGACAACCTAGATAGTCACACGTGGGGGCTTTAACTCTACCCAGAATTGGTGGTCATTCTTGGTCATAAAAGCACGTCAGCCTATCTGCTGAGAAAAGCTGGGTATTTGGCAGATAAGAAAGAAGCAGAAATTAGATACACAGAAACAGAGGTAGTAGCCTGGGTTCTTGAAGTTTCTGTACCAACTTCCTGAAAGCAGGCTTTCCTTCATGTTTTGATCTTTGTCCAGAATTCTGGCTGTATCCTTGCCACAAGTCTCCCTCTTTACATTAGCTAGCTTGAGTGAGTGAATTAAATCATAAAAAAAATTAGGCCCTGGTTGGTGGCACAGTGGGTAAGGCGCCAGCCTACAAACTCAAAGGTCACTGGTTCGATTCCCAGCCAGGGCACATACCAGGTTGCAGGCCAGGTCTCCAGCCAGGTCCGTAGCTGGAGGCAGGTGAAAGGCAACCATACATTGATATCTTTCTCCTTCTCTGCCTCTCTCCTTATTCCCTCTCTCTGAAAATAATAAATAAAATCCTAAAAAAAAAAAAAAAAAAGAAAGAATTAGCCCTGGCGGGTGGCTCAGTGGACAACAGGTGCCGACCTGTGAACCCAAAGGTCACTGATTTGATTCCCAGCCAGGGCCCATAACCAACTTGCAAGCTAGGTCTCCAGCCAGGCCTGTTGCTGGACACAAGTGAAACGCAACCATATATTAATGTTTCTCTCCCTTTCTTCCTCCCTCCCTGCCCTTCTCTCTAAAAATAATGAATAAAATCTGTAAAATAAATAAATGAAAATAAAATAGCCATTGGAGCAGATAGTCGGGCAAGCATCACCACGTCCGTCCATTGAGTTGACATATGGAGGCACTGAGGTTGAAAATCATGTCCTCAGTTTTCACTGAGGTACCCTCAATAAGTAGTCATGTGAGCATTCCTGCTGTGTTTGCTTTAAAATAATTGAGGACATTATCCTTTAAGTCTCCTGTAGGGATATGCTTTTAGAATTCAGTGCTAGAGACAGACCATTGTCCTGGGGGGAACTCAAATGCCTCATCAAGGCTGAATCACTGACCACATGTTTACCTTTTTCCTCAACAGCCAGGGTGCTACAGATGAGAAAGAAGGTCTGTAAACATAAACCAGACAAGCTACCAGAGCATCACATGGTGACTCAAAGTAGCCACGCAGGGTCTGATCATAAATTCCTAACTGGGCAGGGTGCTGCGGGTAGTCAGACCCGAGGCCTAGCTGCCTTAGCCAAGGCCATTCTTTGCCATCAGTGAGCCCTGTCCATTGTTCTTTTGCATGTGGGATAACATATCTTTGGATGTCACGGTGGTTTTCTTTCCTAGACCCCTTGAATGCACAAGCTCAGGCTTTGGAGCCCCAAACCACCAGAATGTGAGACCACAGAACTAATTTTTATCTTATTCCCCACATACCATCTCTATGCCCTGTAATTGTTATTAACTATCCTGTGCCAACCACTGTAAAAGAAGGGTTTCTCCATTTTGCTTTTTATTTAATTTTACAGATTTTCCTGATTTTCTTTCTCCCACCCTCTTAACCTACCACCAGTGGATGTGATGCAGCCCTCCTTATGTCTCCTCCTTCAATTTTAATCTATAAAATTAGCTGCAAAACTACCATGGTCCAGGGTATTTTCTCAATCCACTCAAGTTCAACTCTGAGTATGGCCTTACAATTTTAGCTCAGATAACCTCCTATCAAACATTTCTCACCCTGGCTGGTGGCTCAGTGGATAAGGCCCTGGCCTGCTAACCTAAAGGTTGCTGGTTTGATTCTCAGCCAGGGCACATGACTAGGTTGCAAGCCAGGTCTCCAGCCAGGTCTGTGGGTGAAAGGTAACCATACATTGATGTTTCTCTCCCTCTCTGCCTCTCTCCCTTCCCCTTTCTCTACAAATAATAAATAAATAATCTTTTAAAAATAGGTAAAAAGAAAAAGAAATTAAAACCAAAAAACATTTCTCTAGGGTGGGTGTTCTCTTGTGGGCAGTGCTCGGAGCCAAACCAGAAGTCAACCACAACTGGTTTCTCTAGTTGGCCTCTTTGGTTCTTCTCTTTGGCTATGAGCTCCTATTTCTACATCACTATTTCATTGTATTATTTTGTTTGTTTAATTAAAACCTGCTTCAAGTATTTTATGAAGTAAAGATGGATTATGATAAATTTAATTTCTAAATTGAGAAAACCAAGGCACCAATAAAAATGTACCTAAATTTACTGAAATACTTGCCTGAGGCCCTACAAAAGGAACTATGGTTTCCTGAATTCTAGTTCATGATGTTTCCTCTGTTAACACATAAACTGAGTGTCAAGCATTGTCCTCTTAACCATGGGACATATTATATTTGTTTTTAAAAAGATGACAATCCTGCAAATGTCACCACTGAATGTTGTTTGAATTGAAAATGTGCTTTAGCCTTTGAAGGCCATGCACCTCTGCTGGGAGCCTGGAATTTGCCAGCGAAAACAATGAAAGATGAAGGCCCTGTAGTTCTTGCTGCACTAAATGGTCCTTTAAAAATGCAGAACATCATTTTTTTTCTTTTTTATGTCAGCCTTTTTCCAAATGGATTACAAGTATCTACCATGAATCAAACATGTAAAAGAAAAAAGAAAGCAAAGCACTTTGGTGGGCAGAGAAGTGAGACATGATTTTTAAAGGACTATTTTATAAAAAGGCTTTTTATTTACATTTCATGGAAAGGATTAGAACAGGAAACTAGTGGGAAATCTCTTTATCCAGATGAAAGGTAAACCACAGTGAGTAGGGTGGCTAATGCCATTTAGTGTCCAGAGTGCCCTCTTCTGGCAATAGCCTTGAATTTTAATAATGTTCTATTTTAGGCTTGAAGATTTTTTTTGTTGACCAAATGAGGGGTGGTTGGTTTGTTTTTGGTTTTAGTAAAAGGCAAAAGATTTATTCATTTTGAGGAGAAACCAAGAGTCCAAATGAGATTTTTAATACATTGGTTTAAAAATGCATATATAGCTCTGGCTGATGGCACAGTGCATAAGGCCCTTGCCTGTGAACCCAAAGGTCGCTGGGTCGATTCCCAGCCAGGGCACATAACCAGGTTGCAAGGCAGGTCTCCAGCTAGGTCATTATCTGGAGTCAGATGAAAGGCAACCATACATTGATGTTTCTCTCCCTTTCTTCCTCCCTGCCCTTCTCTCTGAAAATAATAAATAAAATCTTAAAAAAAAAAAAAAAAAAAGAGCGCACATCTATGCCTTAGCTGTGGGGCTCATGTTGGTCGCAGCATCTCCTGTCACCAAAAGGGTGTGGGTGCGATCTCTGGTCAGGCGTGTTTCTCTCTCTCCTCTCGCTCTCAAATACATTAAAAAATATCCTTGTCTAAGCATACATGAGTGAGAAGGGTGGTGTGTGTGTGTGTGTGTGTGTGTGTGTGTTTGCAAAACCTCCCATGTGTAGCTTATCAGGAGCTGGTGAGGTTCTCAGATCTGCCTCTGCATCCAGTGTTGCAACACTACCCGTGGGGAGGCAGCTGGGGAGCTCGATTGTATATTCATTAAACAAAACAGGAACAAAGGCAAATGGGGGAAACCCAGAAACTTTATCTTTAAAAAAAAAACATATTTTATTTATTTTTATTTTATATCCTACGCAGAAATATGTTTACTGATACTTCACCAAGGGCAAAGGAAATCAAAGAACAAATCAACAAATGGGACTATATCAAATTGAAAAGTTTCTGTTCAGCTAAAGAAAATATCAGCAACATTCAAAGGGAACCAACTGTATGGAAAAACATAATTGCCAATGATACCTCAGACAAGGGTCTGATCTCCAAAATATATAAAGAACTAATGCAACTCAACACCAGGGAGACAGACAGCCCCATTAAAAAATGGGCAAAGGACCTGAACAGACAACTCACTGAGGAAGATATACAAAGGGCCCAGAGGCATAGGAAAGAATGCTCAACATCACTAGTCATCAGAGAGATGCAAATTAAAACCACAATAAGATACCACCTCACACCTGTCAGAATGGCAATCATCAGCAAATCAACAAACAACAAGTGTTGGCGAGGATGTGGGGCAAAGGGAACCCTCGTACACTGTTGGTGGGAATGTAGGCTGGTGCAGCCACTGTGGAAAACAGTATGGGGTTTCCTTAAAAAACTAAAAATGGAACTGCCTTTTGATCCAGCAATTCCACTACTTGGACTATACCCACAGAATCCTGAAACACCAATTCAGAAGAACTTATGTACACCTATGTTCATAGCAGCATTATTTATAATAGCCAAGTGCTGGAAACAGCCTAAGTGCCCATCAGTGGATGACTGCATCCAAAAACTTTAGTACATTTACACAATGGAATACTATACAGCAGAAAGAAAGAAGGAACTCCTACCCTTTGCAACAATATGGATGGAACTGGAGAGTACTGTGCTTAGTGAAATAAGCCAGTCAGTGAAGGACAAATACCATATGATCTCACCCATTACAGGACAATAATGAACAAAACAAACAAATAAGCAGAAGAGAATCAGATACATGAATACAATGAATAGATCTCCAGTGGGCAGAGGAGAAGAGGGAGGTGGGAGGGGGGAGGAAGAGGCAAAGAAGGGGAGCAGTTTAGTCAAGGAACTAGTATGGAAGAACCATGGACATGGACAACAAGTTTGATTGACTTTGGGGAGAGTGGGTGGGTGGGGAAGGGGACAGAGGGAAGGAAAAAGGGGATGAATGTAATGAAACACCAATGAAATTAAATTTTAAAAAATGGGGCCAGAAGTCATTTGTGGAAGATTCTCCAAATCATCAGATATATTTTTTAAATGTAAGCAGAGGAAATCTGCTTCTGGCAGGAACTGTCTCTAATTCCAATAAGCTGTGGTGGGTCTTTCTCCTCCCCCTTGAACCTGGGCTGGTCCTGTGATTTTCTCTGACCAGCAGAATCTGGTGAAATGATGACAGGTAATGTCAAAACTTTCATTTTAGAAGATACCAAGCTTCCTGTTTTTTCGTACTAAGCATGTTCCATCGTGGAATTCAGATGCTGTGCTTTCAGAATTCCATTTTGGCCATGTGGAAGAGAGCCAAGTCACTTAGCTAACGGGAAGCTGCAAGGGCCAGCCATGTAGTCCAGCCCTGCGAAACTCTGACCAAGCCCCAGGTGGACAGTACGTTCAGCAAATGATCCACCAAGTTAAGTGTTGTCAGCCCAGCACCAGGCAGTAACAAATGGCTATTATTTTAACTGACAATTGGCAGAAAAACATGTTACTCAGCAATATCCGAGAAAACTGCTGTGCTTGAAGCACAAGGAGGATACAATAAAGATAATAGGACCAAAAGGGGGTTCCGTCTTGACTGGACAGATTTCACTATCTTTATAGAGCTAAGAAGGAATAAGGAGAGTGAGAGGTTAAAGATACAGGAAAGAGGGGAGGTACTTCAGCAAGTCTTTGAGTGAGAAAGTAATGAATTAGATTAAGGACACAAATCAAGGTACTGGCTTTATATGGAAGGCAGTAACTTCATTCTATGAGAGTCAAAGAAATGAAGTTGGGTTCCCTCACGTAGCTTAGTGAACCAATTTTCTTAAAGTAAAAGACTTAAAATAATTTTAATCTGTGGTCAAGCAGATGTGTATTATGTTTTAATTTCAGGAATTTGACCAGAATAAAGAAAATAGAATTTGATTTTTTATTTAAAAAATTGTGAAAACAGAAAGAAGAAAAAGATAGCATTCTGAAAGTGGTAGAACTACTTCGATTAAAATTTCTCAAATTCTTGATTTGAGTTCTGTGAAGTATTTGTGGAATGCGTTACACAGAGCATTCCTTTAGGGTAGTTTGCAACAATTTGTTTAACAAAGCAGAAACCTCATCTGTTAAGAAAAATGAAGAAAGAACTTGAATTGTGGAAGGGTGAAAAGAAAAGCTTCACTTGATCCATTTTCTCAAAAACATATTTTTTTTGCTTTAAAATTGAGCTGAAATATTTTGAATTATTTATTTTTGCTTGGAAATATTTAAATAACTTCTTTTTTACTTTTTGAAAAAAATGGCTGTGTATTTTATTGTCTGACCACTTAAACAATGTTTACATTTCAAAAATTGTTAACATTTAAAAATAGTTGTTACCCCCCCTTATAAATCCATATACTACAAAAGATGGAAAGAATTGGCTGACATTTGACACATACTTCACAGCATTTAAATACAGTGTGACATACAAGTAACATAAGTACTTCATCCATTCTGTAGTTTCTAAATTGTGGAAAACCATGTATTGAGCAAAGATCCATTAAGAAGGAAGTGCTCATCAATCTATTTTTATAATATATAGAACAACTGTCTTTTATCCATGAACTCTCTGTTTTGCAGCATCTTTTCCAGCTGTTGATTATAAAACATATTTCTTATTTGTGTGCCCTCTACCATTTGTCTAAAGTTCTCTTACAAAGATCAGGTGATCACTGACCAGAAGAATATCCTTTTTAGCAGTAATTATAGACACAATAACATTATATCTAATAGCTTCCTCAGGGTCATGGGACATCACTTTAAGATACTCTGTTAAGTCCTTTGCTACATCAAAATGGTTCATAAGGCAGTGGCTAGCAAATTTGACACATTCTAGGCATATTGGGACCTGAATGTCATTAAACCTGTCCAGGTAACACACCAAAGTGGTTTGTTTTAAGAAGCCAGTTCTGAATTCTTTGCCCCAACCATTTTTGCCAATAGTTTAACAACTTGCAGGTGTTCCTCATTATCATTGCTCTTTAGTTTAAACTCAGGCTGGGATAAAACTGAGAGCAGCAAATTACTATCACTATTATAAAGCTCCAAAATCAAGTCAAAGACATACTCTGACAAATTGCTGATAGATGTTGACCCAAGCATCAGAACCTGACTTTAAAAATTGGTAATAGAGCATATGGTTCAATAGCTTGAACTGTCCCCTCAATCATATACTTGCTTGTTTAAAGTCTCAGGGGCAGGTTTCAGATTTACCGAAACTGTATCCAAAAGCACCTGAGATGCTGCATTTCTTTTACGAATAGAACTCATGAGGTCTAGGTGCATGTGAACTTTCTGATTGTGGCCATTGTTCATGACTGAAAATAATGTTCTGTGTCATTGTATAAAATAGTTCACTGTTACCTTCCAACTCAAAGCGTATACCATGTGGCTTAACGCAAACGAATTCTCAAGTAAATAAACATACTATTAAATTGTGGGCTCTTACATCCTCTAACCCCCTCAATTGCCTTGTGATAATATAAATCTACCCTTTAGTTTATCAGGTGACCTGTAAGGAGCTTCAAGAGCATAACTTCTGAAAAAGAAAAGAAAAGAAAACCAAACAAAACAGCAGGGCCACAGGCTTTCAGTGAGACAAACATCTTTATTGGGGAAGAAAAAGAGGAAAAAGTCTGAGGCAACATGTACAGCCAGGTCTAAACAAGGCTCCCTTTCTTCTTCAAAGTCCTGGTTCATATCCACGAAAGTTTTCACAACCATCTTGAACCATTTCACCATCTCCTCCTCGAATATTTTATCTGCAATTTCCTTGACACCAGGAGGATTTTTCCATCATTGGTCTTTGTCTTTGAATGAGCCCTGGAGCCACGATGGAAATATCTTTACCCCATCCTAGGTGGAGATGTTGCCTTCTCTAATGCCTCCAGCCTGAGCTAGGTCGCCCCTGTACAGGTTTCCAGGACATCCCTGGGTTCCAGTAGAAGGAGGACGGAGTGGACCAGAGTCCTTTGAGGAGACACTGGGGTTTGTGGCCGTGGGGAGAGAGCTGAAGGGACACCAGAATCCCTGTGCTGAGTCCCTTTCACACATCACAGATGCCTCCGTTCTTGGGTGGAGCACTCCCCTCTTTGCATCAGCCTGGGGGAATGCAACAGCTCCCCAAACTGGTCTCTAAATAACTTCTTAAAAAACCATGTACTTGGCAGTTTCCCCAATACGAGCAGCACATACTGTACCCAGACATGTCAGCATGGAGGTCACTGAGCTACCTCTTTTGAAGGGCAGCTGGAGGACTCCGTGGGGCAGAAAACTGGGGTAGAACTGTGGCTGGGAATCTGAGATACAGAGAGAAGGAGAGAGATGGGGATCAAAAAACAGTCGAGGAACACAGTGACAGATGGAGCCATTTTATTTCCAAACATGAATCAAAGCAAACATGTACCTCCCTACCTCCATACTGGATTTTCATCTTACAAAACAGATTTGCTGCTAAAATCCTTCATAAAATCTGCCTTTCCCTTTGCAGTGGAAAATAAGCAAAAAGTCACAGGTTAAAAGGTCATGCATAATATATTCTATCCACTATTACATAGCAGTCTTAAATTCTTCACAAATCAATGAAAAAACATTAAGACTAATTGCCACTTCACTATGTTTCGCTGCACTTCAAGATTTTTTCTTCATATATTTATGTTCATATTTTACAAGTAACAATATTACAAAAAAGCTACCAACTTTTTCATAAAATAGGAAAATAAAACAAAACCATAACACTAAAATATATACATATCAATCTGTAGAGCATAAACTTAAGAAACAAACAAACAAGCAAACAAGAAGAAAATGAACTCACCCCCAAATCAACATATCTTCAGCATAAATTCTGTAGGTTTCCCAAAGGAGTTCTTAGCACTCAGATTTGGGGTTGGTATACAGCCTATCTTGTATCTAATGGTTTTGTGTATCATGATTCACAACTGTTAATATTGCAAGGACAGTTTCAAGGTCTGAGGTGGGACACAGTGCAAGTCATTAGACAAACCATTCACATGTATACAAACTTTAATGAAACTCAAGTATTTCATCAGAAACAGTGCTTGACCCCCTTTTTCTTCCTCTCCCCTTTTCATCTGAGAGATCCCTTTAGAGATCTGGAATCGTTAATTGTCTATAACTGCTACAAAATCTGGCTTATAATTCTAGGGGCAAGGGATATCATTTTAAGGAAGTCTGTGCATGTATTATTATATTTGCTTTGCTTAATTAGAGGTAGATAACCTCAAAATAAGGTGCAAACAATCGATTCATTGAAAGGGTGCCAAAAAGTATAATATTGAATGAGCGGGTTAGCTACAGGAAAGAACTAAATCCTTAATTTTTAATAAAAAAATACCTTTGATGATGCATGTGTCTGTGTATATGAAATAAACAACCTCCAAAAAAAACCCAAAAACAAACAAACAAACCAAATAACAACACTGTCGAAGAAGAGATCAATGTAATTCGTTAGTCTGACAAAAATGGTTGAAATTTACAGTTGGAAGAAACCTCATAAATCAAGTAATCAATTCTCTGATTTAAAAAAAAAAAAAAGGGAAAGAGACCCAGAGAGGGTGAGTGACTTGCCTGAGTGCACTAGCACACTAATTTGTATGATTATTTTTAGACCCACGCAGGCACACACCCATATTCACACACTGTTGCATTTACTTCTGTTTTGCACAATAAATGCGACTGGCTTACACAATAAATATAAAATAACTAGGCAAACTTTCCTTTGTTATGTCATTGCCAGAAGTGGGCAATACCCATCTTTCAAACGAGTGAAAGTTCTACTTTCTCCCCACTGATAAATGCATTCGATGGTGCCATTACTTGGCTGCACTGCTGCTCTCGGCAGCCCCTGGCGGAAGCGTAGATTGAGGGAGACATAGGGGGCAGGAAGGAAAGAAAGCAGAGGTACTCAACTCACATTGGAATTGGTTTCTTGTGATGCCCAAGATGTTCCCACTGGCAGTGAAGGCTTTACATCAAGTTGGGCTGTTGGAACTTCTGGGCTTGATGGGGGGACATAATGAGGGTGTGGGCACCAGGTCCCAATGCATGCCCTCCGCCCAGAAGAATGGGAGCTACTGTTCCTCTGACCACAAAGCGCAGAGACCAGCAGTGTGTGTCTTGCCTAAGCTATGAACTATAAACTCAGATGACTTTGCTAGGTGAAGTCATAGCATCTAATTATCTTAATTTGTATGTGCATGTGAACATCACAATACTTAGGCCTAGTGTGTAGTAGTATTAATAGCTATTTTACCTTTTCCATAAAATTACATGTGGATATAATTCTAAGGTAGTTATTAAAAATATTATTTTTCATATTCACTATAGACTTTATTCTAAAAAATCTTGAGTTGAGCTATATATATTAACATGAAATAAGTTAAAAAATAAACAATACATCACATATATACCAAAATAGCCCCATTTTAAAGCAATGTAAGTGAAAAAGTTGAGTTTTCAAGAATAAGCTAGACCTTCTACAGGTATTTTTCATAATTTTAAACTATTAAATATGTCATTTTTTCTGACTAGGCCAAATGTATTAGTAAGTTGTGTCAGAAGTATTCACTATGAAAACAATAGGTTGGTTGGTTTGTCTGTTTTCACTTATTCTACTTTGGAAAATTTATTCTGAAGTTAAATAAGTTTGGTCCCAAAAAGTTCTCCCCCGAAGGAGATGGCATAACCAAAAAACTGAATAATATACAGCTATCCAGTGCATGCAACCTTATATTTTCTAATAAAGTAGTGGAAGGTAACTTTCAAGTATCATCATAATCCAACTGGACTTATAGTTATCTCATAAAATTAACACTCTCAAGGAAGGAAGTCATTTGCAACACTTGTCCTTTTTAGAACATCTTTGCCAAAATTCCCATAGGAAACAAAACCATCCATCCATAAAGGACAGAGGGCACTTGGTACCCAGCACTGACCTTAAAGTGTGCACATTTAACAGTGCTCTGAACTCCACATAAACTCTAGCAAGTTGAAGAAGAGCCCACCCTTTCTTAACTCATTAAAGGTTCCTGTGTCACCCAGAGCTGGAAATATTTCTTCTAAAAAGAACATCTTAGGAAAGGCAGGACCCACAGCCACCTCCACCTCCCAGTCCTGCTCTCTGCAGTGATGGCTATTTGTAGCTGTTTGGCTAAAACAAGAAGAGAGAGACTGGCCCACCTGGAGGACCAGATGTAGATGTTTTTGTACTGATGTCAGTCAAGTGCATCTTTAAAAATTCAACTCACACAGAGAGGGGAACGGAGATTCCACAACACATAAATAACAAGGGGGAAATTCGAAGCAGGTGCAGGAGGTCAAGAGGGGCACACGCATTCCAGCAATTTTCCTTCTTCACAGGTTTTGATCCAACCACTTGATGTAACTCTTCCTAGTCCGGATTCCCACGGAGAAGTTGGTGGGCCAGCTGGTGAAAATCATGCACCCGTGAAAGCCGTCCTCAAAGTGATCCAGGGTCACCTCCACCCCCGCACTCTCCAAACGCTTTGCGTACATGATCCCGTCGTCTCTCAGGACGTCATACTCACAGGTCAGGATGTAGGTCTTTGGGAGGTGCTGCAGGACTTCCTGGTCCGCAATGAGTGGCGCGGAACGGGCATCCAGCAGCTGAGGGATCTCCTCCACAATCCTGGCATTGCCTGTGGTCTGTACGACAGGCTTGTAGTCCTTTGTGACGGATGCGGGCAGGAGGGACGTCCAGTTGAGACGGGCCCTGAGGGTCGCTGCCTGTTCCACATCAAGTGACGTGTGATTGTTAATGATCATGGCCTGGACAAAGTCATAGTTGCCTTGGAAGTAGTCCACCCAGTACTTCACCATGACGTAACGGGGCAGGATTGGGGTGTTCACGTTCTGCTGATAAGACGGTGTGTTAAAATCTAACGCTTGAAGGACCGGATAAATTAAAGCTTGCACCTTGAGCTTGTTTTTCAGGCTGGCATCTTGACTGAACTGAAGAAGGAGAAGCAGCAGCAAACATATTATTTTATTTTGCATGGCTCCTTTTATAGAAACTACACCTCACAAAGTAGGTTAATGTGTTACATTGGGTCAGTCAATAGGATGCACTTGTTTAATTTCTAGCAGACGAGGGGTTAATATAGTTTAAAAAAAGAATTAATTCCTCAGCACCAACCACCACCACCCTATCAAGCTGCTGGATATTTACTAAGAAAGGAATGGTACCTGCAGCTCATGATTTTGAGCGAACACGGCAAAGGTGCATGATCTGTTAGGTCTTTAAACCCTCCTCCACGTTACCTGTCTCTATCCTTTGCTAATTCCTGAATACTGTGGAGGGATAATGTAGGGACCTTATTTAGTTTTGTATTCCCTGCAATGCCCCCAGATACCATGGCTTCCTAGGAAGAAAAAACTACTCTGACTCTCAAAGGAGAGGGTAGGAAAATGAACAGGTGACAGGGCTCCCAAGTGTTTGGGAAGGGCCTCCGGACCCCTCCCTGTCCCCGACAGACACTCAGTCTCCGTGCTTGGTGAGACAGGCTGCACACAGAGTGCCGACAAGGCTCGCTCCGCACTGCCTGGTGAGCACGTGCCCCAAGCGAAGTAGGAATGGAACCGGGAGGGAACCCCCATCTCAGCAGGTCTCCGTTTATCTCCGTTCCCCTGGGCCTCCCTCAGATGTGAATGCATTGCCTCATTTCATAATTCTAGTGTCTCAAATGATTTATTTTTATGTAACATTTAAAAGGCGGCTAACTAGCTCACTGAAATGTGACAAACAATCTCCAAGCTAACTGTAGCCGTGCAATTATGTTTCACACCGGCCTGCAGAGCCCCATCCCCGGGGAAGATGGAACTGCTCCGTAAAAGCAAGAGAGAAAAGGATCAGTAAGTAGTACGATTGGTATGTGCTAAGAATTGTGGATACACCCCCTCACTAAGGAAGTCCTAGCAGCAGCCCTGCAGCCAGATGATACTACCCTCCTTTTCCTGAAGCTCAGACACGTTAAGGGACTTGCCCACAGCCCCGCAGCTCCCCACAGGGGCCAAGATTCCTTCCTAGTTCTGTCTGGTTTTAAAGCCTCCTGGTGTACCAGGCCTGGCCTCTGACTGCCTCTGGGCACACGGAAAGCAAACTTGCCAATGCCAAGTGGAGAATCAAGTTCTCTAATTACAGCAGAGGGGAAGAAACCAAGGTACACCACAAATAAAAAGGCAGATTCTACTTGAAGATGCCAAAAACAAAAACAAAAACACCGGAGGTGAGAGGACAGAGATGTTACTGGATATGTTAAAAACCCTCTGCAGCCAAAAGGTTTTCTAGAAGAAAAGGGTTATGGAGCCACGTGCTAGCCAGAAAAGGGACCAGGTTCTGGGCCCGCAGTCTGAACACCACGCTCAGGGCTGGGCGCAGGAGACAAACACGTCCGCTGACCAGAAGCTGACTGGGCTCCTGGACGCAGTGGGCTGGAGGAAGACAGATGTAAGTCATTTGAAAGACTTTACCCTGGCTGTGGATAAGGGGGGTGGAACAGTGAAGCAGGGATAGTCCTAGGACTGATGCACAGTCCCTAAGGAAGTACTTCCTACTCCTGGATTGGTGGTGGGCAAGTCTGGACAGTTCTTGCATCAGCAGGATGCAGTGGTATCTGGTGATCAGCTATTTTTTACTTTTTTTTAAATGACAGCTGCCTGGAAGTTGATTCAGTTTTAACATCCATTCATGAACGTGAGAAGTCTTCTTCAGGATTGGGCCTGGGGGCTCTTTAACTGATTACCCTGTACCTCTTCCTCCCACCCTCCAGCTGCTGTCACTTAATTTAGGGTACCTCAAATCCATAACAGGAAGAAAATGTACTTATCCTTGAGTTTGTACACCTACTCCAAATTTTGTTTTCAGACTTCAACCAGGTAAAGCTCAGATGTAGTATTACATTTCAAACAGCAGAAACAGTTCATGTTCCCTTTGATATTAAAAAAAAAAAAAAATTGGGAGACACTTTTTGATTTTTTAATTTGGCCCAAAGTTCTAAGGAAACAATCTCGGCAACTGAGGTTTAAGCAAAAATACTCCTTTTTGGAAGTCCGACAGAGAAAAGAGGTAGGACGTACTTAATTTCCATGCCTCCCCTGAGCAGCATGAGGGCCTCCAAAATGCGAGATCTCTTCTCATGTTGATTGTCCTCAAAGCCTTTACAAGGACTCAGAGATGAGTGGCCTTGCAGTGACCCCTCTCCTACTTCGGAAAGATCTCCGAGAGCTCTCCAAGTTTAGTCCTCTGAACAACTTGGCCACATGGTGGCCAGCCTGGCTCAGCCTTTGCCATGAGTAATGGACAGTGTGGTCCCTGGGACACCATCCTGCACCCTCCTGCTACCAGCACCTCAGAACGGTCTGTTACCTGTTGGCCCAGGGCAGCGGCCAGATTCCCACCGGCACTGTCGCCAGAAATGCCAACTCTGCCTGGGTCAACCGAATACTTCTGTAAGACTTCTGGCTGCAGAAAATACTTCGTGGCACGCACAACATCGTGAATTTGCTCAGGAAAATGAACCTTTGGAACCAGCCGGTATCTGTGAAGACAAAAGTTGTATTTATTTAAGGATTCACTCACGTCTTTCCAGGCTACTTAAAGTTTAAGGAGACACTGGATCTTTTTGATGCCAGAAACAAACAGGTAAGGAGTGGAGAAAAATATAAAAATCAGCCATTCATTTTCTTGCAAATCAAATACTTAGTTTTAAAATGTAATGATTTTTGCACTATCAATAATTCTTCTCCTTCTCCTCCTTACTCTTCCTCCTTATTCTCCTCCTCCTTTTTTGCTATCAGTCACCAAACCAAACCAAACAAAATCAAACACCTACCATTACCAATGCAAAATAAAACTTCAAAGTAAAAGGCAGATGTTGACGATTAAGATAAGGATAGAACCGTAACAGATTTGGAATTTTGTTTCTTAAAGTCAGTGTTTCATTCATAATACCCCTGGTATTATGCATTCAGCAGCATTAACCACATGGCATTCTTCATGACTGACTTGTTAAATGTAGTAAAACTGGACTCCACTAAAGCACGCATGCCAGCCTGACAATAAACCCAAGCAATACATCCACTGTTTGGAAGGGTGATCTAAAATGCCAGCTGTCAACCAGCCCAAAGGAAGCCAGATCTGCCAGACGGCCCAAAACAGGCCCCCTAGGACACCTATGGGGCTTCTCCTACTGCCCCTCTTTCCAAGATCAGAGTCCTTTTGGGATCCTACTCAGAGCAGTTAGAAGGATTCATATTCCCTTCAAAGTCCAAAAAGTCCCTAGTTCGTCAAATGCCCTTGTAATATCACCAATGCATATTTGGTGGTCTTGTCTTGGAACGTTCTCTCAGTCTCCACCCTCCTTCCTTCCTTATTAATTCTCACTCATCTTTCAATCCTTATTCCAGGGTTTGGCCTCTTCCAGGCAGCCTTCCTTGACTATAACTACACTTCTGAGTCTGAGCTAGGTATCATTCCTTGATACTTCTATGTGCTGGAGTACGTTACTATTCTTATTGTTCCATCCTGAAATAATTTCTTAGCCCTGGCTGGTGTGGCTCAGTGGATTGATGCTGGCCTGCAAACCCAAAGGTTACAAGCCAGGTCTCCAGCTGGGTCCTTGGATGGAGGCAGGTGAAAGGCAACCATACGTTGATGCTTCTCTCCCTTTCCTCCTTCCTCCCTGCCCTTCTATCTGGAAATAACAAATAAAATCCTTAAAAAAGAAAGAAAGAAAGAAAGAAAGAGAAAGAAAAAATTTCTTTATGTATTCCCCTAAAGAGTGTGTTCTCTAATATCAGGGACTGTAATTTATTCAGTGTTATGTGTCCAGTATCTATCAATGTGCTAGGTACATAATCATTCATCCAGTAAAACTTTTGTGAGTATTATATACCTTTATTTTGCAAATGAAAAAAAATGAGGCATGGAAAAGTTACAGCATTTGATTTTTATTGGGTTGGTCAAAAGTCCATTTAGGTTTTTTTGTGAAATAAAAACCATATTTTAAATTTTCACCAACAATTTTATTGATTCGGATATTTTGAGCATGTTGGCTCTCTCCTGCTATTGGTGTCTGGTGGGTAGAGGCCAGGGGTGCTGCTAAATTTCTTCCAATGCATAAGACAGCCCCACAGCAAAGAATTATTTACCCAAAATGTCAGTGGAACCAAGAAACTTTGCAAACTGCTTTTGACATGTTCAATAAGTCACAGCAACTTCTCCACACATTGCACAAGTCTTTTTTGATGTTTTACCTTTCTTGAAATAAGAAGTCATAATATACCGAAAATGTTGTGTATTATCTTCCACCTTCAATATTAAAATGACTGCACAAAAATCTGCCAATTTTGATGAGTTTTTAAAAAATGCACACAGATATGACCACTGTCACAATACAGTCTAATGAAATTGTTTCGAATGAAGTTAAAGACAACTAACTAAGCACTACTAGAGCCGTTATATGGAAAAAACTGAACAAAATTTTTGGCCAACCCAATAAATAAGTCTAACAGGTCAAAATGAGGTAGTATTAAAATCTAGTAATAGTTAAGAACTTGAATCTTTTGATTTCTATTTTGTAATTAGCATTGCTATCCTCAGAAACTAAGTTTTTCTAAGCCACTCTTAAAAGGCCATTTATTAACTCCATCTAAAATCAAGCTATTTAACTAATTAGCTTCTCCTTCAGTGTAGTACAGTCAAATGGAAAAATATTTGTGAAGTACTCTGATAAATAATAATGGAGATCTGGTCATTCAGGAATTACTATATTTAAAAACTGTAAACGCAATTAAGAAATTTCCTTAGCGGTTGCCTTCTAACAGATAAAATATGTTTTCTAATTTCATTCTTATTTTTTTCATCTGTGGTGATCAATTAATCATCCGGAATGTGTTTTTTTTCTCCAGTTGATTTTCTCCATGTCTTAAAGCTGCCCTCTATAGGGATTTCATTGGTAGTAATTGGTGGGATTGAATTACACCATTTTGTCCACTAGGTGGAGACATCTCACATGATTCTATTACCCCCAATCGGGATAAGGGTTCCGCTTCTTCATTATTACTAAGCTGAATTCGTAATTCTTTTAATGAAATAAAAATGAGTGCACTTTATGCCTTATATTGTGAAGGTAAGGCTATTTTGTCTCAGTAAGATTCCATATATCATGATAAACTGTTTTCTTGGTGGCCAGGCGCGCAGAACCTATCTATTAATACACACATATGAATTAAATTTTCAGGTGTTGCTTCCAGAAAGGTCTCAGGGACTTTGAATCAAGAGCAATTGTTACTCTAAAAAACATTCTACTGCCTCAAACCTTGTCAGCCATTTAATAACTGGTTCAGCTCACAGAGTAAACATATCTAAAAACAAACAGTGAATAGTGGAAGAGTCTTCCTGGCACCTCAAAGAGCTCTCCAGCCTCCCTTCCCTGTGCTCACGCTGGGAACATTCTCCAACTTGGCTCCTTCAGGAGGGGCCCTATTTTCAGACTGGAGAATGCAGTGAAACGAGATATATCTGAGGTCACCGAGTGTAAGATGAGCCTTCAAAGGAGCTTGAAATTGCCCAGAGGGGCCTAACAAAAGTTTTGTAAAATCTATATAGACATGGAAAACTGATAATCAGGAGGAAATTCATGCGTGGTCTAGTCAAAGAAGGCATGCAAAAGTACACTTAGGTGTTTTTGTTCACAACCTATGTCCCTGCAAAATACTGAGAGAAGATCCAGCCTTTCTTTTCCTTTTCTAACTTGTATATCTTGAGTAAAAGCACCTGGGGAATTCTAGCAACTAGACTCCCCATTTCCCCAGCTCACTGCAAGGACGGAGGACTACAAATCAGCTTTAATATCCATTACTGGGCATACCTCCTACTAGAAGGACAAAATTTAGTGTAGGAATGATATTTAAATAATTTAATAAAGGTGTACAGTCTATTAAAAATATATTATTCCTGCTAAGTGAGGCTCCTCATCAAGTGTTCTACAGTCATGTTTCACTCAAATCTCAGAGCAAACCTGTGATGGGAATTCACAACTGACTGGGAAACCCATGTGGACTCCCCTTTGTAAAGTATTCTTTCTTCAACACTCACAGCCTTTTAATAGTGCGCGTGTCTGTTCTTAGGACCGTGATTTCAATGGTTTTGCAATATTCTCAAAACAAACCATGCCTGGGTACATAGCACATCTTGTGGATGAAAAAGGGTGTTATAATAAATCATAAACTACTACCTGGGCAGGTTATGGTGGGTTGTCACACCCCAGGGGAAGTTTGTTAAGCCAGGCCTGTCTGGTGTTCCTATGCATCTAGTTTAATACGCCTTTGAAATGTCAGAAGTAATACCCCTCAAAAGGGTAACCACCCTCCAGAGAGTACAGAAGCTTGTTAACTATCCTGTAACCTAACCCCTGACTTTCTTTCTCCCATCTCCAAGTCACCTTATGTTTCCTCCTTAATTCCAAATGCATAAGAGAAACCACACACTACTGGTCGGTGGGGTATGTGAGATCTTGCTTCCCAGCAACTGACATCAGTTTGGGCTCCAATCAACTCTTACAAAAAGTCTCTGCAGGTTTGGACATTTCTTATGTTGACTATCTCGAATACTGTTCTTTTCCTTCCTCCAAACAAAATTGTAAAGATTTATTTTATACATTTTACGCAGAAAATGTGTCACATAACACTGTCTGTGGTGAGAAAAGAAATAAGCCATATGGCTTTAAAAACATAAAGAAGTTGTTCTTAACCCACCTACTTGTCTGGCTTAGCTCCAGGGATGCCGCTTCCTGTATTCCGTGCAAAGCTCAGCTTCTCAGCTCTGTGCGCCCCATAGGGTTATCCTGGGGGCTTCACAGAAACACTGAGGTTTGAGCCCCCCTGCAAGACATTCCAATTCATGTGATCTGGAGTGAAGCCCAGCATGTCTCTATTTGAAGAAACATCTCTCCAAGTAAATCTAATGGGCAGCCAAGGTTCAGAAATATCAGAGTCCGGCCACTTTGTCACTCTTCTGTGAACACATCTCCCCGTTCCCAGTGCCTTGGTCCCTGTCTCCATCCCCTAGGCCTTTCCCCCAGCAACTCATCAAATGTTCCTGTTCTTCGAGTCTCATTTCAAAGGCCACTTCTTCCGTGAAACCTTCTGGGAGCCCAGCCAAAAGTAACTCTTCTCGGAGGTCCTCCAAGTCTCTCTGACAATAGGTCATAACACAGACACGGCAACAGTCTCTTGCAGTAGATGGAACACAGGCAGGAGACAGGAGGGAGGGTGGCAACTCCAGAGGCATCCCAGGGCTAGGACAAAGGACATTGATACGGAACAGAAACCCTGTTCTAAGACCAGTTTTACCTGCTTCCTGGAAAAGCGCTGAATTATGGTGAATCAAGACAGCACCTGCGCAGATGATGCTACCGGACTGCTGCTTCATTATAATAGCGTTATAACAAATTAGCATTGTGGGACTCCCTTCCCGGGGGGCCAACCAAGGAAAATCGTGGGAGGCCGAATGCAGACTAGCTTAAAAGTAATAAACAACTTGCACATGTGCAATAAAAGCCCACCAAAACTAGCCAGGAAATATGTGCCCTAAAAAAATTGAAACCCTCCAGCACCAGGAACCTGGTTTCTTGTGCCCAGCTATGACAGAGAGTGAGAATTAGGTACTAAAGAGTTCAATGTACACCGACCTGAAATAATCAGCACCTGCCTATTAACAGTGACAGGGAGGGGGAAGCAATGATCAGAAAGGCTAATAAATTGCTTCTGAAGTCAAAGGCAGGTGCTGTGCACAAGCCCATAGTTCAGGGGGAACCTAAGTTGTTTCAAGCCTGTGGCAGTTGAAGCTGTGAATGTCACTAGTGTTCGGGTGATAGTAAAATGAGCATTCACCCTCAAAATAACTTAACCTGAAACACTGTGTACAATCTTCTACTGTGGACAAGGACACTAAGTTCTCTTCATGCCGTGCCAGTTCGGTGAAAGGTATCTGTGATGTTCTAGAATGAAAGTATACTCCTATGAGATTCTGCAGGAGTGAGATAAAATCTCATTCCCCTGCCCCCCGCCTTTTTTTTTTTTTTTGCACACCCCTTCATCATCTCCCAAGAGGAGCTCAATAGATTCATCTTGAGAACACCACAAGGTTAATATTCTCCTCAGTCACAGAGAACCATACCTTCGGGGGGCGAGGGGGTGGTATCTGAAACAAATCAATAAATTGCATCCGTGTTGTGCTCGCTGACACCTCTAGGGGAAGAATCTACTTATCCCTCTAACTGGTAGATGCTTCCTTTCCATGAAAAGAACAGATAATAAAATGGCAAAAGTGGAAAGATTGTGAATGGATTACTTAGTTCTCTTTTTTGTCCTTCAAATGCTGTTTGCGCAAAAAGGTTGAGGAAGGGTCCTCCCTTCCGATTTTACTCTCAAGACGGGCCTCCTTGCATAGCTTTGATCACCAGTCTTTAGCAAGAGGCAGCCCCGATTAGCAAAGGCTTGGCTGATTGGCCAGAATTACATCCGAAGGAACTGATGCATCAGGAATGTTTCACCAAAATCCTAGGACTGATTAACCCTAGAATTGTGATCCATTCGAAGGAAGTGATTCTCTGACATTTTGTTTGGCCCTGAGGACTTCTTGAGTCTTATCTCCTTGCCCAGGAGGGCGCTCCCCAGACTCTCGGGCTTATCTCACTGTCTCCTCCCATTCACACGCAAACCTCGCCTTTCTTCTCAGGGTGAGCTGGGGGCCAGGGTGCTCCCCAGGTGGTTTCTGAAGCCCAAGCAGGCTTGGTGCCAAGTCCTTCTGGCCTCCTTTCTCTGCCTTACTTCAAAAGCTAAACATAGCTCGGTAGGGCCCAGGTGTGGGTGAAACCAGGCTGCACAGCCTACAGCCTCCCTGTGGGCTGCAGCCGCAGGTGCTCAGTAGCCGCAGCACAGGCCTTGTGGAGCCTCAGTCCCCCCGCCCCCACCCAGCCTCAGAAATTCCACACGCCCAAAAGCACAAGAGAGAAACCTGGGGATTTTCATTAGGAGAAAGCAAAACAAAGAAGACATTCGTTAACTACGCCTAAAAAGGAGATGCAGTCAGTTCACGGAGAGCGACAAGAATAAAAGAACCTACGTCTTAAAAGATGCCACAATATGATCTTTTGGTGGCATTGAATTATTTGTGATGCTGGCCTCAGGTTTGCTCAGGTTGGCCTGGATCGAGTAGCGCAAATCTTGCCTTTCTCGGAGGGGAGCGATTAGGAATTTGATCTACCCACCCTTGGGGGCTGCCCAAGTGGGAGTGATACCTGGGGGTGTCTCCGCTCAGGACTTGGGCAGCTGAAGGAGCAGAGGGAAAGTCACAGCTAGGTCACTGTCCCTCTGTATCTTTCAGTGTCTGGTTTTACAACTCTTTACATGATGGGTGTTGTAGTGTGCCTCCTAAAAGCACTGTTTTGGTCACCTTGTACTCACATAATTTTATGGATGAAAAAAAAAAAAAAAAAAAGAAGCGTAAGTGTCCTATATTTTTGTAATTCTATTAGCTGTAAACTAAGGTAAGTACTCCAGCATCTTTTCTGTCTACATTACATTAGCAACGTTCTTCTTTACAGCTCTGTCAAGTTTTAAGTTCTCTGTGTATACATACTGCCACTGACATTTGATGGAATGGGACTAAATTTCCATCTACATCCAATGGAGAGTTTATGAGTGTCGTAAAGATTTAATGAAAAGCCAAACACAACTTGAACCTGTTATTCCACATCCAGGAAGGCAACATAAATGCTCCCTAGAACTAAACAGAATGTAAGGATGAAAGACAATTTATTAAGTAGAATTTAATAATATTCAAGATGCCAATTTGTTAGCTTACATTTCATCTTCTAAAAAACAAATTAAATCTTCTGTTTCTCTTATTTATTTTTTTGTGGTTCCAGTATTGTGTCTTATTATGTAAACTGTAGATAAAAAGTACCATGTTATAGCTAAACTACACTGAACTTTATGAAAATAAGCTTATGACTATAAAATAGGCTCTTCCTCAATTATATAAATGAGGATACATCCATGCATCTTTGACGAGATGAACTTTTTCATTTAACAGCTACTTATTGTGCAATTATCATGTGAAATACCATAGTGGTATAGCAGCAGCAGAGCAGAAGGTAGCCTGCCCTTCCCCACACGCCCTCTCAGTACATCATTTTGGAGCTCCATGAGCAGCTCATTTTGTCTAATTAGGTAATACTTATCCTAAGGATTCAATTCAAATATGACTTATTGTAAGACACCATTTCTGACCCTTCAAACTAGATAAGATGTTACCCATTAGATGCCTCCATTACCACTTCCCTTCTCCTCACACCCCTATTGCATTTACCATGACTTGTTCAAGGTTTATTTTCTCACCGAGATTGTGAACTCATGAGGGCAGGCATGGTGTCTGTCTTACTTGAACTGTACGTAACCAGAATTTAACATGGTAACTGGCACATAATAAGAAGTCAATAGATATTTATGGAATAAAAGAAACAGGAAGGACATGAGCAGTGAGAAGAAGTATGTGCCCAAGTTAGACCTCTGAAGGTACTTTCCAAGAGAGACATCAGGGTCATATGATGTTGGTGCTGCCTTAACTAGAGCATAGGTTATACAGTGCTTTGTGGGCTGGCTGGCCAGGATCCTAAGTATCTTAGCTCATTATTTCTGCAAAGGAAAGTACTGTGAGTGCAAATATACATTATCAATCAATGTGTAAGTGGGACCTTCCCATTCTGTGGGCTGTAGCACTAACCTTCCCAGGCTTGTCCCGCATCTTTGGGGGTCTGAAGCCCTTTTATCTCAATTACCCAACTGATTCTTGTGGCAACAACTCCCTGAAGTCATTAACCCAACTCAAAGGATATTTGCCTAGCACATATGTGCTCGCATTTTAGACGCACAGAAAGGATTTTGCACCTGAGGCTAAATGACTTGCCTGAGGTCATGCAGTCCTGCAAAGTGGTACTTGCAGGACTTGCTGGGCTGCTTTCCAGGCGACAAAGTTCTGGAAGCTACACAGTAGAGGTTAGGCCCAATGGAAAGCTAATGATGAAAGTAGTCCCTTCTATGGTTTAGCTCTTTTTAAAAAATCTTAAAAACCTCTCATGCATCCTTGGGTGCTGTACGACAAGCCTAAGAACACCTGCTTTACTTGAAACAGGTGCTGACAGGTGGAGAAAGGTGTATCGGAAGTGCAGGTGGCTAAATGCTGCCACAGAAGCCCTGGAGGGTGAGGCCTGGGTGGCGCCTCTTCATGGTGCCAAGAAAGGCAAGGCCAACTTTCTCCCTTTCTCCAGGCCATAGAGGAGCTGGCGCCACACAGCAACCTGCTGAAGGGGCTCCGAGGGGTTCCCAGGCACTGAGCTCTGGGGCCTTGCTCCATACAGGGGCTCGGCGGCTCAGACAGCCCCTGCTTTCCTCTGGCCAGCTGCCCAGGCTACTGGAAGGTTCCTGCAGTACAAAACGTCCCTGTAGGCCCTTGAGTGATCTGGGAGGATCACCTGCTGAGGAAGCAACCACACAACCCTCTGTACGGCTCTGAGGCTTCTGCTCACAGGGTCAGAGTTGCCTGAAGGACGCAGGAGACCAGCCCAGGCCGGGGACTGCGGAGGAAAGGATGCTCTTAGGTCTCAGAGCTGGACTGCAGGCAAGCAGCAGGTGGGCCGTGAATGGGAGAGGGGCTGGCAGAGAGGGGCAGAGGGACAGGAGACTGGATAAGCTCAGGGCATGGAGCGTGAGAGATATTCCCAGCACACAGCCGCTCCTCCACAAGAGTTGATACTGTGCCTGGGGAACGATTTGGCCTGGCTCAGTTCCCCGCCCCACCCCTGTGACTGGCTAGGTGACCTCACGCAGGTTACTCCGCGGGCCTCAATTTCCTCCTCTATGAGGAAAACATCCAAATACTGACCTTGGATGATGTATATGAGAATTAAGCAGGACTCCTTCTCGTTCATCCCACAAGTATTTATCAAATGTCCACTCCCTGCTAAGAATGTTCCCAGGCACAATGATCGCCAATGAGCAAAAGAGTTAAAATCCCTAAAATTTCTGGCTTTGTGAAACTTAGGTTGTCTGTTTCCATTTAGTGCACTAAATGCAGAATAAGTTAAACGTATGATCTGTCAGATGTTGATGACAGTGCTGGAGAAAAGCAAAGCAGAGGGAAAGTGGGCTATACTTTTTTTTTTTTAAACATTGGTTTTCATATATCTTTATTTTATTATTTTCTGGTGTTGTTGTTGTTGTTGTTTTTTAGAGAGAGGGGAAGGGAAGGAAACAGAAAGGGAGAGAAACATCAATGTATGGTTACCCCTCACCTGCCTCCAGCTAAGGACCCGGCTGGAGACCTGGCTTGCAACCTGGTTATGTGCCCTGGCTGGGAATCGAACCAGCGACCTTTGGATTCGCAGGTCGGCACTTATCCACTGAGCCACCAGCCAGGGCTGGGCTGTACTTTTTAATAGGGGTGTCAAGGAAGGCCTCACTGAAAGAGTGGTATTTGAGCCAAGACCTCAAGAGGGAGAGACAATGCAGAAAACAGCAGCTGCACACTGTCCGCCACGGAATTGGTACCGTGAGTTTTGTATTATTACTATCACCACGATTCTTATAAGTATTCACATTTTTAGTTTCCCAGAAAGATGGCTACTAAATAACTGGCAAAAACAATTTAAAATATCGATTCAGACATTACTGCTAATAATGATAAATATAATAAAACCTGTTGAACTCATTACTGCTTACAAGGTCTGAGTTACAGAACCTGGCTCCTGGAGAGGAACTTTCCCAACTCTTGGAGAGATTCTCTAACAATACTGACTGGTTTTTAGTTTTGGAAAAGCAGCAGCGACCAGCTCTCCACCTTCCCTGCCCTGAGGGCAGCGATCCTGCCACTGCCCCTCACCTGCTGAAAACGTACACCTGTGCCAGGTCTGCCTCCAGCCCCACCGGGGTCAGTGGCACCTGCCGGCTGCTAAGCCGCCAGGCTGAAGGGAGGCACTGACAGGTAACAGCCTCTGCACCTCGGTGGCCCCATGTCCTCTGACCTCACTTGTTCCTAGCAACAGCTTCCACACCAGCACCATTCCAAGGGACATCAACCCAGCAGCCAAGTCCCCTGGGGCTGCCACAATGGGGACCTGGCTCTGGGCCTGCCATTGGGAGCCTCCTCCTTGGTGATGCCAGGAACCCTTCTCTGACCCAACAGCTCTCCTCCTACACTATTCTGGTCTTTGCCCCCTCAGAGGCCCTGGGGCTCTTTGGCCTGACAGTGGCCTTTCTCCTCCCCTTCGCCATGTTAGCCAGCCATCTCTGCCTCCCACAGTTCTTTCTCCTAAGTCTCGTCTGCCCTGAGTGTTCTTTCTCCTCTGCCTTCCCAGCAGCCTGGGGTTGGCCCAGGGTTTGACAGAGGAAGACACATAAATACTGTATCAATAAGAAAAAAAGGCAGTAATAAAATTTATATGCTGTAGGTAGGTAATTAACTGACTGTGTATTTCTCTCAATGTCAGTTCATTCCTTTCCTAGAAGTTTCCAAAACTAAAATAAAAATATAATTTGAAACATTATAAAGCGGGTTCAAGAGATTCTAAGTTCTAACAAAAATCATTTTGTGTAACCTTGGGAAAATCACCTCACCTTGTTGGACCTTCTTTATTTTATCATGTGTAAAGTAACAAGTTCCTTCTTAGTTTGTTTTCTATGACTAGTATTAATCACTTACTCAATGGAGACAATGACAGCATTCAATTCTTCAGCCATTGCTGTACATAGTTCATCATAATAGCTGATTTCTAAAAGAAGCAAAAGAGTAATAATTATTAAACAAATTATTTAATACCGTCTTTTAAAAAATTCTAACAATGAATTGCTTTTAGACTTGGACTTAAGTTATTAATAATAAAAGCAAATGTGACTCTGTGTATCCTGAATACAGTTACATGTACAAATGTAGAATTTAAATAGAAATCCTCATAAAATGCAATTACTATAAAATAACAGGAAATTTATATTAGATTGCCTTTGCATGTGTTTTTAACTAACTAAACATAATGGACTACAAGAAATGCACCGAATTATAATTTTATAGCTTTTCAAATGTATGCTTTTCCAAAAATCACATCAAATAAGCAATTTTCTTCTTAGAACCATAAAAATTTTCTCTTTTACCATCCTCATTTGTGGCACTTCAGGAAAGTCACCAATTTGAAGGACATGGTATTTTGTTTAAACCATAATAAACTAGAATTTTTAAGAATGCTCAGCAATTCTTAGAAAGAGGAGTCAAAGGTTTGCAGAGACAGAAGCCATTTTATAATGTAAAAAATTAATTTCTTAGCTGTTCTTTCAAACTATTAAGAGCAGATTGTGCCAATAGAAAGCCAAATATCACCTTATCCATAGTCTTTCCAAGGCAGTCTTAGAATCCAAAGTTTATTGACTGCATAGCCATCTACACATCTCCCTCAGCCTGAGCTCTTCCTCTGGCAAAAGTGATCAGTCAGAATTATGTACAAAAAGCCGGATTGATTCATAATCTATACCAACCCCTATACTTACACTTCTTGGCCTCCAGTACATGCATGCAATGGTACAGACTCATTCTTTTCTAGGAAAAAGATTCTGCCTTATGCATTTTTTATATCCCCATCACCTCGTACACATTAAGGTGACCAAAGAAAGATCCAGGTGTGCACACAATTGAGGTTTTGTACTGGAAGCCAGGAAACTTCCCAGTCCTAGGCTAGCCTATGTGCTCAGTAAACATCAATGAAAATGTGAACAAATCAACAACTAAAACAAAAATGATGGATATGGAGTTAAATGAAATGCGATTGGTAGAAAATGCGATACTTGTGACCTTTGCCTCATGCAAAATGTTATTTAAAAATAAGCTGAACTAGTTGGCATGGCCTTTAAACTTAGGAGATGCCAAGCTTCAGGCTAAAGATGAGGAAGCAGCTAACTTCCTCCTCGGTGTGCATCCTGTGGGCCTGTTCCACTGGGCAGGTTGCCATTGCGCACCTGTTCTGCTCATGAACGTTAAACCAGCGCTAAAGAAACCCTTCTTGAACTTTGTAAGATCACCTCCTTTTAATGGTGGCACACTTTTATAGTTTTGGTTTTATAAGCAGATGAAATGCTGATGAGTTAGCATCAGTATTCCGAATTACTTGCTCTATTTCATAGAAGGAGGTCTTCCAAACACAAGTTGGCAAAAAATCGTTGTGGATAAGTCCCTCATCTTCTAGCCCAGTGACGCCCCACCTTGTTTTGGTGCAGAAAGCTATTGCTAGAGATTCATAACACGTTAAGTCTATGACTTAGGTCACAAAAAAATATTTTCAAAACAGACTGCATTCATTAACAAGCAAATAAGCAAAAACCTTTACGTAGGTTATAAACATATAATTAATCACTCAAATCAGGACACTTTCAAGCATGAAAAGGACACACCACTAACAACTTCGCTGGGACACTAAGGGCAAGTAGGACTGTCCAGTCCTAATTGCAAATGGTCAAATGGTCCCCCTCTCTGTACACAAAAATAAATGAACAAAATAGAACCAGAGGCTTGGGAACAAGGAACAGACTGACAGTGACCAGGGGGGAGGAAGAAAAGAAGGTAAAGGAAGGAAAGGGTTTAGTCGAGGAACTAGGATAAATGACCCATGGACATGGACAACACGGTGGGGATTGACTATGGGAGAGGGGATGGGGTGAGTGGGCAGGGGAGAGCAATGGGGGAAAATGGGACAACTGTTATAGAACAAGAATTAAAAAAAGAAAGAAAGCACGTCAAACTCGATTACATCCTCCTCCCTCCCAGGGCCCACCACAACCCCCAACAGGCTGAAGGTGACGAGGACGTACTTGCACTGGCCAGGGCCCAGCCTCCCCCGTGGATGTAAACCACACTGCGTTTCAGCGGCTCCTCTGGCTTTGGAGAGCCTTCAAACACTCTGACTTCCACGCCGTCAAAGTCGGTGTCGGTCACCTTCACCTGGGCAGAGGACCACGCGCTCTTCTTGCCGAAAGAGACGATGATGAAATTCAGGGCGAGCAGATGGTGGCTCAGGCCCAGGTAGTGGATCAGGTTACTCTGCGGGGTGAGGAAGGGAAGGAAGAGAGTGAGCGAGAGTCAACTTCGTCACCCCCCAGAGACACACTCACCAACACTTAGAATGTAAATCCTTACAAGCAACTGGGCTACTGCACTTGAGGGGCCCCTGGCCAGTTTTAATACAATAATGAACTGCATTTACCTTTTGCTTTTAGGGCCTACAGAATATTTTTCGGCATTAGATTCCCTTTGATTTTCCAGATCGTCTCTGGGAGGGAAATGGGACTGGTGTCATCAGTCCCATCTTATTGCAAAGGGTTAGAAATGAAATAAACTGGCTCATTTTGCTGGATGCATGGCCATTCTGGGACTGAACCCCAGAACTTGTGAATTCCAGAATTCAGCCCTTTTGGTTTTCCTCTTAGACCAGCACATCACAGTTCCAAAAGCATAGCAGGAGGGAAGGAAGAATACTTCAACTGCAATTAAAAGAGAGGAAAGTCGTATATTTGCGTTAAGCATCTTCAAAGTATTTTAAAGCTCACATATTTACGTGTGTCTGGTTGTTTTGAGAGTAGAACGAAATAAGTGCGTGAGAGGGAAGAAGCAGAAGCAACTGTGACCCTGGCATTTGGAAACAGGCCAACCCAGACATAACCAGGAGCTTTTCAGAACTGCTGGAAGAACAGAGCTGCCACCTCTCCCCCTTTGAGCCTCAAGGGCATCACGCTCTGCATCAGGTGTTCACAGTTGCTTGGTTGGAGAAGGCCCACAGAGAGAAAAGACCCCTCTCATTCACTCAGCAAAGACCCTGAGGACTGTATTCCCCTCGCTTCACCTCTTACACACGCTCCTTCTGTTGAGTACACTTATAAAACTGACCTCCCTGCCAGATTTAATGGCAGCGTTTCAGAGACAGAGATTTGGAAGCTGACTGGAGGCCAGTGACTGGTCAAACTAGAGAGGCTCAGAAGGGTCAGTGTGATTGGAGACTAGACGGGCACGTGAGCATGAACTTTCTCCCAGTGGCTTTCAAGCCTCAGGAAGGTGAATAATGGGAGTGCCAACGTCTTTCTGTAGGATATGAAACAGAACACTGATGATCAGTGAATAGTTAATGCCATCGCAATGTCAGGGAAACAAGGCTACCAGCAGAAATCAGGACTATATAAAGAAGTCTGCAATACACCGAAATACAGCTTCTCAGCACTATGTGCGTAGAGCAGGCTGGCGTGCCTCGAAGGGCATACAGATGTCCTGCTATACAAAAGCCCCCTGCCCCTGGACAGCCAAGCCCCTAGCCATTTATCCCAGTGTCCCATGGAAAGATTAGTGCTGGATACATATGCTGTGTCGTGAAGAGTTGGAAAGCACTGCATTATAAAACCATTTACCCATACTCATGAAAAACAAACAAAAGATAAAAACGCCTAGAAGAGTGGCTAGTACATACTAAGCCTTACACGAGTGGGTTAATGTTATCATTGTACCTCTGATCCAGAGGGTCATTGCATCTAGAAATGTCCGCCCAGGGGCAGGGAGTCCAGAATTTCCAGAGATGCTGACATTATGTACATTTATTATTAGGATCAGGATGATTACAATGTTCTAAAATTATTTCAGGTTAAAACAGATGTAAAATAATGATTTACACTTATCTCAAAGGAGATGAGGAGGCTGGGGGAAAAGCCATAGCACACTGATACGTACACACATAAATAACTTAGTGTGCGTTCCACTTTCAACACGAGCAAACCACATTAAACACAGCATCGGTTGCAATTTACTACCTGCTTCGTTTCCTACGTTTAAAGGTTGTATTCTAACTCAGTGTTTCCCCATTTGTCCAGTGATGGTCATTTCCTTCTGCCAAACAGTTTTATTTTTTTTAATTCTATTCTCTAAAAATCCTACTTTGCTCCCACTTACTACAGAAAAACTGATCGTCATGGACCATTTATCTGCATGAAAATTTATGGTCATCTTTTTAAAACATGGAGAAGTCTGAGTGCACTTTTAGATGCAGGCTTAAATTTCTTACTTGGCATGCAAATTATATATGACATGCACTTAAGGCCACTGTGCAGATCACCTAAGATTCATTAATGCAGACCTCTTGTGAAACAGAACAGCCTTAATGTTTATAGAAAGAAATTACCAAGGTCATGTAACTATAATTCACTAAGAGTTAATTAGTTACCTACAATATGTAAAGACTCTACTACAAAGGTTGCTAAAAGATGGACCGAGACCTTACATAGGTTAAGATTTAAGTCTTGTTTAATTCCCTCTCTTTCCCCAAATTTCCACCTCTTCTGAAGCTTTCACAGTGTCCTGTATTTTCGCTGAGGCTTTAATATGTAAAGGAATTCCTTAGATTGTGAAGCATTGATTCAGATTAATGTTTTTTTTAAGTTGATGGGCCTTGGCAACTGCACATAGAGTGAAGGGACTGGGGTCAGGTGGCAGACTAGGGGACATAGAAAAAGGATTCAAAGAGACCCATGGTGGTGACCTGGGGTATGAGAAACAGAGAACACAGGTGAGAGAACAGCCAGGAAAGGTAAGATAAGTTTCATTTTAGAATCATTCCACCCAAAGCCAATGGAACATCCAGGTAGATAGGCCCAAAGGCAGATCACAAATACAGGGTCAGAGACTCAAGGAGATCCAACCTGGAGGAAGAGATCTGAGGTACTATTAACTCAAACAGTGAAACACAGAAGAGGTAGCAAAGAAACAGAACAGAGTACGGAGGAAACAGACCTTGGAGAAAACCTTCTTTGATAAGTGGAAAAGAAGAATCTAGAAGAATTCTACAGAATGGCAAAAGTAAAACTATGAGTGAATCATGGTACAGAAGACAAATTTGAAAGAATTTCTTTAAAAAGCTAACTATTTGGCAATTTAAGGACTCTTAGGACTGAAAGATGACCATTAGCACAAGTAGGATGTAGTGAGTAGTAGTGAAAAGAAGTTTGGGGTGCATCATGGAGGCATAATCCAATTATTTCAATATCCTCCTCATCATTCCCTTTATTATGTGCAGAGAGCCCAGCTCTGCACTTTGACTACTGCTGCCTTAAGAGATTTAGCAGCTATGTCAAGACTTTTCCATGCCTCTCATTCTTTTTTTTAAAGATTTTATTCATTATTTTTAGAGAGCGGGAAAGGGAGGGAGGAAGAAAGGGAGAGAAACATCAGTGTGTGGTTGCTTTATACCTGCATCCAGTTGAGGACCTGGTTGGGAGCCTGGCTGGAGACCTGGCCTGCAACCAGGGTATGTGCCCTGACTGGGAATTGAACCAGCAACACTGGGGTTTGCAGGACAGTGCTCGATCCACTGAGCCATACCAACCAGGGCCATGCTGCTCAGTCTTACTTGCTGGTTGCTCAGGTCAGGTGCCAAAACTGTTAGTCCAGGCTAAGCGATACTCAGGAATTACAGCACCATAGCAATCTTCCACAATCAGTGTGAAAAAGCCTTGGTTTGAATCTCATTTCTATTACTTACTGGTTGTGGGTCTTTGTTAATGCTTTTACAGTTTAATTTAATTTCCTCATCTGTAAAATGGGAATTAGAGTGCCTAACTCATCGAGTTCTTCTGAAGATTAAATGAATAAAACACATGGAAAGAACTTAGAACAGTGCCTGGCACATATTAAATACTATATAATTCTTTATTATGATGATTTGCCAACTAATAATTGATAATATAAAAGTGTTACTTCAGTTTTTATTTTTCTTTTTTTTGTTTTTTGTTTTCAATGTATGGTTGCATTTCACCTGCCTCCAGCCACAGACCTGACTGGAGACCTGACTGGAGACCTGGTTTGCAACCTGGTTATGTGCCCTGGCTGGGGAATCGAACCTGTGACCTTTGGGTTCGCAGGCCAGTGCCTTATCCACTGTGCTACCAGCCAGGGTTATTACTTCAGTTTTTAACCCACAGAACAAATGTGACAGTGCTTATGTCTAGAAAGCTAAATAAGACTATCTACGCTATTTAGGGAACATTTGCTCAATTTATATTTTAAAATTTACAACTTCAATGGTTACAACAACTTGACTTGGTTTTGGCCATCAGTAACTAACTTTTCAGCTAACTTGTAATTTATGCTTAATTTGTAAGATCGCAGTTTATCGTCTAGGGAATCTGAGATATTCTAATTCTTCAAAAACTATTTATAATAAGTATATCATTTAGGTCTTGCAGAAGGAGGACAGCGTTACAACCATCAAAGATAAGCATCAGAATCTGAAAGAAACCACAGGTGACTTGAAAAAGAAAATAAGATGTATAGGCTCATTTCAGAGACTGGAGGGGAGGGAGGGTGGAAGGAGTTGGCCAAGAAGCTACTGGAATGACCATACTCCAGAGAAAGGGGACCTGAAGGCCAGACTGGGTTACCCCCCCCCCCCCCCCCCCCCCCCCGCCCACACACAAAGGCACCATTGTCCTACAAATGTAAAAGACAGGGTAGTTGTGACATAGACATGCCTTGCAGGGCTAATTCCCATCAAACCTCATTCTTGGAAGTAAGCTAGAGCAATTGCCACATTTCTCCTGATGTTACACCACTGGGCCACTTGGCTAATGTACCACCTCTGATAGAATGGATGAGACTGAACAGGCTTCCCCTCCTGGAAAAAGCTGGAAGGGCCATGGTAGGCGGCAGAATGAGAGTCTAGCCCTGCTTCTTACCAACTTTGTGCTTAATGCAAAGTTACAACATCATTCCGAGCCTCTGTTTCTTCCATGCGTTAACAAAACAAATCTCACCTCCTTCCATTGAGTTATTGAGAAGCTTTTATTAAAACATTGACATACCGCAGGCACTGGTGTATTACTTTATTCATTTAATCTGATGGTTCTCAAAGCTAGCAGCATATTAGTATCATCTGGAAGTTTTAAAAATTACCAATATCTGAGTCCCGTTTAAAACCTATTAAACAATCCCCTCTGAGAGCAGGACCTAAGGCATGGATATCCTTTCAGCTCTCCATGTGGCTGCAACACACAGCAAGGTAGAAAATCACTAAGTAAATTAAGTCATCTAATTCATTCAACCACCATTGATTAAGTACCTGTTTGGTCATGACTGGTTTGAGTTTGGGGGTACAGGGTGAACTTTGACAGCACAAGAGCCTGTTTTTGAAAAACATACAACTTTTGCGGGGAGAGAGGGTGGGAGTCTTCCCAGAATGTGTCACTATGGAAGGCAGATTATTTTCCGTTAAAAACAATTAAAGCCCAACTGACTCAAAAAGAGGCTTTGATTGTTGTGTGTCTGTTTTCTCCTCTTTTTTCTGCCTAAGAGATACAGATAGAAAACCTGCTTCAGGAAGGAGACCTTAACAGAGTCACCTTAGCACATTCACCTCAGCACATCTAAACTAAGTGTAGCAAAGCTCTATTTGCTAGATTCCCCTTTGTGGCTCATTGTTTATGAGTGGCCATATTAAAGTTTGTTTACCAAAAGTTTATTCTGTCTCATCTCCCTGTGAATCGCCATCTCCCAATCCTGAGTCCGAAATGACATATAGACCTCATTTTACCCATTTTTGGAATTTACATGCTTATGTGAATTCTGCATGCACATGTTATTTTATTTTTTCCTGTTAGTCTGTTGTATGCCATTTGAATTTTCACCCCACCAGAAGAACCAAAGAGATAGGAGGAGGTTTCACAGGCTCTGATAGTAGGAACATCCTAGACACAACAGGTGATTATGTACGATATGATGTAAAAACTTCAAAGACAGAGATATGCCCCTGACAGTACAGAGGTATGTGATCCAGCTTAGGAGAGAAGAGACAGAAGCTATCTGAAGGGGATAGTATTGGCTGGGTTGAACTGAGTTTTAATGAATGATCAAGAGGTTGGAAGAGAAAAGGGTGGGGAGGCACATAGATGTTTGTGGGTGGGGCAGGGGTCCACGCTGCTTCCTTCAGCCCATCACCCACACTCGCTTCGCCAGTGGTCTGCACCACTCTCCTCCTGTAAGACTAGGGAGATCTCCATATCCTCTTTCCTACCAAGTCCCACCCAGACTGAGGGCAAAATAAAACCCTCCCTCACCTGCTGGGGGCTGGGTCTCTAATCCAACCCCACTCAGGCTATCCAATCACCATTTCTGAAAGCTTTTAGCAGAGTGGGAAGTTCCACTAGAGAGGGGAAGTCAATTTGCTTAGGGAAAGCGGGGACTGTAAAGATGAACAAAATTTTAAAAATGAAACCTTAGGGACACTATTATTTAAAGGGACAGTGGACAGGAGAGAAAGAACCAATCATTAAAAGAACTTCTGCACCCAACTGCCTCCCCCGCCAAAAGAGGAGGAATTCATTATTAGTATGGCAAGAGAAGGATGAGGCTGAAGAAGTTAAGGGGAAAGAGTTTCAAGTAAGAGCAAGTTGTTAAATGCCTGTAGAGAAGCCAAGTAGGTCATTGGTTTTGACAGTGGGTTATGGGACTATTGGTGAACCAACGAAGGACAGTTTAGTCGAGATATCTGGCTAGAAATCAGGCTGTAATGGGTTGCAAAATGAGTGGGAGTCAAGAAATAGCAAGAGTGAATGCAGAGGAGTGCTTTCACTGTTTATAGAGAAAAGGAAGGCAGTAGGACAATATAATAGGCTGAGGGAAAAAGTAAAGAAAATCTTTTTTTTTTTTTTTAAGGTGAAACTTGAGCATGGGAGAGAGAATCATTGATTGGTTGTTTCCCATACAGGGGTCATACATGCCTCCACCAGGTACATGTGCCTGAACCGGGGATACGTGCCTGGACTGGGGATCAAACCTGCGACCCAGGTACGTGCCCTGATTGGGAATCAAACCTTTTTATTACAGCATGACACTCCAACCGACTGAGCCCCACTGGCCAGGGCCCACTTCTTCATTTTATTAAACGTTACAACTGCTGCTTTCCCTGAGTAAGCCCAAGTACTACTATGGCACAATGCCTAGCAAGTAGGAAGTGCTTATGACTAGTAGCCTAATCAACTGAATGGCTATGACCTCTGTCTATATGCTGGTGACTTCCAAATTTCTATGTCCAGTCCCTGTTCAGTTAGTTGGTTGTTCTTAAGCTGCAGGTGCGTACTTCTAAACATCCCAGGATCTAGCCAAAAATGCTCTTTGAAATGGTTATGTCCTACCATCCGTTCTCCACCCCCGAAATCAGCAGCTCACTCCAATACATTCTTTATTAACGGTCTGATTACAATTTTAGTTTTCAAGCTGGAAGCAAACCTTGATACAGGCTTCTCCCGCTATCTGAAAGTGCAGCATTCTTATGAAACTTTTCGTAAGCTGAAGTGGCATGAAGTGAAGAAGCAATGCCATTAATTTATGTGGAAACATTTTTTAGTATTCCCAGACCCCCCAATAACCTACTAAATCATAACAGATGCACTTATTTGCATGCAGTTGTAGGCTAAGGATAACACCCTTACGAGCTCCCTGAGGCTCTTCTGCTCTCTGAGAACACATCTTGTTAATGAATGCACCGCGGGAAGGGAGATACAGCCCAGGTGCTGCAGGCCCAGTTCAAAGCTCTGGAGGCTTGATGGGGCGACGCTGAGTGTGGTTCCTGGTGAAGATCTAAGGGTGTCACGCAGCCAGCTAGCTGCACTTGGGGTGTGTGCTACCTCCGTAACAGCTTGCTGCAAACAAGTGCTGAATGCCGTGTTCGTTTTTCACTGTTTTCCATAAAAGCAAAATCCTCTTAAAAGTTGTTTCTTTTAGTGAAAACAAGTATTAATGAAGGCCTTTCCTAAAGGCAAAGTGGCATAGTGCGGAACACCTGTATTTTCTTCAGCTCTTTCTTTCCCTCACATGATATCCAATCAGTCATGAATTTATGTCAATGCCACTTGCCAACAATTCTGACTCTTGTTCTGTCCCCAGCCTCCACACCTCATGCATACTACTGCCTTGGTAATATGAAGCTGTCCTGAAAGGACTGAGCCAACGTCAATATAATTAAAAGTTTCCTTGGCCGATACTTTTGGGACAGACTTCGTATAGTCATTATTTCCTCTATTTGCCTACTACCTTGAATTCTAGACGCTTTTCTTTCTCTTTAACCTGATGTATACAGCTGATCAGAGTTCTTACCCTAAAAAGCTGATCATGTTACCCAGCTGCTTAAAAACTTCCATTGACTTCAAGTTTCCTATAGAAAAACAAGAAAAACCAAACCTGACATTCAAGTCTGATCCCACTCTACATTCCAACCCCATTTCTCACCACCCCGACCCTTGAACTTTCCAGTTCTCTAGCATCAAGTGCGCTCAAGTGTAACTTGCATAACTTTATTTTATCCTGTACTTGCTGTTTCCTTTGACAACGGCTTTTGCTAGTATGCTGGAACTGGCTTGTCTGGTCCCCAAAATCTACTGTTAACATTTACAAGTCATTGGGCATCAGGTCAGTAGCTTGGAATTGGCCGGGCTGGGACTCCTTATATCTGGAAATTAGCAATAGTTACACATCAGGTTTTCCTGGGCACTCTACTCACTACCAGAGAGCACTCCACTGCCTGTACCCCCACACATTTTCCTCTCACCCTGAGCATTGCACACTATTTTAGGGTGTGCATGAGAAAGTCAGTTTGCTAAGCTTTAATCCTGGCTCTGAGATTTACTAGTTGGGTGATTCTGGGCAAGTCACTAAACCTGTCTCTGCCTCTGTTTCCTCAACTGTAAAATTAGACTGATCATAATACCTATTTGATAGTGCTTTTAAAAAGATACCTGGTGTAGAGCTTAGTGTGTCAGTGCTCATCATCTTCTTTTTATTTGTTTATGTCAGGCTTCTGCAGCATTTCAGACTGTCATATAATAAAGTCTCACTACCTTAGCTTAGCTGAGATGACTCATAAAATGAACCTCACTGTAGCTTGGGGCCACACTGAGTCACCAGCTGCATGGCCCTAAACTGACATATATATATATGTACAAGGACTTCAGGGTAGCAGAACTCCATCTTCCAGGCTTTCTCAGAAGAAAAGGTTGTCAAAAATCACTTTTCCATTATCCCGCCTTGAAACTCTTAGAACAAGGTTAGAACGGGTGAAGGAGATAGGATAGAGGGGAATGAGCCAGCCCTTGGACAGAGCCAAGAGCCAAGCACAGGTTCTAGTGTTTACTGGCTGCAAGACCTGGGCATGCTCCCTAAACTCTCTGCCCCCATTTCCCAGGTGTAGAAGGAGGGAAGAGTGCCAGTGAGAGGTAAATCCACATCACTTATTGCTGTCTCCTCTCACTCAGGACTCGGAAATGTTCCTTACCTGGTTAGGTATCCTTCCTATACTTGTCCTTCCTCCCTTATTTCTTTTACTCAGCACTATTTTTGTCAAATAAACTGCTTTTCCTACACACCAAGCGTAGGCCTGGACCCAAAGAGTTGTGTGGAGCACAGCTGCACTCTCCTGCCCCTCGCAGAAGATGGCAAAGAATTATTAAGCCAACCAGGGAAACGCAGATACACTTATGTAACAGCAGGGTTCTCAGATGAGATTACTGCAGAATTTCACATCTGTTTGGTTCTGTATCCAAGGATTCCGTTACAAGCTACAGAGCACCACTCAGTTAACAGGGTAAACCGGGACAGAGAAAGGAAAGAGCTCATAGAGGGATCCGACACCCTGACCCTTTCACCCTACAGCCTTCCATTTGTCCTCACCCCCAGGGCCACAATTCAATACGGGGGAACACAAAACACATAAGCTTTTCTCTGTCCAGTTCCTAAATTGTTTGTTTTTTAAGATTTTATTTATTGTTTTTAGAGAGAGGGAAAGGAAGAGAGGCAGAGAGGGAGAGAATCATCCATGTATGGTTGCCCTTCACCTGCCTCCAGCTATGGAACTGGCTGGAGACCTGGCTTGCAACCTGGTTATGTGCCATGGCTGGGAATCGAACCAGTGACCTTTGGGTTTGCAGGCCGGTGCCTTATCCATTGTGCATCCAGCCAGGGCTGCTTGTTTGTTTTTACTATCCTGTTGAGGACAAAGAATTTCTGTGTTGCCAAAGTACTTGCTTAGCTGCAAAAGCCTCCTCTAGTCCATCAAGATGTGTCCAGACGTATAATAGCGCACATGTACTGACACTGCATCTGCCAGCCACCGTTCTCAGTGTGGGGGTAACTCAGACCGGTGGGGGTCCAGTGAATTACCCCAGGTCCCAAGACAGAACAAGGTGGGCTTGATTTGAACAGAAGCATTCTGATTCCAGAGCCCTTAACCATCACCCTACACTGCCACTCATGTGTCAATTTCTTTTCAAACCCATACAGAAGACTGGAAGATTGACATCTGGAACGAGCACTTGGCCTTCTTTCTATATGTACACAAAAGGAAACTGAGGCTTGGGGAGAACACTGGGCTCGCTCCAGCCTTGACCGCTCTGGGCCATCCAGGTGGTCCCCATTCCGCCAGCCCCTCCCCGTCAGCACATTTCTCTCACAAGCCTTCTCCTGTCCTTTTCTCTGTCACACCTCTCTTGGTCCCATTCCTTCTCACTCTCCTTTGCTTTCCATTCCCACTCTGTGGCAGCTGAAATGAGACTTCAGAAAGATTCGAGTTCTTTTTAACTCACGTCTCTATTACCTGCCGTAGCAATAACTAGATTGTAAGCTCTCTGGGATAAGATCTGAAACTTGGAGACTCATTTTTTTCTTCCACTGTCTATATATACCTGGTCATAAACAAATGTCCTTCCTGAGGCTGGTGAAGCTGCTCAAGGCTCCCTGGATTTCCGGGACAAGCAGTACTTGTTTTCCCTGGAGCGTTCCAAACAGCTGCTGAATGCAGGCAGCACAAAGGCAATTCAACTTCTAAACAAAGCCTCCCAAACTTCCTTCTGCTGTATGGCAACTCAGAGCCTGCCCGCTCACGCCCTCGACCTGACTGCACAAGCATGTTACCCAGGATTCTAGGAACAAGGGTTCATCTTCTGCTTTATGCAAAGTGCAGGAAGCGGCACACCAGATGTGACCTTTGAGACATGGTAGAAGTGGCATGTAAACCCAAAAGACATGGGAAAATGCTTTTTATTGACAGAGGTCTGAAGAGCCAGATTCAGATGATTATAATAAAGACCCCTTTGTGTACCTTTGGAATGTGGTTATAATACCCGAATGCGTACTATGTAACATACATAATACATTTTAAGAAGCATAATAATTATTCTTTTGTACAACGCTTTACAGTTTATGACCGTTTGGATTTTTTTCTTGTTTGAATCTCAAAAGAACCTGTGAAACAGGAAGAGCAGATATTAGACTAATTTTATGCTTGTTTGAAGCTAAATGCCTTGCCCAGAGTCATAAAGTTCAAAGTGACACAGTGAGCATCAGAATGGAGCAAACTAGAACCAGAGACATGGAAACAAGAAACAGAGGGACAGTGACCAAAGGCAGTGGGGGAGGGGGGTGGGGGGGTGGGGAGAAGGGAGAAAGAAGGAGAAAAAAAAATCTTAGAGAACAAGTATGAATGACCCATAGACGTGGACAACAAGGTGGGAACTGACTGTGGGAGTGGGGAGGGCAGAGGAGGGTAATGGGGCAGGAGAGGAATTGGAACAATAAAAAAAAGAAATGAAAAAAAAAAAATGCATACAAAGATGAAAAAAAGAATCAGGGGAAAACATTAAAAAAGAAACCAACTGACTGCCCCATCACCCTAAACGTGGTTAGTCAGAGCTCAGACTAAATCACAAACCACACCTTTGTTTAACGCTGGGCCTCTCCCACCACACAGGTTTTGAGTACTGAGAGTAAAGGTTTAAATCAGGGTGGAGAAGGGAAGTGGGTCAGGAAATGTATCACAGGTTGCCTGTGACAACAGGGCCTAAGAAAGCTGGTGTCTGGTGTCAGTACAAAAGCCAGTGGCTTTGCAGCAATTAGTGTCTACAGCAGAAGTTTCAGTCCCTCCTTAGCCTGCAGCATTAGGAGGGAGGGTGGTCCACCGGTCTGATCTCAGAGACTCAGGATGGAAGACAGGCTGTGGCACTAGGATCTGAAATGAAAAAGTCCTACAACTATAGAATTAAAGAAAAACACGTTAAGACTGGTAGGAGGGGTGGAAATGTAGGAGGCACTGGTCCCACGTGTCACAGATAAAAATAGGAGGGATATCTCAGGGGCAAAGGGTCCCAGCCCCACACCAGGCCTCCATTCGGGATTCCAGAGCCAGGAAGAGACATCACCATAACTTCTGGCTATAAAAAAGTGAGAATTAAGGCTGTGGCAGCTCCTCTTAAAGGGCCCATACCCAGACTTACGTGGACTCACTCCCTCTGAGCTCCAGCATCCGGGGAGTAGATCGAAAGGTATCAGAGACATAGAGGGAGGAAATGAATTTCCTGGCATCAGAACAAGATCTGGGGTGGGGGGCCTTTCTCCCAGGCAGAAGTGCTGGCAGAGACCACAGCTCCTTTTCTGAGTCCTTCCCACACAGAGCCACAGAGCCAGCTGGCAGGTGCCATTTCTGAGGCTTCATCAACCTGGCTCACACTGTTTGCCCCACCCTGGTGATTCTCTGAGACCTTGCCCCACCCAACTCTCTGGTCCACCCAAGCTGTTTCCAGTGGCTTTTTCATTTGAATGACTTGTTTTGGCCCATGCTTCAGATTTTCCTAAATGATCTCAAATAGCATCTGGATTCAGTAAGCTCCACACCTCTTACTAAGTGGCTTTGGGTCTGGCACTAGCAGACACCAACCTCACTTCACAGTTGGCTTCTCCTGGATACCTCCAAGTCCAGCACAATTAGCAGCTACCTGCAGATCACTCTGTACCTTATGCTGTGTGACCACAGACAGAACACAGGCAGTGGATGACCTTGGACATGCCAACAGCAATCAAGGTTTACCTACAAGAGGAGGTACACAGTCCAAATGGTGGAAGCAGCTTGAGTATCCAGCTTGGGTAATAGGGGAGACTGTGTCACTGGACCCTATGGGATGCCTATCAAGACAGAGAGTCAAAGCAGCTCTACCCAATACACAGAAACAAAGACAGAGAGGCTGCCAAAGTGAGGAGACAAAGAAAAGGACAAAATTCTAGAAAAAGAACTAAACAAAATAAAAGACAAGCAATATACTAGATGCAGAGTTCAAAACACTGGTTATAAGAATGCTCAAGAAACTTAGGACCTCAACAGCATTAAAAAGATCCAGTCAGAAATGAAGGATACATACATTAAAATAAAGAACAACTTATAGGGAATCAATAGGAGAGTGGATGAAGCTGAGAATCAAGTCAGCAATTTGGAATTTAAGGAAGCAAAAAACACCTGATCAGAATAGCAAGAAGAAAAAAACATTCACCACCACCCCCCACCCAAAAAAATAAATAAATAAAATAAAATTAAGATAGTGTAAGGAGTCTTTGGGACAACTTTGAGTATTCCAACATTTGCATCATGGTAGTGCCAGAAAGAGAAGAGAGAACAAAAAATTGGGAACCTATTTGAAAAAATGATGACAGAAAACTTTTCTAACTTGGTGAAGGAAATAAGCTTACAAGTACAGGAAGCACAGAGTCCCAAACAAGGTTAACCCAAAGAGGCCCACACCAGAACAGATCGTAATTAAAAAGCCAAAGGTCAAAGACAAAGAGAGAATTTTAAAATCAGCAAGAGAAAAGCAGTTAGTCACCTACAAGAGAGATCCCATAAGACTGTGAGCTGATTTTGCAAAAGAAATGTTTCATGTTAGACAGGATGGCACCGGTCACAAGGATAACAACAATGCATTTTTTCGCGGCTTCATCTCTATCACTTAGCGCATTGCCTGGCATACGGTATATGTGCACCAGCACTTGTGCAATGAATGAGTGTCCATAATCACAGTCAGAAGTATAGATACAATGCTTGAAAATGAAATATACTTTCAGATATACAAGGCCTGTCCAGAAAGTATCCTGCCATGTAATATGAAAAATAGACATTTTTTTTGAAGAAGATACAAGGTGTGAGAAACATTATACATAGGACAATGATACCTCAGTCACCTTCAAAATAGGCACCTTGGGACCTCACACAGTTCTCTAGTCTTTGTTGAGTGAAGCCCGTACATGTTCAACATTCTCAGGTGTTCCAGAGAATGCTGGTGCAGGCCTTCGAGAAGGTAGATCAATTTCAGCAGGTTCTCCACCATCTTTGAAGCTTTGTGCCACACTTGTATTTATGCTGCACTCATTGCATCATCCCTGAAAGCCTTCTGAATCATCTGAATAGTTTCTGCAGAGGGATGTTCAAGCTTAATGCAAAATTTGATGCAGATTCATTGCTCTACTCACTCAGTCATTTTAATGCGATGGCCACACAGTACACATGTTCACTCAGCAATGTCTACCACCCCCACTGACTAGTACAGTGAAGTTGTCATTGTTCACACATGTGTATTCCAGTCCACCCTCCTTGGCTTCCAGGTAAAAATGGCTGGACGTTTTCCAGACAGACCTTCTATGTTTCATATATGTATCTATATTTTAAAGATTTTATTTATTATTTTTAGAGAAAGGAGGAAGGAGAGAGGCAGAGAGGGAAAGAGACATCAATGTATGGTTGCCTTTCACCTGCCCTTAGCTATGGACCTGGCTGGAGACCTGGCTTGCAACCTGGTTATGTGCCCTGGTTGGGGAATCAAACCAGCGACCTTTGGGTTTGCAGGCCAGCACCTTATCCACTATGCCATCAGCCAGGGCTGTTTCCTGTGTATTTGAAACTATTTATTGACCAAGACATACCTTACTGTATCTCATAATTATGAGATTACTAAAACTAGTTTTACCTTGGCAAATACCCAAGAAAATCAAATCCAGAAAATGTGGCAAGACTACAAATAAACAAAAAATGGAAATGGCTCATTAAGTGCAATTATCTGGGCACTCTATTATAAAACACACACACACATCCTGTACATGCACGCACACATCTGAGTGAAAGTTAATGAAGTCAATTAATGTCTTAGGAGAGCTAATAATTACTCAACTTAGTTTAGATGGCTGGTGGGTTTAGTTGGAAATTTAAGCCAAGTTAACAGAAGAAGCCAACGGAACAGATATTATCTAGTCTACGTGCGGTTCTGTAGAGAAGCAGCTGTTGGAACTCAGTTTCACAGCGCCCCAGTGAAGATCCATCCTCATGGAGCTCATATAGGATCCTCTCTGACCTCGCTCTCTCTAACCCAGCTCTCAGTCCCCCTTGCTTCATACTGCTTCCCTCACCGAATCCCCTTCTGAAGAGCCCAATCCTTACTAACTTAAACTGGATGCAAACAAAGTCGCACAATTTTGAAACCTAAAGGGCCTCCAGGTATAAAGGCCCTTTACAAACTGAGTAAACTGATGCCCAGAGACGTAAGGCGGCATGCCCCTGATCTTCAAGTTTCTGACTTGTTCAGACTAGAACGCTGGCCAGCAGATTCCTTGTTTCAGCTTCTTTCACTATATAGGTATTAAAAAAAAAGTTTCAATGATCTCAAAGAGCTTCTGCAACCCTTACCTTTCTTCCCCTTCCCCTTTGTAGCAAAATTGCTTAACTCTATGTTTATTTTCATTATTTTAATTCCACTCTGCCACTTTACTATTCCATCGGCCTCCCGAGCCTACGGCTAGGACGCCTAGGCTTCAAAAGCATTGTTTTAAATCTTCAGGACCTGCTCACAACCTGATCCCTGAGCTCTCTTTGACATCTCTGGGTTTCTAGGGTTTTGTTACCTTTTTATACATTTAGACTGGTAGAATGTTAGAGCCAGGAGAACTACAAAGCAGCTCTTTCCCAAACTGGGTTCCGCGGAACAGCAATTTGGAGAGAGAATTTTGCAGAGAACAAAGCGTGAAAAGTTCAGTGATCCTATAATAAACTAAGTCTAGGAGATGCTGTGTATCGATTTTTCTCTCAGAGATTCACAAGGCACATCAGCACTGTAAAGACTCTGACAAGTCCCAATAGTAGAACAGAAATTTATTTGACTCTGCTTAGTCTTTCACCTTTTCACACCTATTAAATTCCCTTAAAACTGATCTGGGAAGACTGTGCCTAAACCAGCCCCATTCCTTCATAAACCAGACCTGAATCTGCATTTGAAGACTCACCAAGCTCCTGCTGGATTTAGGAGCCAGAGCCAGGGCTCCAATCCTGCTCTGAGTCCAGGCCAGGGCCGACACGCCAAGTGTTATTTCTGTTCTGCTAGATCCAATTCTTTCCGGGCTTCAATACGCTCAATATCCAACCCTTTGCCCGGGTATGGACTACAGATGTTCACATAGTGTATACCCATGGGAGGGTGAGAAGAGTGGGTGCTTGATTTTATTATTTCAGCTTGACTCTACATCCAATCAGGACATAGGACTATGCTGGGTTTCCTCTGTTCAACGACTTCTAAGTGACGCTAAATGTGGGCACACAAAGCCATCCTAAGGCTGGTTCTTTGGGGTTCCAAGGAGCTAGAGGAACAAGCCCAGGGCAGCATGTCCCTGAAGGCAATTTGAGGGTGACACTGTTCAGATGAGGGCCATAGTCTTTAGGCCACAAAAATGGGTGAACCTGGGCCCCTTTCAACATTGAATGGTACATGCCAAACTGTCCTTCCACCTTCTCCATGCTTCCTTTTCATGTTCTCCAAGTTCTCCCTGATGATTCTAGAGACCCTGCCAAGAATCAGTCTACTTTCCTTTTTTTTCCCCCTGGGAGAGGGAGAGCTAGGAAGAGGTACCACAAAGGAGCTTCAAGATAATGAAAAACATGGTTTTCATAGAGAGAGGTGGATCCATGTCTGAGCACTCTGGGTGTTTCCAGAATAATTGTGAAGTGAATGACAGTGATGGTGAGAATTGCGGATGGATGTTGGATAGTTTCACTGATGAGTGGTGGCCCATGCTCTTCTAAACAGCTCCTTTATCCAGAAACGCAGGTCTGCTCACAGTTCTGGAGCATATCCATATTTTGTTTGTATATTATTTCCTTCTCCCCTACCACACAGGCCTTCCTTTCCCTAGTGCCCCTGCAATGCTATTCTGACCCACTCTTCAAAGTACAGCTCGAATCTTAACCCTCGAAAAGTTGCTCCAGCTCAGTTTTCACCCTTCTCTAAGCTCCCAGCCATTGTTAATTATACTGCCCATTTGAAAATCACCCATGTAGGTACTTAACTGCCTCCTGACATCTCTCGGCTTATGGTCCTGTATTATTTATTTACTGTACAATTATGTCTTGTCTTTCCAAATAGAATCTGAACCTTTCAAGCATAGCAATCATTTGGAACACATGTGCAAAATAAAAGTTGTTCAATAAATATCTGTTAATTAGGTGAAACATTAATTGGGTGTAATGATAACACAGGTCATAAGCTCAGGTCTTCAGGGCCAGCACAAATGAATAAAACAAGTGTAATACATCAGGGAGTGGGGAGGCTTGTGGCAAACCGGAGGAATGGTGTCCTGAATAAGAAGGTGCCACTCTCCCCAGGTGATTGCCTGATGTGAAGATGCTGGCCCCATGTTGCCGGATGATCTAAATTTTTAAAGAGAAGTAGAAAGTCCAGATCATTATATTAAATATCCTGAATTTTAAGTGTTGGCAATGAATTTTAAAATGTTTAATATACAGTGTGGCCCCAAAAGAACATATCTACAGGTCAGTCTCTGGCTCTCAAGCTGGTTGTTTGAAAGTTATGTCACATTTTTTTCATACAAATAATATACATGATTAACAGTATTCTTCTATTCCCAAACCTGGACAATAATAAACAAAGCCAAGACATAAAATCAGAATATTTAATTGACTGGTTTTGTTTGCTTTATGTTTTGAACTATGATGATATATAGAAACTGTTTAATTAGAAAGCAATGACAGTGGCTTGGGGGATTATGAGGAATCTGAATGGGATTTATGGTCTACCTCAGGACTATAGAGGCTGATGCACTTATTTATTTTTTTTAATTTCCTTTCAGCTCTGGCTGGTGGCTCAGTGGATAAGGTGCAGGCCTGTGAACCCAAAGGTCGCTGATTTGATTCCCAGCCAGGGCACATAACCAGATTATAAGGCAGGTCCTCCAGCCAGGTCCTGGAGGCAGGTGAAAGGCAACCATATGTTGATGTGTCTCTACCTTTCCTCTTCTCTCCCTGCTGTTCCCTCTAAAAATAAATAAAACCTTAAAAAAAATCCCTATCCTTCAACACACACAGATTTCCTTTTCCTTGATTTGAGTTTAGCCTTTATTTCAGAGGTACTAGTGACAATTTGTGGGTAGGGGAATCAAAAACAAAATAAAGATGAATTTTTCTGAGATTGTTAACTTGGTTAGTATTAGAAGAAAAGATGAAAGGAAAATATGTTAAAGAGAATGTAATATGATAGAATATATAACACAAGTATGAAAGGAAGTTCATGATGTCTAAATGCTGTCTAAATGCTGTCTCCCTTACCCAACCAAGGAAGCCAGGGAGTGAGCTATTTATACCTGGATGTTATAATAATAGGTGCCCAATACTGTGTGAAGGGTCACTGGCCTCCTCCTTGAGGTTGACATATGTGTTAAATACTTGGTGGTACCCACAGGTGCTGTGGCCATGAAGGGCCCTACAATCCATGCGGAAGTGGAAGCTGACAGTTCTCACTTTACCTGAAAACCAAAGCAACATCCAGAGCATTCACCCTTGCAAAGAAGTAGACAATTTATACTTTGACCCAACTGATTTCAGAGACTGTGATTCACTCCTTTGTATACCCTTAATGGGGACAAGTCCTCTTTCCCTGAGGTTTAATTGGATTTCTGGAAAAGCCAGAGTTCCTCTAGATAAAGAGGTGCATAGTGAAGCTGAGGACTGTATTTTGTTCATAAGTGAGGTAAAACTGATGTTCACGTGGACCTCATGAAATGACTTGAAACGAAATGTCTATAAACAAATTTAGACAAGTTTCGAGTACCAGCACAATTGGCATTCTCTCATAATGTGTTAACCACATTCACAGGAGAATAACTTGGAAACAAAGACCTACAAAAATATTTATACTCTAATTTAGCGGTTCTAGTTTTCAGGAATCTCTTGAAGAAGAATCCTAAACACACAAAAATTATATGTACAAGTATGTTTACTGTAACATTATAATGGCAAGGGACTAAATCACCTGTTTCTGGTACTAGGGGCATAGTTACATTAAAAATGGCATACCTCCATTATAAAGAGAAGGGAACACTAAGCAGTAATAATACGGCACATTCTTCTGGTATATGATAAATAAAAGAAGTTGTGCATAAAATTGTATGTATAGCATGACAGCATCAGATGAAAGACAACTTAAACACAAAAAGAGAGACTGAAAGGAAATATAACAAAAAGCAAATAAATGGTGGTTGTGTTAAGGTAAGAGTGCAGTTAGGTTTTCTATTTTCTAAATTTTGTGTAGCATAATTATATAGCTCTTAGGGTTTATAAAAATAATTCAGTTCTTTAATTTAGTAAGGGAATTATGCTTCTATGGGAGAAAAATAATTAAAAGCAGCTGTGACAGCAAGAGATTCTGGAATTTAAAGAACATTCTGTACCCTCTGAGATCTACCTCCTGCTCAAACACAGCCTTTAACCTACCCATATTGCTACACACACTGGGTACCCCGTGGTCTGCACAACTTGTCTATCTTGCTCATGAATTATATGTTTTTCATTGATGCAGAGGCTGAACTATAGTATGTCATCTACTATTGGTATTTCTACTGCTCCTTCCCATGACCAGATGCTAGTTCATCCTTCAGTTCCACTTCAAGCACCCTCTCCCCTGTGGTACTCTGTCCACCTCACTCCTTGAGCTGTCACTCCTGCCTCTCTAGTAAGTACTTAGTTTGACCTTCTACTTTTGATACTTGCTGGATTGTCACTATCAGTTTCTAGATCTAACTCCCAGTGGTTCCTACGCCTCTCTCCATTTTTTTTCAATTCCTGTTTCCTCTTTCTGTACTGGTTGACAGTTTATTTCTTCCTTACGTTCCCAATCATTGATTTGAACCCCGGTTTTCTTCCCTTCACTTTTGGTTTTGTGTGGAGTTTTCTTCATTTCACATAGCCTTCACGTCTTTTCTGCATTTGTTGTGCTTAAGCATATCTGTCAAGTCTGTGAGCATCTTAGTCACCAGCGTTTTGAATTCTGCATCTGTTAGGTTGACTATTTCTTTGGCTGTTAGGTTGGCTATCTCTTTGTTGCTCAGTTTTTCCACTGGCACCTTGATTTGTGCCATAATTCTCTGTCTCCTTAGCTTGACAGCTTTCTGTGTTTGCCTCTCTGCCTTAGGTCATTCTGTCGCACTTGTTATGTTGTAAGGGGCGGAGCCTTAGGAATTCATCAGCCTGGGGCAACCTGTTTCACTAGTTGTGGCGCTGTAGGTGGGGTGGGGGTCCAAGAGGGAACGATGCTGCTGCCTATTGAGACTGGCAGTTTCTTCCTCCAGAAGCAACATGGCTCTATCCTTCCTGGTGCTGGAACTGTGGGCTGTGCAGTCTCACCCCAGGATCGCTTCCCAGGTTTAAATGTGTGACGGCACTTTTTGCTGTGGCCTCAGCTCTGGAGCAGCTGCTGCCACTCTGCCCTGGCTTCACCTTTCCTCCCTGCCTGGCTGAATATTTCTTTACTACTTCATTTGTTGCACTTCATGCAGTCTGAGTTTCAGAAATTTCTGGGTTTTTATTTAGTTTTGAAGTAGATGTAATCTTTTTCTAGTTCCAAGGGAGGTGCAGTGTGTCTACCTACGCCTCCATCTTGGCCAGGAGTCCCTGTGACTAATTTTTAAAAGCATGTCAATTTAATAGCTTAAATTGATATTCTGTTTAATTGCCTACATAATTACTGCTCAATATAATTGTACAATGAATGAATATATCGCTGATTATGTTTTCTTTTGATGTTGCTTCTAAATTCAATCTTTCTGAAAAATCAGGCCGCTTACCCTTTACCATTTTTCTCATCTGAGCTCTTTTTGAGGAGGGAACATCCTGGCAGAATGGCATTGCCACCTGTTTTTACCATAGAAGCTGCCAGGGTCATTCAGTCACTGACCACTTACTCACTCAGCAAATATGTGAATGTTTACTTTGTACCAGATACTCCTAGGATCTGGGTCCACAGTGGCGAAGCTCACAGAGCTTCCAGCCTGGCAGAGGAGATAGAATTAATTAGGAGGCAAATTACTTAGGAGTAATTAAACAAACAGATGATTAAGAATGGCAGTGTATTCTAGGGATGGAAAGAACAGGGTGGAGTGAGAAAGGAAAATTAGAGGTGAGAGGAAACCAGTCAGTTTCTCTAACCATAGACCCAACCCCTTTGACAAATAGGGAAGAAGCTTTTGACTCAACTAAGGCACCACAGCTGCCAACAACTGCAGTGGTTGCTTCAAACTTTAAACAAGGAATGGCTTTCTGAAGTAGAGCATTTGGGGCCCAGCAAGAGAAGACTGACTTAATTTTTTCCTTTAAAACCAAAAGCTACCAAACTAGACAACAGAAGAAAAACAAATTGTTTTCAATCAAATTATATATTTGGTCACCAAAATGTAAACACCATGCTATGGGTTTGTAACAATACTTCTATACTTTCATAACCCCGCTATTAGCTTAAAGTTACCGTAATGAAAATGGTGGGATATATCTTAACAACACAAGATGGGACTAGCTCCACCCATGGATCAGTTATGTAAAGATCTCCTTCCAACTTTTGTTTTCTACCTTTCAAAAACTCAGTAGAAGTAGTTCCCTGGATGGGCCATGTTCTCCTACCTCACGATTTTGTACCTGCTGTTTTCACTTCCTGGAATGCCCTTTCTTCCCTGTCTGTCTGATGTGCTTCTTCTCATCCTTTCAGCCTCAGCTCAGCCAGCACTCCCTCGGGGTTCCTGCACCTGAGTTCCCCAGACTTACACAGGCTTCCTAGGCTGGGCTCCCCCCGCGCCCACTGCAGACCACAAACTGCAGCTGTCGACAAGTTTGGTTGGAGCTGGCCACTTCTTGGACTTTCTAAACTAGAATATGAGCACCTCAAGGTCTCTGCAGGGTATGACACATCCCAGGTGACCAATAAATACTCTGGTATATTAGAGAACGAGTAATGCATGATTCCCCACCCTCCTTGAACAGAAAGAGGAAAAACTAGCTGTAACAGAGTAAAACACTATACATTCCAGCATAACTTCAGTGTTTACAAAATGGCCCAAGTAAGCATGGCTCACCTGCATGCGCATAAAACCACAGGAGCCAATCTGTATTGCGACAACTTTAAGGATCATAGGTGTATGGAAGTAAAATGTGTCCTATAGTTGCTTGCCATGCTCTAAACCCTGAAAATGGGAAAAAGATGCAGGTGGGGTAGGGCAGTGGGGAGAACGGCATAAACACATTTAACCATGAGGCCACCCAAATGAAAGCCCAGCTTTTTAAGCAGTTCAAATTATATGATTTTCTAAAAGCTATGCTTTTACCGAATAAAGAAATCATCTTAATGTTTTTAGAGTAATGGAAAAATCACTTCTAAATAGGTTGCTCCTGGAGAGATAACCAATAATGATGATTTTTACTTTCATCCACGATATAGCTTCCGCTCAGTTGCAGAAGTATGCCATTTTAAGGGGCTACATGAGGAAATAAGGCAGACAAGTTGTTGGTTTTGGTCAGCAGGAGCTTCTGTGGCTGCTAAGACCCAAAGCTGGCACATGGTGTGACCTGTAAAATAGGGGCCCACTGTCCTTGACAAAGGGATAGCAGTGCATTTAAATGGCATACTGCTAACTATAGAATTAAAAGGCATCAGTTTACAATGGAGCAAGTTTAATTCCACCTGATGTGAACCTCGTTTTGAAGCACACAGGGAACGCTTCTCAGCCTGGTAAGAATCCAGATTTTAAAATGTACTTCCATATAGATGATCCAACCAATGTACATTTAGATATTTGGGGAAGGAGAGTTCCTTTCCTTTTTCATTCCCCTGTGTTTTTCATTTAAAAAAAAATTATTTTTAGTATACTAAATAATTATATGTATAGGTTTACATATATGACTATTGAGAATATCAGTAATGTCCATCGGTAACCTCCATCTCAGGTTTTAATTACATGCTATAAAACATATTTTGGTTATATCATGTGAGAAATGAGAGCTCAATATCCACATTGCCTAACTCAAAACATTGATTTTGTCAGGAATCTTTGAAATCGTTCCAACAAGCAGGCTGCAAGTTGAGATGCTGAAGTGTAAAAGAGCCAGTTGCCAGGGAGTCTGATACATGAGGGTGGGGGTGGGGGTGGCGACCAGGGTGCAGAGCTGCTGGGCCCACTTGCAGACTCAGGTTCCTCAGTCTCTCAGCAGAGCTGACCACCCCCTCCAGCTTTTCCTCTGTTCCCTGTCTGCTCTTGCCCCTTTGTTGGCTCCACCTCTTCTCACAACTCTAAAACCTCGCTCTCCTCACTCAACACTCTTTCCTTAAGGGATTTCAGGTCCTCATGGGATTTCCTACACAACTGACTTGCCAATAAATTCCCTCATATTTCCTACATTTTCCTTTATATGATTACTTGTCACATATTTTTGGCAGGGACTATAGCTCCAGGAAAGCCAAGTACTAAAGTACTCAGTGTGTGTGTGTGTGTATGTGTGTGTGCACTGCTACAACCCTGGTGCTTGGCAAACAATAATTAATTGCTCAATTATCAAATGACAGAGGTCATGGTGCATTTCCTCTTTTATGGTGGTGAACAGAAGTCAAAGCCACCTTCTCCATAGCTAAGAACTGAATTTCTGGGCCCAGCAAGCAATCATTTGAGCAAATCCGAAGCCCTTTGTTGAGTAAAATAACACTGCTTTGCAAGTACTTCTTTACTACCATCACAATGGGGCAAGGTGGCCACCCCGGGACAAAAGTCAAATAAAGCACTTTATACAACAAGATGTCATGTCACTAACTCTATCTGAGGTTCCTGAAGACTAAGGAACTCTTTTTCAGGTGACATAGAATTTTCTAAAACAAATTAATACCTTGACGAAGCCCAGCAGAGATCTTTAATATAAGATGGTGACAGTCTAAGAGACTTATTTATGATCTCCCCAGCTTTTGGAGAACTGATTCCACAAGACTGCCTGAATTAGAACTCTGGCTCTGAGTGTGTGACTTGAGCAAGTTACTTCACCCCTTTGTGCCAGACTTCTTCATTTACAATATTGGAATAATAATAGCATTTACCTCACAGGGCTGTTACAAAGATTGAGGTAATACGTACATGAAATGATTAGAACACCAGGAATTGGTGATGTTGCTGCTGCTGCTGAGGGTAATTCATGCATCCAGTTAGAACATCAGCCCAAGGACTCCAAAACTTGCACCATAGGAAGAGGTTTTTAAGTTTTGATATATACAAAGCAATGTGCTAAGAATTTAACATACACAATCATGTTTAATCTATATAATGAGCCTTGAGAGAAGCACTGTCATTATCCCACTTTTATGGATAGGGAAACTAAAGTTCAGAGAGTTGAAGCTTGCCCAACTAGTCTTACAAGAAAGTGATAAAGCCACGATTTAAATCCAATATCCCAGCCAATAGCAGACTGGGGTAAGAAGATCTATACCTACACAGAAACCCTCAAACCTGAGAGCAGTAGCAGATTAACCAGAATACTGTGAAAATGAAAGAATAAAAAACAGTACATTACCGTTGAAGTATATTATAGACAACTGCCAAAAATCAGATCTTTACTCAACATATGTCTTTTGTGCCAGGTACTATTCTGAGTGCTTTACTTACTAACCAGTGTATGATAATGATGACAAACAATAAAGCTTTATACATATTACTCACACAATCCAGTAATTTTATGGGCTAAGTATTGTGACCACTTACCGGATCAGGAAATAAACTCACACGTAGAATTTTATTCAAGGTCCTACAGCTAGCACAGCTCAAAGCCTGGATTTGAACACAGGTCTCCCTGATTCCAAAATCCATGTTCTGAAACACTATGAAAATGATTCCCCCAAATTTGATAAATATACCATCGGTATCATAAAACTTTTTGTAAAGATCTATAGTCAATTAAATTTGGGACTCATTAAATAGTCTCTCTTTAAGACTCAAAATACATATTAGTATGGTAGAAATTCTGAAACATTTTACAGTATTTAAAAAGAATCCTGATTAAGTATTTAACTCAGCATTTCCCAGTCTTATTTAACCATGGACTCCTTTTTAATGTGTAATATATATTGAAATCCTCCAGAACTAAAATTTGTAAATACACAGTACACTCCTTTGCTACATGATGCTTTCTTAATGTGGATCACACAATAATACAGATGTCAGAGAGAAGGGGGTGGATGGAGTGAGAGTATGGAGACCGAACAACCTCCACCAGAAGCTGCTGAGTACAGTTCAGAAGGCTACAGGGTCTGGCAGACCTGGTGCTCAGCCAGCCTCACCAGGCAGTCGTCATGTGTCTGCACACCAGTTACTTAACCTTACTGAACTTCTCTTTCCTTTCCTGTTAAGTGAGGACTATTGCACAAGGTGGCTACGCTTAACTATTTCAATAAGTAGATCCATTATTATCTGCCAGAGTTCCTGTTCTATTAAAAGCAAATAATCTTCGAAAAGCAGAACTGACCTGACTTATAAGAAAGTCAAGGAAGCAGGGGTTGCTGCTCCGGACTGCCTCCCACTAACAGGGAAGAACTATGTCCTGAAATGGCAATGATTGAAACTTGGGACAGAGTGACCTTATCTGTATCAGATGCATAAACTGGGAAGAGTGGGATAAGCAACTTGCCCTTTAGAAAAGTAGACTCCAGAACAGTCCAAGAAAAGGTCATTTGAATCCCAGGGCAGGGAAAACACTATGGAATAGGCGGCACAGAAGAGGGTCAAGTCAAATAAGTTTCTTACGGAGCATGCATCAATTGTCCATTCCAGAGGAGAAGGGAAAGGTAGAACGATAGCAAATGAATGTGAGAATGTGCCAGCAATCTTTCAAAGGGATGTCCTGTAATTGTAAACAACATTTAGCTCAAGCAAGCACATAATTCATTACAAATTTGAAAAAAGCATAATCTGCAAATACATAATGAAAAAGTCAGAAATCTAGAAAACAGGGAGGCTTGCAAAAACAAAAAAACTGCAAAGGATGACCATAAGCCATTTTTAAAGTAAGTTCAGAGTCAGAAGCACGTGAAACACTAGGTCTGCCTCTCAGGGCAAATGGGGTTACAAAAGGCTGAAAGAAAGCAGAACCAGGAATTCCTTTATTCTCTATGATGAATGATCTTGGAACTAAACCAAAACAAACAAACCAAAAAACCACAGAAAACAGAAGGAGGGAAATGACCTCTCTAATAGGTGAGAGAGCTTAGCATGTGCTTGGGAGTTGTACATATCAACAAAAGGAAAGAGACATAAAAGGCCATAACAAAATGCTAACAGAGTGTAAAGGAGAGAGAAATTCAAGCTGACTGGGAAAAAATGGGGAAGTTTCCCAAATAGATGGTTTTGAGGAGCTGTCGAAAGATGTGTGGGGTGTTGGCCAAAGTGAGATAGGAAGACATGTAAGGCAGAGGTGACAGATACCGCTGTGCAGCTTGCCCTGGGAACACTGTGAGGCTAGATTCAGCAGAGTGGTACTACCAAGTTGTAGCTGGCCCTAAATGCCAGCTAAGGAGTTTAGGACTTTTGTTCTGCCATGGTCCTAGGGGGCAGGAAGTCAGGGCAAGCAGTGGGGTCCACTGAAGAGTTAATAGCACAAAATAGATTTGTGGAGAACAAGGGGCTCATGGATCATTCCACAACTTGGGCTGGATTCTGCGGAATGTTTGCAAGACAAATAAATGTAGGCCAAGCATCTGTCCAGGTTTGCCTAGGTATCTGGTTTAAAACAGTGATGTGGGTAGGATTATTACAGCAGCCCCTATAACTCTCAAAAATGAGGTCTGAACAATGGCTTACATGGCTATCTAGGTGTATGTTACTGGAGCATTATCTATCTATTTATGTTTAATAGCAATAATATAAACTATGGAAAGAACAGATGCCTACTAGGCATGTCACAAGTGGTTTACAGGTGGACCACAAGACATCGGTTTTGGTGTTTTATAGAAGTAAAAATTTGAAACCATTTTTTAGAACTATGCCAAGTTTAGTGAAGTTGGCATTCTATTGGAAAACCGTTGTATAATTCTCTTAAAAATCTTGTGAATTCTGTCATTTAAACCCATGGAGATTCCCCCACATATTTCCTTCAGTTTCCCCCATCATACCTCAAAAATGTAACCGAGTCTATGGCATAAAAATACCCCAACAAAACCCAGATTGGAAAACACTACTGTGGATTAATTTTACTGAGGGCTACAGGGGCTTAAAAAAAGGCGAGAACGCAGAGCACCAGTGACCAAGTGATGCATGAGCATTGTCCTGTGCATGGCCACGGCTATGAGGGGACTGTTACCAGAGACAGCACCAGGGACAAAAAGAACAAGCCCATCACAGAGGACTTCACTTTCAGGTCACCTGGGCCCAGCAGCAGGAGGTGAAACTAGGAGTCCAGCAACTTGGACTCCAGTTTCTAATTTGCCAGTAAAACTAATCATTGACCCTTTCTGAACTGCAGCCTTTTCACCTGGCGATAAAAATAACTAATGCCAGCCAGTGATGTACTGTAAAAATAAAATGAGGTGATCCCAGTGAAACCCTTTGTAGAAATGTAGAGTTTTATATAAATGTATGATATAATTTTTAAAAATAGGGTCTTTAGGGCCTCACTTTTCTTAGGATTAGCCTCCTCTCCCTTTCACCTGTGGAGGGATATGACATTTGTTGCCATTACTTCCATCACCAGCCATTCACCGGCCACTCCCAACGTCATGTCCAGCCCAGTGCTCTCTCTCTCTCTCTCCCCCGCTCTCGCCACTGAGCTCTGGGCTTGTGTATGCAAGCTATGAACAGCCATGGACACTCCCAAACAAGCCCTTCACCCTCAGGTCGGCTCCTTTTCTTAAATCAGGGTCATCATCACCATTCGCCAGTTCCCCCAGAGCCTGTCTCAGGAGTCATCTTTGACTCCTCTCTTTCGCTCACACCGTCTCTTCCATCGGGAACCTCCACTCCAAACCAGTTCCTCAGTTCACACTCTTGCCTCTCACCTGGATGGCATCCTAAGGGCTTTCGCCTTCACCTGCTTTCTTAAACTCTAATCTCCATGGTGTCATTGAGAAAGACTGTGCTCAAATGCAGATGTGACCATGTGATTTCCCTGCTAAAAAAATCTGTCAGTGGTTCCTTTCTCAGTTCACAGAGCCCCTCATTACCTGACCTCACCTCTCTGACTTTTTTTTTTTAAAGATCTCATTCATTATTTTTTAGAGAGAAGGGAAGGGAGAGAGGCAGAGACGAAGAGAGACATCCATGTATGGTTGCCTTTCACCTGCCTCCAGCTACAGACCTGGCTGGAGACCTGGCTTGCAGCCTGGTTATGTGCGCTGGCTGAGAATTGAACCAGTGGCCTTTGGGTTTGCAGGCTGGCGCCTTGTCCACTGAGCCACCAGCCAGGGCTCTCTGACTTTTGAACTTCGTTTTCCAATCTAAACCAGTGTTCCCCAACCTTTTCAGCACCAGGGATTGGTTTTGTGGAAGGCAATATTTCCATGGACGAGGGTAGGGTGGAGGTGGGGACACAGCTTTATAGCCTGCCACCAGATGCAGCTTAATTTGTCACTTGCCACTCACTGATAGGGTTTTGATAGGAGTCTGCAAGCAATTGATTTATTAGGGTCTCTGTGTAGTCAACACTCTGCTAATGATGATCTGTACTTACAGCCACTCCCCAGCGCTGGCATCACCCCCTCAGCTCCACCTCAGATCATCGGGCATTAGACTCTTACAAGGAGCGCACAGCCTAGATCCCTGTGGGCGCAGTTCACTGCAGGGTTCTCTGTAGGATTCACTGTAGGGTTCCCACTACTATGAAAATCTAATGCTGTAGCTAATCTAATAGGAGCAAGGCCAGGCGGATATTGGAGCAATGGGGAGTAGCTATAAATGCTGATGAAGCTTCGTTCACTTTTCACTTGCCCACCACTTACCTGTTGTGCAGCCTGGTTCCTAGCATTAGTCCACAGCCCAGGAGTTGGGGACCCCTGGTTTAAACCACTCTTAGCTCCTTAGCAGTATCGCCCTCTCCCACTGGAAAGTTCCTTCTGGCTGCAGTGCCCTTTTCATCCTTCTTTCTCCCTCTCTTCTCTTTCCCCATCTCCTGCACTCAGCCAGATTCTACGGAAAGGCATTCTAGCAAAATCAGGCTCTTCAGCTCAGAGGAAGGTGGTAGGAAGATGAATTGTGCTTCCACCTCTTATACACTGTCATCTTTATACTTCAGTTTCCTCCTTTGTAAGATTAAAAAAAATTACAGTAACACCTGCCTCTTTATTGTAACCCTCACTAAGGGCATCAGTCCTCTGAGCTGGGGGTTCTAAGGGCAGACAGGGTGTCAGGTGAAACCAGAGTAAATAAGGTGGTTTTAGGTAATCCCCAAAATCCTTTCTGACTGAAAGATCCTGTGGCTGCTAAACAGAGGCACCATCCACCTATAGGTCATTTCCAAGGTCATATATTTCATTTTGATGTGCCAATAACCCAGAAAATAGTTTTTTAAAAATATCCACTTCATAGAATTACAGGGTGGACTAAATAAATTGCATGCAAAGCATGGAGCGCAGTACCTGGCACAGAGTAAATGCTCACTCCGTGCTTAGTCGATGCTAGCTACTTTCTCTGTAAGCACCAACCTCGTAACTCAAATTACATGTCAATGTGAGAGGGAAATAATCCCCAATGCCCGGGTCTACATTAAATGTCCTTTTAAAGGGTCTTGCAGCAACCCATAAATAGCTCTAACTTGAGTCTTCTGTCGTTTAAGTCCCCACACTGTAACTGTCCATTGGTTTACCTCCCTTTCCCTCAACTGTAAATGTCTCAAGATTGGGTATATGTCTTTTTCCTTTCCTCCCACTGGACAGTCCCTTCTGGCTGCAGTGCCCTTTTCACCCTTCTTTCTCCCTCTCTTCTCTTCCCCCATCTCCTGCACTCAGCCAGCTTGTACGGAAAGGCATCCTAGCACAACAGATGATCAGGCTCTTCAGCTCAGAGGAAGGTGTGCTTCCACCTCTTATACGCTGTCATCTTTACACTTCAGTTTCCTCCTTTGTAAGATTAAAAAATAATAATAATAACACCTGCCTCTTTATTGTAACCCCCACTAAGGGCATCAGTGTACGAGTAATGGTGTTCAGTTCATGTTTATTGAATAAGCGATGACCTCTAAATGGTAGAATTTTAATTTTATTTTGGGAACACCAAAAGATAGAATGAAGGCGAAAATAAGTGATAGCTCCAGTATAGTTTCATTTGGCAGTATGATAAATACTATGCAATATTTTAAAAGAAGTAATTGTGCGTTAATAGAACACTTAAGAATGATTGTTGCACCTTCCCATCTCACATAAATATCATAGATCAAGCTCAATTCACATGTTAGAAATAGAAGACACCATTAAAATAAAGTAAGATTGATGGCATTTCTGTGCATGGAGCTATATTTGTAGAGTTCTAGGAAAAAGAAAAACTATAAATTGAGCATTGTCTAACACACTCGGTAGGTGAATCAATCTGACCTTAATGTTTGATTGGATTCACCAGGGGGTGCTATTTCTAAAAACCAACTCAGATGGCTGACCTGTCAGAATTAATACTGAATAAATATTGCCCTGAAGCTATTCTTAAAGCCTCTCTGCAGCCAGATATTTAAAGAAAAAATCCCATAAAATCAGCTAAAAATTTTTGAGGTTGATGAAATCTCTTAGTCAATATGAAAAATATGTGCCATGGTAAGTCTAGAAGGTGATTGACAAAACTTGTTATTTACTCATGTTTTCAAGTTAAATCTATCTAACATTAATAATCACTCAGTTCATGTATGAATGGTTATGAAAGAAGTTAGCAAGTTGGGGTTTTGCATGGCATCCCCTAAGCTGACATTTAAACCACACCCATATATGCACAGAAAATTCAAGAAAGATTACTTTAGATTTCAGTTTGGGGGCATTTACAGGACTAAACAAACAAACAAACAACTTGTTTAACTAATCCAAGTACTGTCATCCATAAGAAATAGGGGGAATTCAGTAGAAATACCAATTTCAGCAACCTCTCTTTTACATTATGTCTTCAAAAAGATAAATAGCTGGATAAGGCACCAGCCTGCGAACCAAAGGTCGCTGGTTCGATTTCCCAGCCAGGGCACATAACCAGGTTGTAAGCCAGGTCTTACAACCATACATTGACATCTCTCTCCCTTTCTGCCTCTCTCCCTTCCCCTCTCTCTAAAAATAATAAATAAAATCTTAAAAAAAAGATACATAGCATGAGAATTATTAGGTTAGATGATCAAGGTAGGATAAGTCAAGCTCTTATCTGAATTTCCTTCAGATACCATTATTAACTTTATTCACTGTCTTACCCCCTCTAAACTGTATATAACCTTTCTCTCTTATGAGTTTCTGTAACTATACCTCTTCTGTAATACTTGTTAGCACCTACCTTTTTAACAGCTGTATATTAGCATGGCTTTCCCAGTCTACTAAGCTGTAGTTTCTTTTAGGTCATTTTATCATCTCCCTACAAACTCAAACAGTAGGTTTTCAACCTGTGTTAAACTAAGTAACTGAGCATGAAACATGCCACTGTGTAGGCAGATCCATCCAGCATGCCTTTTAAAAATCTGATTTTCTTCATAGAACAATTACTAAAAGATTGATCACCTTGATAAGCATCAGCACATCAATTCCACTTTTGAAGTACAACAAAAACTTGTTACAAGGAAAGTTTTAAAATGATTTATTATTACATGTTCATTATAGAAAAGCTAGAATGCATAAATGTGAAAATCAAAGATAGAACTTTATGGAACCCCCAAATGCCTATATTTTAAATTATATACTCCTGCTCTTTCTATACCTATATATAATATGCATAACTATATGTTTTGAAAGATATTTTAAATGGGACAGTGGGCATATATGCTGTTTTGTAGCATTTTCTTACTTATTGTACAGTACAAATTATTTGTAGGCCACTAAACATTATTTCAAAACTATTTTCTTGACTGCATAGTATTCCAAAAATGTAGGGTTACTATAATTTACTTAATTTTTTATTGCTCTTAAGTTTTCATTCTTTTAAATAATGCTACCAAAAAGGGAATAAAAGATAAAAAAGGTTGCTGAGTGGTCCCCCATATTTCTCATAAAAAGCAGTGTTTTCAGACTAGTTGAAAAAAGTTTTTGATCCTATAAACTCTTTCCCTCTTTATAGCTACAGTTTTGCCTATATCCATAATTATTTAAAATAAGTTCCTCCAAAACAATGGCTAGGTCAAAGAAAAAAATACACGCTTCTACAGCTTTCAATGGCTATTGGCAAACTCAGCCATGTATATGTACTTCTCTGTATCCTCACAAAATGATACTGGGATTACCATTTTTTAAACTCTCTGCTCGTGTAGCAGTTTAAAATCAGTATCAGAACCTCCCCAAACTGTATTCTTTTGTCCCCCTAGTTTCCCCCTGCCCAATCTTGATCTCAACCTCTCTCTCCACTGCCTTCCTAGTTCATCTTTTGTTTGTGCTTTTCTCCACTGGTCAAGTCTAATGATGTCTCTATTATCCCACTAAAATTTGCTTAGCTAATATTTTATCCTCTTAGATGCTTAGAGCCAAAATATCAGTCAACTGATCTGTTGAACTAATCTGTGCTATCATGAAGAGGCTCATTCCCAGCAACATATGTGCAGCATAACTTCAGCAGCTTAAGGAAAACATATTATCAATATCTGCTATGAATTTTATTTATCTTAAAGCTCAGTAGTTCTCAAGTTTTGCTGAGGGGCTTTTACAAACATAGATGCCTGGAACTCACCTCCCAGGAATTCTAACTAAAGTTAGTATAGGGTGTGACTTAAGCATCAGGAATTTTTTAAGGCCCCTGGATTATTCTAATGTAGCACGTATTTGAAATGACTTAGAGAAAGATATCAAGTAGCTCTTTCTTAGGTAGGACTGGAGGATTCCAAGGAAGAAAAGTGCTGTAAGTAAAACTCTTCTGCACAAGATAAAGAAGATGAGAACAGTTCCAGGGGTAAAGCATTTGCAGATGACCATAGAATAAAATTAGCATTCATATCTCTTGATACGAGGCAGGAGTCTGCTACATTAGGAAGTAGGCCAACCTTCACTTCTGAAGTAGTTTCAGTTGCCTTTGTAATTGAACCAATCAAGTCTAAAATGATTTGGGTAACAAATTTTATGCAGTAAGATTAAGGGGCAGCTGTTCAGGTTTCCATTGTTTTATTATTTCAACAAAATTGGGCAATCCCACAGATTTGGGAACCTCCACCATCCATAGCAGATCTACAGGGGCAACTCTTAAAAGAATAACTACAAGTTCCAGGCATGTAAATACATTACTAAACCTTACAAAGTTAGCCTATTGTACAGGGAAAACTGAGGATCACAGTGGGTTAGTGAACTGCCTGGCTGGGATGTGATCCAGGATGGCATGGCTCTAACAGTCATGCTCTTATCTTGACATACTTACAGCATGTCAAGCCACACTGTCTTTTCACCAGGACAATCTGAAGAAACACTGGTAACTTGCTTTACTGGACAGAATAGCCTTCCATCTGGTTTGGATGATTTGTCTTATATTTCACAATTCTAACGCCAAGTGATGAAAGCCACTTGTGTGCAAAGTCAATCCCAAGCTACAGTGCTAGGTTAGGCTACTTCGCTATTTCATCTGCGACCTCATGTTACACATGTCATCATTCCTAAACACCAGCTCGTAAAGGACCACGGAGTCCAAAGGCCTTGCTTTTACTGGGTTGACAGCTTTCTTTCCCCAACTGGCTTTGCCCAGATTACTTAGGCTGCAGGAGATTTCCTTGGTGACCTGTAAACTAAAAATAATCTCTGCTGCCATCATGGAAGTTTTATTCTTCTTCTTTTTTTTCCTTTTTTCTTTTTATTTTAGGAAGGGAGAAAGAGAGGTAGAGAAACATCAGTGTGTGGTTGCCTCTCGCACACCCCCAACTGGGGACTTGGCCTGCAACCCAGGCGTGTGCCCTGACCAGGAATAGAACCAAATCCTTTGATTCACAGGCCAGCACTTAATCCACTGAGCCACACCAGCTGGGGTAGAAGTTTTATTCTCTTATTTCCCCCTGTTTGTCTTATTCTTCTTATTGGTCACTATTTTTCTTATCTACTATCTACTATTTACTAAAGGCCTTTTAACCCATTTCCGGTAAATACCATTATATCCAAGAATCTTCGAATGATGTTACTCTGAAATTACATAATTTCTGAAGGAAAAGAGGGATTGCAAGGCTTCCTACATGAAGGTTGCTTCTCGTGAAATCAATGCTAGAGAAGGGGGTGGTCATTCTTTCATCACCTGAATGTCATGGTGAGCAGAAGGAAAGAAAGAGGGCCTACCACTTCACAGTCACTTCCTAGCAGACACCAGGGGACTTGGGTGGTGGAGAAGGTGCCCGATTCAAGAGAAGCAAATCCCAACTAGGAATATGCTATGCTAACCTAGTGAAGGGGCTTTTTGATAGGACAAAGCTTCAGAGATTATGGAATCTCACCTACAATGAGGTTGGACAGGGAAAAAGAATATCAATCCTCTAAAAAAAAAGTCCTGATTTTCCCCCGCTCTGTTTCTCTAGTCATTCTTGAAAATGGAGTTTACAAAAATAACCTGATACTAAAGCCTAAGGTTGGGGCAAGGGAAAAACTTGATTTTGGAGGAAGGTTAGGAGTTAAGATCTAGAGCAAGCTACTCGGAAATACTGTTTAATCATAGGGCTCAGCCTTGGCTGCAGATTGTAGTTTAGATTTGAGGGTCTCTGGCACTAAAAATAAGGCCTCCTACCATAGAAGAAAGCAGAGACAGTAATATTTTCCTGTTTGTGGGGTAAAAGAAATGCACACCCATGATACAGTAGAGAGAAATGTCACCCTGTCAAGGTAAGCCAAGGGATCCTGGCTCAAGTAAAGGTTAAGTCCTGACAGCCAAGGACATCAAATAAATGCTGCAGGGCAAGCAACAAACAAATACATCATGCAAACTCGGGCTCTGCGTCCACAGCTTCTCCTCCAGCCAGCCAGGCCTCTGGCCTCGAGTCTTGTACTACACTGACAAATGCCACAAACAAGTGGGACGTCTGAGTGGTCGCTCAAGGGTCTGCCCTGACCACAGCCCGCCCCCCGCCCCCAATGGGGAGCTCCAAGGTCAGGGGATGTTGGGACACCGCCTGTGCCGGCGTCTGCTTTTAAGGTGGCTTCACTGCCCGAAACGAGACCCAGTGTTTACCAGAGTTGTCCTACAAACATTTAACTCGCTCTCTGCCGACCCGTATCAGAGAACGAAAATGGGGGGAGAGGTGGCTTATAAAATGCTGAAAGATCGTTTCTGGCGTTGCAAACTAAAACGTGGCGGCGGCGGCGATTTAGGTCAGACAAAGGGTTAAACAGTTGTCAAATTCTATTCAGACACTTCACCTTCTAGTTCACCAACGCTGACAAGGAGACACACACCTAGACCGCTGCTCGGGAGGAGGCGAAGGCGACAGACACCCTGAAAATGCTGGACTGAACCACCTTAAAAAAAGCAATTGCCACACTGCGTTAGAAAAATATGCATTCTCGTGGTGCAAGGTCTGGAAATTTTGCTTCCCCCTTCAGATACCGCCTAGGAGGAGCGAGAGAGAATCAGCCCTGAGCTGTGCCTCACCACTTGCTGTGCGCCCCGGAAAGTCGCGTCCAGCAGCATCAGCTTCCAGGGGTCCGACACGGAGCTGGGCAGGGGGATATAGACGTAATAAGCGGCCAGCGCCACCAGGGCGGTGAGCACAACACAGGACGACCTCATCATCCCCGGGTTGGCTCCTCTGCGAGTGGAGCAGGATGAGAGACCGGTGCCACCCCTAGACCTCCGGCAAGTTTCTGCCAGGGCCAGCGGCTCATTCACTGGCTTCTTACACGCCCAGGAGCCAATCAGACGCGGCGTCGGGAGGAAGTCGGGGCCTGACGTGCCCCCTCTTCGCTGTCCTTGCAAGTGGGGCAGGCGCTCCAGGTTGAAAAATCTTTGAGGCTGGTCTGTGTACGGCACAGCGAACTCTGGAGGACCCAGGAATGTATTGCATGTCTGTGACTAAGGGCTCCTCCCTCCCACTGAAGATTCTCTAATGGAAACCTGAAATAATGTCAGTAGGATGACTTTCTCCCAGTTCCGAGCAGGTGGGTCTTTCTGACTCAAAAGGGGGATACAGAGAAAGATGAAAATCCACTTTCTTCTAGAACCCGACTTGCAATGAAATAGAATTCTAGCTGGTATGTGGTGAAGGAAGACAATTTACAAATTCATTTAACTCAAGCAATGGCAAGGCGGTGATATACCTAGCACCCAAGTCTTGGTTGATAACTCCCGGTCTCCAATAAAAGGACCCATGGTTTTGCCAAAGCTCCTTGGGGAGCGGGGCAGAGGGTGGGGTGGGGGTGCTAATTCCAGGGCTGGGGAAGATAAAGCCAGGATTAGCTTTCTGCCCTAGAAGATACAGAAGTGCTTAAACACGAAGGAGACTTGTTAAAGGGACACAGGTCAGACAACTTAAAGGATCTCCAATGGTTAAAGTGGAAATAATTTTAGCATCAAAATGAATAACTGGTAATCAAAAGGTAGACTCAAAAAGACTTGGAGAGGGAGGGAAGATGGATTCCTGGTTTTCTTGTTGAAGCAACTGAGTAAAAAAATTGTGGGGAGTAAAGGATTTGAGGGATCTGCGGTATGTATATAAGTTTGAAGTATCTATGGAACATCTAAGAAGAGGTATTGCGTAGGCTCCTGGGCCCACAAGTCAGGACCTCTTGGAAAGGTCCGAGCTGGAGATGTAAGGGTGGGGATCTTTATGCATAACTGAAGCCATGATGGGAGATGAGAGAAATGAGAGTGTGGGGAGTTGGGGAAAGAGAAGCAGACCTGAAAGACTTAGCACTGTTTAGGAAAAAAGAGGTGGACAGGTTGACCAGAGAGGCTGGGAAGAAGTTAATCAGAAAGAGTACTGTCTCAATTAGAGCAACCCAGTTGTGATGAATAGTGAAAGTGAAAAGAAATAATTTAGAACTTAAATTGGTGACATTTCTTCACTGCATTCTAGAAAGTGGAGAGATAGGGTGGAGTCAATAACAACCTCAGAGTTTCTGATTTGACTAATGTCATCAACTGACTGAAATACTTTATGTAAAGCAGGTTTGGGGTACAGTCCTGTCACATACCCAGAATTACATTCAGCAACATTCCTAGCAATATGCTGTAAATGCAATGTTAAGCTTTTAATTAAAGTCTAAATCACTACATGATATGTTCAACAACATTAGTTTGGGAATTACTATATTTATAATTATGTGTTTAATTTGCATAAAAGCCTCTACTGATGATGGCTTGAAGCCCATTCTTGATTTTACCAATGGTAACAGCATTATACACAAGACAGAAAGTCTTGGCTTGTATTCAACGCACAAAGGGAAGTTTTCTTTTCCTTGCAACCATCCTTTTATATCATCCTTTAAAAGATCTATGAGTACCTATAAACAAAATCCAACATGAACCAGCCTATGGCAGCTCCAGGAAAATGACAATGTTGTGTCCTAATTGGGAACAAAATATTGCCTCCTGTTTCCAATCATAAATACATAACTCTGTGACCACTCCAATGCCTCACCTCCCAGCTTCCTGGAAGTCTGTAATCAAGGTGTCAGCAGGATCATGATCTCTCCGAAGGCTGTAGGAAAGGAACCTTCCTTGCCTCATCCCAGCTTCTGTGGCTGCTGGAAGTCCTTGGCATTCCTTGGATGGTAGAGGCATCTAACTCTGCTTCTGTCTTCAGTGGCCATTTCCTCTGTGTATCAGTTTTTGTGTCTATTCTCTTCTTTGAAGGACATTAGTCATGTTGGATAAGGACCAATATCTTGTATAGGTTAGTTAAGATATGTGATAACTTCGCCTTAACTAACTGTATCTGCAAGACCCTATTACTAAGTCAGGTCAATTTCTCAGGTACTGGGAAGGAAGTCAGTTTGGAAGGGGTGTGTGGCACTGTTCAATCCAGTACAGTACCCAAATGTTAAACAAGTAATGGAAGCACTTTAGCTGAGCGGCCCACCCCTTCCATTATAGTAGCTCTGCCTGTGGTTTCCAGCTCTTCTGAGATAATTTGAGTGACTCCATCTTACATATAGAGAACCTGAGGTCTGAAGGGGTCTAACAACTTAATGTCAGCCTAGAAGGATAAATACTGGAACTCAACATCAATCATGTTTTTCCTTTTACAAACAACAAAAAAAGATAGATCATGTCGATATTAGGGAAGATAGGTAAATAAGCAGTATTCATTTTCCTTTTATGAATGACCCTCTAATTGAATTTTTATGAAGAAAACATTTTTAAATGAAATGATATTTAAAACTGTAAAAACAAAAGAAAACAAAACAAAAAAACTTGTAGACCTGGCTGGTGGCTAAATAATAAATAATAAAATAAAAAAAATCTTTAAAAAAAACCTTAGAAACTACATAAACGGTTCCTTATAGAAAATTTATATTTTATTTAATTATTATTATTTTTACAAGATTTTATTCATTATTTTTAGAGCAGGGGAGGGAGAGAGGCAGGGAGGGAGAAAGACATCCATGTATGGTTGCCTTTCACCTGCCTCCAACTACAGACCTTGCTGGATACCTGGCTTGCAACCTGGTTATGTGCCTTGGCTAGGGAATCGAACCAGTGACCTTTGGGTTTGCAGGCCAGTGCCTTATCCACTGTGCCATTATCCAGGGCTCAAAAATTTTATTAAAAATAAATTTATATAAATTAATATTTATTAAAAATAAATTTATATTAAATTAATATTTAATATGTATTAAAATAGTATAAGCATGTGTTACATCTAAATATATCTAGACTAACTAGCCCTTAAACCACAAATAGCTGCATAGGTTATAATAAGCAAATATATATTACGACAACACTTATGTTTAAACCAACACACAAATGTTTAAATGCAACAACTGGAGGTAAATACACCTAAACTTCAAATATACTTGTGTCTGTATGAACAAAGTAGAATTTTATTTTCTTTTTATTACTTTGAAATTATCAATTTTTCTTTATGTAATGCTTATATAATAATAATTTTAAAATAACTTAGAAATAGAAGGTCACACAAATACCAAAGAAAATTGGTACTGGAGCTAACTTATATCAGACAGTCCTGGACTTTCATTGAAAGTGACATCTATAGAGAATCATTTATTCATCTACTTTTAATATTACATTTATAAAACAATCTTCTATAACTTATTTGTCTCAAATAGCCTATCCTAACAGAAAAGTTGGCTGGGGGTTCCATATTCTGCTCTTTCAACTGCTAGCTTCGTGACCTTGGGGAAGTCATTCAGCATTCTTGACTCTTAGTTTCTTCATCTGTAAAATAGTTTTGGCCTAGGATCTCCAAGAATCTTTCCAGATCTAAGAGTTACCAGCTCCATGAGAATGCAAAGAGAACATTAAAGAGAACATCCTGATGGTGTATGTATACTCTAGTGGGCAGGCAACTGAAAGTCAGGATGTCAGACTGAAAGTAAGATGTTGATCTGTGAGAAGAGCTAAAACCCTGAATAAGAGAGCAGAAGGAGTGATAGAAAGTATTAGACTAATTTTAGTGGGGGGATAATACACCAGACTACTGGGCTACTACAATTTGAAAAAAGAAAGAGTGGAAGACGATTCCGAGGTTTCTGGGGTCATGGGTAATTGGTTAGGTGGCACCATTCACTTGGAAAATACAGTTAAGGGAGGTCTACGGAAGATACTACTGAGTTCAGTTCTGGGCTTACTGAAGTTTGAAAACTTGTTAGACTTCCAAAGGGAGAGTGTGGTAGGCAGTTCAATGTATGGGTGTGAGTCTCAGGAGAGAGATCGTACCTGGAAATGTGATTTAAATATTTAAATTATTAACAATATGAAAAATAAGAAAAACAGAAAGAGAGTCTGTGAGTCCAAAGACAGGACTAACAACATTTAAACAGTGGACAGAAGAGGAAGCCATGTACAAGTCCTAGACTTCAGGGTAGTATTCTTGTTTTTGCTTTTTATATGTTTGCAAATGTATTTCCATATCACAGTTATTTTTATCAACATATATAACATTAAAGACTCATTTAGAAAACAATTGCCAGTTGCTTTATTTTGTTTTATTTTAAAATATGTCTGGAAAGTCCTTATTTTAAAACTTTATTGTTGTTGAAAATTGAGTTATATACTGTACTTTTGCTCTTATTGAACTTGACTCTATGTTGTTGGTTTTGGGGGGTATGATTTGAAGTAATTTAAAATTCAAATTATATCTACTAAAGAGAAAATTTTTGTCTGTTTTATTCACTGCTGTATCCCTAATGCCTAGATCAGTGCCTGGCACATGGTAGGTGCTTAACAAATATTTTTAATGAATGAATATTATGAAGCATTGATGAATTCCCTTAATACTTTTTTCAAATTTAATAAAGATGGTCATTTATACAAATTATTAATAAATATACTTAGAGAAATCATAGGTTCAGAGAAAAAGACAAGGGAATAAAAGAAGCAGGACAGGAGGAAAAAGGGAGAGTTGGAGGGAAAAAATAAAAAGGAAAATTTTAAACTAACTTCCCAGAAATATTCCTTTGATTTCATATTGTTTAAAAGGTGAATCATCTAACTCTTCATATGCTTTATAGTAAATATGTTTGAGGGCCTGTGAAAGAAACATTATTTCAAAGAAAACTTGCCTGAGTGCCATAGGGGCATTTGATGTGTCTGTGTCCTGAAATTTTTGAATACTCTTTCTAAATGTTGGTAATTTTTCACATAGTGAGTCCCAGCTCTGCAAGCTGGAAGCTAGAAATGTACCTTCCCAGTCTCTCATGCATCTCAGATACCCAGCACGTGTCCTAGATGTGTCCTAGATTCTGTCGTTAGCCACACTCATGAAAACCTTTGATGCAAAAAGTAATAATAAATAAATAAATAAGTACAAAACAAACAAACAAAACATCATCAGGAAGATGACATTATGCAGAGTCCGGCTGAGAGTCATGGAGTTCTTCGTGGCTTCTGAGGTGAAGGTGTTAGTGTCTGTGCCATTGTCCCCAGAGGCACTGTGGATAGTCTCACGGTGGTGCTGGGTACTGCTCCAAGCACCACCACTAGCCTGTGAGAATGGCCCCTTTCTGTTAAAACTAACTAGAATGGTTCTATGGTTTGTAACTGAAAGCCCTGATATAACCATTAAGGAACTCACACTTATGATGATTTTTAGTATTTTATTAACCCAACTCATTAATACTTGTGAATGTATGGTAGAGGCTAGCCAGTGGTGACACATCCACTGGCTACCAAGAATTACACTTAGTTGCATTTGTCCTTTTCCCCCCATTTCTATCCATCTACAGATCCAGACTACTGCATTTCTAGCATTAAATCAATGAATGCACAAAATAAACATATATACTGAACGTATCTTGCCCATGTTTTCCAAGGAGATATCTTTTCTTGTCTTTGAAAACTGAGCTTCTCAAACTGTGCTTCATGAAAGACCAGGGTTATTTTTCAATTCTTTCAGACCAATTTTTTTTTTTTAAGCTACTCTGTGGTCACCCATTTGGATCTCACAGCAAACAATTAAATTTTCTAAATGCTGACTTGCAATTTCTGTATTTATTTCATTGTAAACTGATAACAGTTTATAGGCTGATTCTGATCTATAGATCATACTTTGAATAGCACTGTTTTTAAAACAACTATAATTATTGAAAAGTCTGAAGAAAAACAAATTTGATAACCAGTCCTGTTGGGCAGATTAGACAGCATTATTTCAGGGCAGTGGCTCCACTAATTTTATTGCCTTGAGGAAAAAAAGGAAATAAACTATATTTTATTATAAAATCAAATCCCTATAACATGTTGTGTATTATAGAAATTTGCACTTTTACCTAACACTGTATCATTCTCCTACATCTAATCAGTCACTAGTAAGGGTTCAATTTTGTTTACCTTGGTTCTCACATTTGCCTTCTTTATTATTGTCATCATCCTTGCTCTGGACTATAGAATCTCGATTCATGAACTGTTACAAAGACCAATTTAATAGTCTCCTTGACACCAGTACCTGCTTCCTTTTCCTTCTTGTTTCCCTTGTTCAGAAAATGAAGAAGCAGAGAATCTTCTTAAGGTGTTCTCTAGCTCTAATATTCCATGATTTATTTTCCTGCTGTGCTTATATACTCCACTCTATCCAAAATACCTTATCCTGAGTAAAAAAAAAAAAAAAAAAAAAAAAGGAAAGCATCACCCAGGATTTGAAAGGTACAACCAGGCCCAATAGGCTGACCTAGAATCTGTTACCTTGGCTACCTTACACTGATGTTTTCTGTTTATTTTTTTTAAATTGGTACTCTATTCTCAAGGTAATTACTATTTCTGTACCCCAGGATGGCAACTCCTAGGTATTAATACTTTTTTTCAACTGCTTGAAGTAGTAATAGGAGTTTTAAGTACATTCAAGAAGTCAAATCGTCAAGATAATGCAGTTTGTTTTTCTTTTTCTTTTTCTTTTTTTAAAGAATGTTTTCCCTGTGATTAGCATGTCACCCACATATTTGATTTTTCTCTTGGGACCTAAAATAGTAAGCATATTTATTAAAGTTGTAGAAAGATAATGGAATAGACTAAGAGACTAGAACCTCAAGTTGTTTTTTTGTTGTTGTTGTTTTTAACTTTGCTCTATTAGCTGTAAAGTTTATGGGTAGATGATTTAATTTTTGATTGTAAAATTTTAAATCAATATATTATTTATGGTTTCTAACTTAAGGTATTTCAAAACTTTTCAGAAAATAGGCCTCTTAATTTATGTTCTTTATTTTCTTTTTCTCTTTTTTTTTCTAAAAATTTTAATGTTGATCTTAGAGAGAGAAGAAAGAAAAGAGACAGAGAAAGACATTACCTACTAATAATAAATTTAAAAAAAAGACATCACTTTATGCATTCATTGGTTGTTTCTTCTATGTGCCCTTACCTGGGATTGAACCCGCAATCTTGGTGTATCAGAAGGACACTCTAACGAACTGAGCTACCTGGCCATGGCTGTTTTTATTTTCATAGCATCAAAAACACATTTGTTCTTTCTGCTTAGGAGAGAGTTGGATAAACACCTGAATATTCATGGGAAAGTTCTTGAATTCATGTCATTGGTAATTAACTGAAAATGAAAGATTTGATAGGGTAAATGACACAATTATGGCTGTTCTGTTATCACAGTTTTAAATTATAAAAGTGATCCAGTTCACAATTTAAAAAGTCAAATGATATAGAAGTGCTGTCTAGAGGTATCTACTATATGATAACATATTCTTGGCTTTTAATTGATTTTTTCAAAGGCAGTGATTTAATATGTATCAATTCCTACATCAATCATATTCATACTAAAAAAAGAAAGAAAAAGAATAAGAAAAACAAACAAGGAAAGGGTTTTAATTAGGAAAACAAAATAACATAATTTTAAAATATTGATAAACATCTCAACTCTATAATACTATTCATAACAGTTCCATTTAATCTTTAAAATGGGAAGCATGCAAAATGTTAATGAAAAATGAAGGGAAATTATACTTAATGAAGGAGAAAATAGCCTAATATTTTAATAGCCTCTATAAAATAAGTTCAACTGTGTGTGAAAGAGAAGGTACAAATAATGAGAGAAAGCATTATTTTTTTCTTCACATCTGTAACCGAATCAAGCAAAACAACTTTCAATTAGTATGCATTAGGAAAACATTTTTCTATTTTATACATAAAATTTCCTCTTGATAATGCATGGTTAGGAGACTATGTGGCTTTATGAATTCTAATTGTACAAAAAAGAAAACAGAGAATGGGGTGAATTTGAGACCATCTAGAGTAAACTAAACTTTAAGCTCTGTCAAGGCAAAAGCCACATCAATTTGTTTCATAGTTTTATCTCCGGTGTCTAGCACAGTATCTGGTGTATAAGAAGTACCTAATACATGTGTGTCAAAGAAATAATAATACTAATGGCTCGCATATATTGAGTGTTTTCTATGTGTCACTGTCCTAAGTACTAACGTTATTTCATCTGAACCTCATAGAAACTCTCAAGACACTTGATAGAGTACCCATTAATTCATTGGCTATAGGGCAAAGCTGAAGAACTTTATGAGTTTTATAATTGCCTGAATTTATGTTTCCTCTGATTTACCTTTGCTGTCCAAGATATGGATTTTCGGTGCCTGCCTGTGTCCATCTGGTCCTTATAATCTCATACGCTGTTTACTTGGTCCCTTATGCTTGCTAGAATTTCAGTACTTCAATCATATGGGTTTAAAACTTTTCTTGGGTTGAGTTGAGCTCATAGCCCATAAATTGTAAATTCCTGCACTGACTTTCACTCCTGTGCTTTATTCCTATCCCAGGACTTAGTAAAAGTGTTTTATTTAGGGTCAAAATATCACAAACATAAGAAAAAAGAAGAGAATTGGGAAGCCCATGAGGTCAACTACATGAATAAAAAAAAATACATAAAATTTTGGAACAAAGGAAAAATTAACAAGAGCCTCAAAAGTCTGGTTTCTATATTTTGAAATATATATTTAAAAAATAAGATTTCTTTAAATATTATAACCACAATACCACACATAAATATAAATAAAATAATTCCTTAATATCATCCAATATTCAGGCTGCATCTACATTTCTTTGAGATACTCATTTTAAAATTAAATTTTTAATGAATTTTTCTCAATAGTTTATGAAAAATTTCAAACAGCCAAGTCAAAATAATTTAATAATAAACATCTATTTACAGGCCACCTAGATTACACTATGAATATTTTATTGTTTCTGGTTTTGTCATTTAGCTATCAGTTCATCTGTATTTTTACACATTTTCAAGGAAATTACAGATATCTGTACAGTTTCTCTTAAGTACTTCAACATGCATATCATTAATTAAAGTACAATTTTTGTTTACCTTTTCCTTTGATGTAAACTTTCTACACAATAAAAGGCACAAATCTTCAGTGTATATCCATTGAGTTCTGACAAATGCACATGTCTATATAACTCAAACTATTATCAAGATATGGAAGATTGTCATTGCCATCATGCCTTCCCATTTATTCCTTCGTTCTAGCCCTCCAAAAGACAGCCACTGTTCTGGCTTTTCCACTGTAGATTAGATTTGACTGTTGTAGAATCTTAATAAATAGCCTTACTCTTTTGTGTGAGGCTTCCTCCTCTCCTCCCCCAGCATAGTGTTTTTGAGAGTCATATACATAGCTGTGGAAATCAGTGATTCATTCTTTTTTCTTGCTGAGCAATATTTTATTGTAGGCATATAGAGCATTTTGTTTATATATTCTCTGATTGATGGACATCTGGGCTGTTTCCAGCTTTTTTTGGGTGTTATGTACAAAGCTGCTATGAATTTTCTTATACAAATTCTTTTGTGGTCACTGTATTAATTTTTCTTGGGTAAGTGTTAATGTTACAGGTAGGCATATACTTAGTTTTATAAGAAACTGCCAGACCTTTTTTTCCAAAAGAGTTTGTGGGTTTTTACATTCACCAACAATAAGGGTTCTGATTTTCTCAATTCTTCTACAACATTGGTACTATCCATCTTTTCAATTTTATTTCATTTTGGGGTTAATTTATATATTCATAATGACTAATGATATTGAGCATTTTTAAATGTGCTTATTGGCCATTAGTTTGTATTCCTTTGTGAAGTGTCTGTTCAAATCTCTTATCTATTTCTTATTGGCTTAGTTGACTTTTAAAAGTTATGTTTACTGAGGTATACTTACATCTAGTAAAAGTCATGAGTTTTGACAAAGGCATACATTTGTGCAACTATTACCATAATCAATACATTACTTCCATCGTCCACCCCCTGCCTTTTTTTTTTTTTGGTGCCACTTTGAAGTAAACATGGCATTTTGTTTTTGGTTTCTTTCATTTAATATAATGCCTCTGAGAGTCATCCATTTTGTCTCATGTAAATTGCTCAGTAGCATTCCATGTCTTGGATGTATCACTATTTGTTTAGTCATTCATTAGTGATACACATTTAGGTTCTTTCCAGTTTTAGCCATTATGAATAAAGTTGGCTTGATGAGCCTCATATATAGAAATGGAATTGCTGGATCTTAAGTCTATCCACACTAGCAAAGATTGAGACACCCTGCTGCTCCACATCCTTACCAGAACTAGGTACTTACTGTTTTCATTTTAAATTCTTGCCATTCTAATACTGTTTAGTGGCTTTCAAATTCTGTGTTCTAGAAGAATTTAAATTTATTCAGCATTCTAAAGGCAAATCAGAACTTCTCTCCTATTTCAGTTCAGCTCATTTCTAAAAGCTTTTCTTACTACTTTTTATTTTTCATTCCTTTCTTTTTTGTTTCTTTTTTGTTTGCTTTTTATTTTGAAAATATTTTGAGCACCTATTACATGGCAGGTACTGACCTGGTCACTGGAAATATACCAGGGAACAACATAGACAAAATTCACTATGTGGAGAGACAGATAATAAACAGTAACATCACAAATGAATATGCAATATGTTTGCAAGACAAATGGGATCAGCAATGTTTGAGGAAGGGCTGCAATTTTTGGTGAGGTAGAATTGAACATGATGCACATATGAGGAGAGAACATAAAAGCAGAGGAAACTGTGAGTTAGGAGCATGTCTCATGCATTTGAGGAACAGCAAACAGGCCAATGTGGCTAGAGGTGAGTAAAGGTGTAAATCCCCTTTACACAGAGCAGCAGGTAATGATGCCCATGAGGATTGTGTGGGGCCATGAAAATGATCATGAGAACATTGGCTTTAATATGGAAGAAATGGGAAGAAATGAAAAGCCAGTAGAAGGTTTTGAGTAGAGTGACATGGTCAGACTTACACTTTAACAGAAATACTCAAATTTCTTTGTTGAGACTAGATGATAAAGATTTAAGGATAACATTGGAAAGTTGAGTCAGGTGGTTTTACAGTAATTCAGGTAACAGAAAATGGTAGCCTAGAAAATAATAATGGAGGGGATAAGAACTAGTCTGATTCTGGATGTGTGTTATAGCACAACCAACAAGATTTGGATTTGTAAAAGCAACATTGGCATTCTTGGTCCTAAGTAATAGAAACCAAAGCTAACTATCTTTAAGGGAAACAATGTATTTCATAAGTTCATAGATCAGTTTGAGGATCAGCCTTGGCAAATGGGCAGAAGCTAAAGAGTTCCAGGGACATAAGCAGTGGAAACACCATTCTTTGGGTTAGACCCAAAGAATCTGGACTTCGCACTATAGTTGCTATTGGAAGGCATATGACCCTCACCCCTTTCCATATCTTTAGCTTTTGCTAAAAATTCAAAGTCCTATAAGAGGGTACTTTATTGGTCGTGCTTCAATCATAGGAGAATATGGCCCCATTCAGGTCTATGGTAACATGGAAGCACTGTCTTTCACTAAAACCATATTTAATGATGGATTCTTCAAAAGTGAAACCACAGTGTAATTAGAAAGGAAGGGTAAAATGTTCCTAGAACAACAGCTAGGAATACAACTGTCCACTAAAACACCCATGACAGAAAATTTGAAATGTACTCCAAAAAATGGTAAGGAGAGGGAGAAACACTCTCCCCAAACATTACTGTACAGATAGAGCCGCTAAGAACGTTCATGTATTTCTTGACACATAATTGTTCCTACAAAATTTATGTAGAATTGCACTATGCAATTGAATATCATTTGCAACACTGCATCTCACCCTCTAAATATCTTCCCCAGTGAATTTCTATTCTTTCTCTTTTTTAAAAAGTAAATCTAATGTTTATTGCATTTAGAGTTCTTTAATTTAAGTAAATATGATTTTATATTTCTATTCTTTCTTACATGTGAATTTTTCCCTTCGTTATTAAACCCACAGTGAATCTGTTTTTGTCAAATGGGCATACATACAACTGAGGTCAACTATCCATACATTTTTGATAATCTGTGTTGCATTTTTATGTCAACTGCACTAGCAATTACATTTTCCCATTCATTTAAGCAGAAGAAACATCAATATGGCTAAGCAAGGTATTCAAATTGTTGGTAGTGAATACGACTCTACAAAGATGGAATTGCTGTCAAAACTAAACTGGCAGACAATTAAATTTGGGATATCCCAAATGTTTTCAAGTCAGTTGATAGTATGGAAGAAGCATTTATGAGTGTCAGTGAATAATGTATGAAAGTGTAGATTGTAATAATAACTAAATTTTTGATATGGATAATTGCTTATGTTCATAAATAGTGGCAAATCTTAACTGAATATGTTTAGTACAATCAGCATTAACTCTCTTCCACTCACAACTTAATTAGCTGAAATATAAGAATCATTCAATTCTTGGGTAATTTATGCAAGTGTCAAAGATGGAATTATGGTACCCTTATAAATTTATTAACTTTGGAAATATGCCACTTATTTTTTTCTTGAAAAAGTCAGAAATAATGGGTTGGAAAGAAATAAAAAGAATAGAAACTTTAGTATTTTTGGAAAAAGCACCACTAATGTTATAATAAAAAATTTTATTCATTTATTCATTTGTATTTCAACAAATATTTGAGTATTTTCTATGTGTTAGGCACTCTGAATAATATGGTGGATAAAAAGATGTTTCCCTACTTTTAAGTAGCTTAGATGTTAGAATACACAACCATGAATCCAATAATCACATTTTTGATAAGTACAACAAAAGAAATACTCATTGTGCTGGTGTAACAGGACCCTTGGGGATCCTCAGTTTTATTGGGCCCATTTTGCCCACCACCAGGAATGACTCTTAATAACAGAGTTTGGTAAAAAGGAAAGGTTATTTTGTTTATTTGAGGGTTATACAAATTTATATTAAATGTGCATTCCAGTTATAATTTCAAAGTTTCCGGCAGCAGCAATACCGGATTAGGAGGGGATCTTGCGCATACTCCCTAACTCTTATACCACAGATAATGCCCTATTTCTGTCAGGGGAGTCTCCCTTCCCCTCTTCCGCCCCCCATCTCCCAAACCAGGTTCTTTCCTGTTTCCCAGGCCAGGTGTCTGTCTGCCAGTCACCAGGGGAGGGAGCAAGTCCCCGCCAGCTGTTCATCTGGGGAGAGCAGAGCCAGTGAGATTGATGGCTGCCCCCTATTTAAATTCCCTTTGATGTAATGCGTTCAATAAACAGTTTAGACCATTGACAGAATTTTGCATAGCACTGTAAGCCTTCTCATCACTATCCTCCGGGTAAGACCCCTCCTATTTTCTTGGTGCGAAAAGGACAAAGGCTAGTCCACCTGGCCTCACCCCACCCCATCCCCAAACTGTAGAGTAGGGGATTTTGACTTCCTCCCGCTCTATAACAATGGAGATTATGTAATGGGAATGAAACCGGAAAAGCCAGTGTCCATACTGCCTGTCCTCTACCGGACCCAATAAGCAGAGACAGGGATTGAATCTTCATGGGTGCTTTACTCAGATGGTTGGTGATCTGAGAAGACAGAGGGTTTGTACCTTAACAGACTGTCTTACATTCTATTATAAATGGGCTCTTTCTATAAGGAGAAAAGCGGTGTAGGCAAGGGGTTTGGAATTTAGGAAAATGTTAATGAGATCAAAGCTGCAGCGTTCTCTCTTTGTCCTGGGTGGCGGTCTTTGTCTGTCTTGGGCAGAGGTCTTCTTCCCTGAAGCCAAGGTCATTCATTCCTCCAGTTCCTAAAATAGCTTTTTTACATACATTAATTACTAAGCTTGTTAACTGGAGTCAAGGTGGGTCATACTGTCAGCTCCTGAAACAATACCTTTTACATACATTAATTACTAAGTTAATTGGATGTTACCTGAAACTGAAATTTTCCAACATATGAACCCCTCATCAGAAATTCTGATAGTGTGCTTATTGGAGAACTCAAGAGAAAGAAAATGAACGTGGTGTAAGATGAAGCTGGAAGTGCAGCATCTGTTAGACCATGCAGGTGATGATATGATTAGTTTGGATTTCTGCAATGTCACTGAATGCAGGATGGAGGATGGGTTAGAAGGAGATATGGATTCTTGAGGATTAATTGCAATGCTATTCATACAGTTTTTGAGAATGTACTATATGTATCAGGAACTTTTGCTAGGCACTAAAGATACACTGGTGAACAAGGCCAACAAGTCTCTTATAGAAATGAGAGCATGTTAAGGCTTTCCAAGGTCAAAAAATATGAGCATTATGAATAGATATGCTGGTACTTTTACAAGTATAATGTAAAATATAAATGCAGCTTTAATAAAAAGAATAATGAAAGTAAAACTTTGATCTTGGTTTTGCCACTAACTAGGTCCCTGACCTTGGTAAAGGACTCTACCTCTCTGTTGCTAGCTTAGTAAAATTCATCTGTAAAATAAAGAATGAGACTAACAAACTGAGATTTTTATTCACATCTAAAATTTTACCAATCAAATGACAATTTGAAATAACGGTCTAATTGTATTTGAAAATCTCTTGTTCCATCAAGGAAAGATAATTCTATTTGTGAAAATTTTAAGTGCTAAATCTGTACAGTGTTGCAAATCTATGTCAAGTGATTTATAGCCTTCTGATTCATATAAAGCAATGATTCAAATCCTAATTACTGGCCCTTGAGGTGAATAAAATAGTTTCATAAGGCTCAAAGTAATTATAATTTCTAAAGCTTATTTTTCAGGCAGAGATGACAGGTTAGAAATGCTGTATTATAAGCAACATGGACATATGACATTTTAATTAGAACATGTTAATAATTCCAAGATAGAACAGAATTCCCTGGTTATCATTAAACATTTTGAAGTACAAATCTGAAGTGATAAGTTCTTAGAGGGACTCAGTCTTTGTAACTGTACTTAATGTGGCTATGTACTTCATAAGTGCCTTGAGGGGTTAGGATGGTGGCAGAGGAGCAAAAACAATTATTTGACAACTATATGAAATTATAGTGTTAATATTTATTTAGAGTAAAACATTTAATCCTTATAGTGAGGCATTTACATTTATTTATGTATTTACTTACTTATTTAATTGATTTATAGAGAGATGGGAAGGCAGAGAGAGAGACATAAAAACAATGATTTATTGTTTCACTTATTTATGTACTCATTGGTTGATTCTTGTATGTGCCTTGAATGGAAATCGAGCTGCAACCTTGGCTTATCTGAATGACACTCTAACTAACTGATCTACCCAGCCCAAACTGAGATATTTAAATTTATTATTAAATAGATAGAAGTTGATAGCATCTCATATTTAGAAATGACATCAGACAATTGTAATATATTTCATCATAACTTTAGTTAATAAAAACAAAGTCTATTACAACAAATATCCATCAACTGCAACATATTTAATAATTTTTCAGATATATTAGTTCCTATTAGTAGATTTGAACAAACAAGAAAAGTGTGAGAAATCTGTTCACGCTGATTTGAAGAGTGATTTCATAGGCAATATGCACACTTGTGAATGAGGGTAGGTGGAGAAAGATCATCCATAACCGAAAACTAACTTTCCCAACTTCCCATTTTCTGCTGTCCTGAAGGAGTATAGATTAAAAAAATACGATGCAGATAGAGTGGGGAGGGAGAAAGGGAAAGAAAGAAGCTATGAATAAGGAGGAGGAAATAAACTGGAAGAAGAGCAAGTTGGTAGAGGTAAGTCAAGGAAGATGATCCACGGTGCCTGTCGCTTGTCTTTTAGACAAGACAAGATGGCTTGAGTACATCATGATCCACGGTGCCTGTCGCTTGTCTTTTAGACAAGGCAAGATGGCTTGAGTACATCATGATTTCCCTTAGAAGAAGAAGGAGGTTAGATTTGGTGTAGAAGGACTGTCCTCCCTCTGGTAGGAAAAGAATGCAATGGAGGTCTTTTCTCCATCAAGCTTGGTCTGGTGGGTGGGAGCGTGGTACTTGTGGATGGCATACCCCAAAACAGAGGGAACAGAAACATGGATGCCATAGTTCCTGTGGTCAGGGGCGAGCAGGCAGTGTAGAGAACCATCAGTCCCATTAGGAGGTTACTGAGTTTCAGCTGAGCTAACAATAGTAGTAAAACTAGTAGTGACATTAATAGCTAACACCCATTGAATGCTTATTTTATGCCAGAATATATTTTAATTAAACATATTAAGTATGCTAATCCTCACAACGATATGAGTTAAGTAGGAGCATGCCATTTTATTAAAAAAAAACTGAGGCTTAGAAAGGTTAAATACTTTCCTTGAGGCTATGTTGCAAGATTGTATCGCCTGTTTATTTGGTAGTCAAACTGCCCTACATCTCTTAAGAGGATCCAAGTATAACTTTTGTTAGGCTTGCAGCATACAATTTGTGCTGTGAAGTAACATGATCAGTCATTAGGGTTGAGTGCAAAGCCTATTCAACAAGGCAAATAGGCTGCTCTCTGGACTAGAGTAATACATTTTCAGTGATGAGAATTTTTGGAATGCTAGGCACACCCTAGTTTAAGTATGCAAGCACATTCCAAAGTGAAATTTCAATTACCGTTTTTTCTTTTCTTTTGTCCTAACCATTATCCCAGCATTATAATGAATGGCAGATTGCAAATATTCAATTATAAACAGGGAAATCAATAATTACCAGCTTGCTTCACTCATTTTGTGTATTGCATCAGGAATTTTTTCAGGCGTTCTAAGGTGGCCAGACCTGTGTGAGATGTTCAAAGGTATTCCATTTCAAAGTCCAAGTTTTGCCTCTAGTAAGGAGATTTAGGGTTCTGGCTACAGTCCCCTTTTCCTCCTTCCTGTAAATCAGCGATTAGGTGGGAAGTATGCAAACCCGGCTGCAGGAGGTGTACTTTTCTTAAGAGATTGTATTATATAGGGTATTGTATTTAGAGAACGAAGAAAATAAGATTGTTTCATGGTAACAATAGTTACTACAGGAACAAACGATAAATTCTTGGCTAGACTTTAGAGGCAAGTAACAAAAGGTCTAGAGGAAAGTAACAAAAGGTCTCACGGTGAGTATGGGGGCGGCCATCAGGAAGCAATTGACTTGGCCTCCAGGAAATTCTAGAATCTCCTGACAGTTTTACATGTATTCAAATGCAAGATTATATATATATTATAATATATATAATATATATTATATATTTTAAATATATATATTTTAAATATATATATATATATATGTCCGAGAAATACTAAGAACGTATTTTAACCAGCCACGAAATTCCCTAGTGCTTTCCCTACATCAGGATTTAAATAAACGGGCTATTGATTTGAAGTCCACCTGAAGAGCCCCAAGTTATCTTGTTCTTGGCTCTGCTATGACTACAGCCCAATTACTAAAACGGAAAGCATTCGGGCAGAAAAATCTTAAAGAGATCTCAGCGGGGGGAAAAATCATCAGGGAGACACTGATTTCTTTTAGAGGATTTGGTGGCCCTTTAAAAAAAAAATGGTACATTAATTAAAAAAAAAAAAAAGGTGGAGGAGAGAATCCTCTCAAACTTTCCCCAGGGAACGGGATGTTTACTGAGTAAACAAGCGATAGCCACACACACCTGCCACTCCCAGAGGAGCCCTGGAGAAACCACCGCCACCTTCTGGCCACAGGCGTGCACTTCTCTACAAACTCCAGACATTCCGACGTAGGAGCCGTTGGGTTCATTTGAAACACACGTACAACCAATCGGTGGAGCGGAGAGCAGCGGCCAGTCACCGCCCCTCCGTAGACTCCAGCCTATGGGAAGGAGGTTGACATCATGCACCAATCCGCATGGATCTTAGAGGGAGAGGCTCATTTTTTTGAATTGGCCAGGGCCGCCTCCGAAGAGGACCGGTGGTAACGGTGAGAGGGGTCGTCGGAGCTCGAAGAAGTGGCATTGCAGGACGTTTTTGAGCGTGGTGAGGACGCTGCGGGTACGGGTCGGGGAGACGGGAGCAGTGGGCTGCTTTGCAGACGTCCGGCAGCTCGCCCCGGTGACCACGAATTCCGGAGCAACACCCCCGCCCCCTGCCCCCGGCTTCCTGGCTCAGGAAACCGCCCCACAGCACTCCCCGAGCTCCTGGGGCGAGCTGGTTGCTGTGCATCTTCATCGCTTACCTGGTTAGATCATTTTCCCGGAAGAATCTCTGGGTAAAGGGTGGGAGTTGAGGGGGGGCGGAGAGGGTGTCCCGGCAAACCACACAGTTCTCTGTGGCTCTAGGGACCGCACGCTGCACCCTTTGTGGGTTTATCTCGGAGGACGTAGTGGTTTGGCTGCAGGATTCTCCTCTGTGTGCAGCTCAGTTTTTGCAGAGACGCCAGCCCATCCTCTTCGGTACTGATAGGATACGTATAGTGGTTAAAAGCGCAGCCTGTGGGATCCGTTCGGATTTCAGTCCTGGTTTACCACTAACAGTGTGACTTGGGGAAAGTTACTTAACCTCTTTGTTCTAGGCTCTTTATCCGCTGGATATAATAGTAGTCCCGGCCTCTGAGGATTGTTGCAGAGATTAAGTAAATATAAGCAAAAGGCGGCCCTGGCTGGTGTAGCTCCTTAGATTGAGTGCCGGTCCGCAAACCAAAGGGTCGCTGGTTTCATTCCCAGTCAGAGCCCATGCCGGCCCCCAGGTGGGGGCGTGACAGAGGCAACCACTCACTGATGTCTCCCCTCCCCTCTCTCTAGAAGTAAATAAAGTATAAGCGAAAGGTTTAAAAGAATGGCTGCCACATAGTAAGGGTCAAATAAATAAATTAGTCGTCAATTATAATGTCCATATCGGTACTCAGTAACACCATCAACATACCCAGTATTGCCCTTAGCTCCTCCACCCTGAAGGATACTTGCCTAAAAAAGAAAACCTAGAAAGAAAGCAAACGTAAATATTCATTTAAATGACAGATTTGTCTTTGTGATAAAAAGAGGCATGTGTTATAGTTTATGTATTTAGTCAGAAGCTCTTTAAGAATGTTCTTAAAGCAGGTTAGTTCATCTCTCTTTGACTTAAGTGACTTTGAATGAAAGTCTCTTTGGAGCCTCCACTTTCCACGGGAAACAATTGTTAGAGACCTAAAACGTAAATAAATAAAGGCTAAAAGATTGTTCATGGATTTTTAAAAAGTTTTTTTTTTAATTTTTAAGTATTAATTATGCTGTTACAGTTGTTCCAAGTTCTTTTCCCTTCACTCCCCTCCACCCAAGCCCCCATTTCCTCCACAGCCCCACCTCCACCTTAGTTCATGTCCATGGGTTGTGCATGTAAGTTCCCTGATTTCATCTTTTCCTCTATTATTCTTAACTCCCCCTGTCTAGCTTGTACCCACCAACTATGTTTCCTAATCCCTGCACCATTTCCCTGTTTCAACTCCTTCCCCCTCCCAGCTGATAACCCTCCCAATTATCCCCATACCTATGATTCTTGTCCTATTCTGGTTGTTTGCCTGGTTTGTTTTTGTTTCATTTTTATTTTTTAGGCTCTATTGTTGATAGTTGTGAGTTTGTTGTCTCTTTAATGTTCATAATTCTGATAATTTTTTTAAAAAGGTCCCTTTAACATTTCATACAAACACGGTTGGTAATGATAAACTCTTAGCTTTATTTTGTCTGGGAAGCACTTTATCTACGCTTCCATTCTAAATGATAGCTTTGCTGGATAGAGTATTCCTGGTTGTAGGTCCTTGCTTTTCATCATTTTGAATACTTCTTGCCAGTCTCTTTTTGCCGGCAGAGTTTCTTTTGAAAAATCAGCTGATAGTCTTATAGGAACCACTTTGTACGTAACTTGCTTCTTCTTTCTTGCCACTTTTAAGATTCTTTATGTTTAATCTTTGGCATTTTAATTATGATGTGTCTTGTTGTGGTCCAATTTGGATCTAGCTTGTTTGGGACTCTGTGCTCCTGAACTTGTATGTCTAGTTCCTTCACCACATTAGGGAAGTTTCCCATTATTATTATTATACTCAAGTTTAATTTTATTGTTGTATTACAGCCATCCCCTTTTTCCTCCCCTCTGTCCCCTTCCCCACATACCCGCTCCCCAAACAAAGTCAAACCCACGTGTTTTCCAGTGTTCACTTACTTTTAAAGTATATTTTGTTCATTATGCTGTTACAGTTGTCCCAAATTCTTTTCCCTTTGCTTCCCTCCACCCAAACCCCCTTCCCTCCTGCACTCCCAACCCCCCTTAGTTCATGTCCATGGATCTTGCATGCAAGTTTGTGATTTCACCCTTTCCTCTATTATTCTTTACTTCCTCCTATCTACTGTATCTTCTACCCACTAACCATGTTTCCTAATCCCTGCACCATTTCCTTGTTTCCCTCCCAGCAGATAACCCTCCCAATGATCCCCATAAGAATGATTCTTTAAAAAAAAAAAATTTTTTTTTTTTATTTATTATTTCCAGAGAGAAAAGAAGGAAAGGGAGAGAAACATCAGTGTATGGTTGCCTTTCACCTGCCTCCAGCCACGGACCTGGCTGGAGACTTGGCTTGCAACCTGGTTATGTTGCCTTGGCTGGGAATTGAACCATCAACCTTTGGGTTCACAGGCTGGCTCCTTATCCACTATGCTACCAGCCAGGGCTAAGAATGATTCTTAATCATGGATTCTAAATAAAGATTTACTAACATCTTTTGGAGCATGCCTTTGGAAAGCCTCAGAATAATAGTTGACTTGGATGTTTGGTTAACGCTGTAAGAAATCTCCACATTGTGAATATTATATGATAATAATTGTCATTCATTTTAAGACATCATGTATTCAATTTTTGTCGCAATTAGATTTGAGTTCTATAATACTTTTCATTAATGTGGAAGCTGTTGCTTAACTTATTAAGTGTAGAGTTGAGATAGGAAGTTGAGTTGTCTGACTTACATGCTTAGGACTGTTGTTATTACTATGTACATCTTCACGCTACCTAGCATCACTATCCAGAAATGATGCTAATGATAACTTTACTGTTTGTCCACAGCATACAGCTTATTTAAACTGTCACTCTGCTAAGAATCGGGTGGGAGATATTTGTATGTTTTATTAATCTGAAAAAGTAGGAAACTCAGACATGTACCTCCAGATAATTGTTCTGGAAATTTACTTCAAGATAATAAATTTACACAAAACCATATTTGAATTGATGAAAATCTATTCAACCTTTCCTTTTCTTCCTGCATGCCCAACTTTGAACTCTTAAGTTCTGGAAATCTAAAAAAAATTGTTTTTGTTTCATAGTCCAGAGTATATTGGCACTAACCCATGCATAATTGTCTTAACTTTTTTATAGGAGAAATTTGTAAGGTAATATGAAAATACAGATAAGGGGACAGTCCAATTGTAAACGGGAGGTTCAAAGAAATCAGAAGATGAGCCAAGAGTGGTGGTTTGGAGGTTGAAAGATGTGATAGGTGAAGAATTGTTAATACAATTCTTGTTAAATACAAGGAGGTGTGGAGTAAACTTTGATCTGTGTTGTATTTATTTATTTATTTAAAAGATTTCTGTTTGGTTAGGTCGCCATTGTGACATTGGACCCAATGAAGAGGGGCCAAGTTCCAGGGACACTAGAGATGGGATTGATAGGAATTTTGAGGAAGGTGAATGAGGTAGAGAACAGAGTAAGAACGGATTCAGTTTTTGACTGGGATTATTTTGGGATGTTAGTATTATAAATGAATATAGCAAGAGAAATAGGTTGGCTGAGGGCAAGATATAAGAAAGCGAATTAGAATAGTTTTTGAATACTAAACATACATTCTCATGTTTGGTGATGTTTTGAGTACTTTCTATTGTTATTTTTACTATATTCTAGTGAACCAAATATTAGCATCTGTATCTTATAGAAGAGGAAACTAATGCTCAGAGAAGTACAGTGGCTTTCTTTGGTTCAGTATGAAGAAATGTGGATGATAATGCTTTTTAAAAAATTCTAGGATAAAAGTAGAACCTCTAAGACTTGTTTGTCCAGTGGTCATATTTGTTTCCTTTGTTTTTAATAAAATTTGTTTATTTATTTTTAGCCCACGTAGAAGAGTACAAACAATGGCTGACAGTAGCATATTAACATCCACTTCTGGGAGTACAAGCTTGACAGACTCTTCCATTTTTGATCCCAAAGTTACTGAAACTTGTAAGGAAAACTTACTTATTGGACTTACTTCATATGTTGAAGGTAAATGTGCTTTAAAACACCAAATCAGTATTTTAACCCTAAATTTACTGACTAGAAACTTTCTTGTGGTTTAACTGTAACATTGATAAGCTACAGTACAGGTATTTAGTAAATATTTGTTGACAGAATCTCTTTATGGAATTTTTATTTATTGTTTGGAATGCTTCCCTACTTTGAAGAGGAAGTTTTCTTCTTGCTGGATATTGTTTTTTCTGTATGTGAGGGCAGTCCAACTGCAACATTGCTAGCTAGATTATGTTCAATTATATCTAATTAAGTAAAAAGTACTTTTTTCCTTACTCCACTTTTCATCCTCTGCACTATTGAAGAGGATGACTATACAAGGTAGTGCATGCTTTCTTTGGTTAGGAGTACTGCTGATGTTTGTATACTCTGGTACAATATATTTTCTCTTCCTTAAAGTGATATGGGGCCAAAATTTAAAAAATAAAGTGGCAATTAAGTAATTTTAATTTTAGGGAATTTTATGATCTCAAAGGTGGAAAACATACCAGATATAGCCAAAAACAAGAATTAGGAAGTATTGATGTTGATTTTAATTCCTGATAAATATACTCAAACATTTCTAATTTTAATAGAAGAAATGCCTCAGGTTGAAACAAGAGTGATATTGGTTCAAGAAGCTGGAAAACAAGAAGAACTTATAGAAGCCTTAAAGGTATGGAGTTTTAGTTTTTAAAAAGGCTATTTTTCTTCCATCAGTGTGTAAATAACTTTATAGTTTTCTTAATCTCATACTTAAGTCTTTTTTCCACAGACTATTAAAATAATGGATGTCCCTGTAATAAAGATAAAAGAAAATTGTCCTGGAAAATTGGATGAAAAATTAATAAAAAGTGTTGTAAATATGGTAGGTCAAGCACTTCATTGCATGTGGCATGCTGCAACTTCCCTCCATTGTATCTTACATTCCACTTACGGTGATTGGGCCTAAGTTAGGCACAGGGTGTATTGTGCACTCTGAAGCCGGATAAATCTAAACAATTTGCTATTTTTAAAAAAATTTGGGTGTTTCTGAAGCTCCAAACTATAGCATATATTGCAAGTAACGAACTCCTTATAAAGTACTTTGGCACTTTCAAACTTAAATGACGTACCATGTATTTATGAAAATACGAGGTCTGTCCAGAAGCTATCCAGCCATGTAATATGAAAAATAGGGACATTTGTTGAAGAAGATACAAGATACATTGTGCATGGAACAATGATGCCTCCGTCTCCTTCAAAGTAGGAACCGGGAGACCTCACACAGTTCTTCCAATAGCCTTCAACCTAGTTGTATTTTCCTGAATCTCATCAACGGTCTGAAACCTTTTCCCTTTCAAAGGTGATCTGAGTTTTGGGAAAAGCTAAAAGTCATAGGATACCTAATTTGGGCAATAGAGGGACTGAGTTACCTGAGTGATTTGATATTTCCCCAACAAGATGCATGAGCTGGCGGGTTGTTATGGTGAAGCTGCCAATCACCAGGTGCCCATAGCTGCAGGCTTCTGAATCATCCAAATAGTTTCCTTGGAGGAATTTTCCAGCTTAATGCAAACTCTGATGCAGATTCATTGCTCTACTCAATCATTTTGAATGCATTGGCCACACAGTACATATGCTCACTCAGTGATGCATCCCTGCTGACAATTACAGTGAAGCCACCATTGTTCACACTTGCATGTTCCAGTCGGCCCTCCTTGGCTGCCAGGTTACATTGATGCCATGCAGACCATTCTCGTTATATTAACAATGGCTGGGCTTTTTCCGGGCAGACCTCGTATGGTACTTTAAATTCTTTACCTTTTTTCTCATTAACTTTGTATTTATTCTAAATTCTTGCTTTATTTCCATAATTATAAGTTATAATGATTGACAGTCGGCTTATGAAATACAGCTAATTCCCTGTACCAGCTATAATAGTTTGTGAGAGTTGCCTTAATAAAATACCACACATTGGTGGCTTAAACAGCAGAAATGTATTTTTTGCCAATTTGTAGGATTTGAGGTCCAGGGTATCAGCGGTTTGGTTTTTATGGAGGCCTTTCTCCTTGGCTTGCACTTTCTGGCTGTTTCTTCACATGGCCTTTCCGCTATCCATGCACATCCCTGCCTGCTATTTTCAGTTGTGTATCCACACACTACCCATGTGACCTCATTTTACCTTAATTACCCCTTGTAAGGCCCTGCTGTCAAATACAATCGCATTCTAAGGTATAGGGAATTAGAGTTTCAACATGAATCTTGAGGGCACATAATTCAGCCCATCACATCAACCTAGCAAATAAAGCCCAAATAATTTACCTATCAGAATTTTCTTTTAAATGGTTCCTTTTTTTGTTTGTTTTTTTATAATGAGTCATACAGGTACTTAAGTAACTTCATTCTTTTTTTTAGATGTACAAAGTTGTAAACAGTAACTTTTTTATTTCCTATGTTAGCCATGCTGCACCTGCCTACATATTTTAGATCTTTCTCTTATTTTCCTCATATATATTGAAATGATTACGTTAATCCACATCCTTTTTTGTAGATATTAAATCCCATAGTAGTTTTTCTGTTTTTCTGAAGACATTTAGTTTGTGCAGGAAGGAACCATATGTATGGCATCACTTTCTTGGTCAGAAGAAAAAGCAGTATCTTTCTAATGCATCTATCAAAATATGTGCACTTAAATTTATCTTTTTATATGCATAATAGATTTATAACGACTATTAAATTAGAAGCTTATGTTTTATAATGTTAATCTTCAAAATATTATCTTAATGTAGATGAAATATATAGATATATTAAGACACAAATAAGCAACTAAAGAAATGGCTGTTCACTATTAACTAATGTTTATTATAATATGATTTAATACTTAGTTTACTATAAATAGAAATTTTAAATGTTGATAATGACTTGATTTTTAGGTCTTGTTTAGAGAGTTATATAAATTAATTTTATAATAAAAAATTTTATTTCTATAACTACATGAAAAAATCAAGGAAATTAAAGTGCCTTTTGTAAAGATGGAATCAGTGGAAGAATATGAAAGTTTGGATTCTCCAGAATTTGAAAATGTATTCATAGTCATGGACTTCCAGGATCCTGTCTTTAATGAGTTATACAAGACTGATTGTAGAGTTATTGGACCACCAGTTGTATTAGACTGTGCACAAAAAGGAAAGGTAATAAAAATATGTTCATTATGACTTTTTAAGGCTAAATTTTTACTAATGAATATGTAGAAATTCATAAACAGAAAATTTTAATTATTCAAAGTATGAAATATTTAGAATAGGAATAGTAGTACCTAATATAATAGAGTCCTTTAATACTTTCTCTATTTGTCCCTATTTGGTTTTATTGCTATGATTTGCCTTTATTAAGCTTGCCTTATCTAAAATTGCTTAAGTCATTGTGTTTTTGTTACAGAAACTTAACTCAGTTGTTTAAATAATAAGCACATGCTCTTTAATTCTTTGTTTTGGTTGTGAAATGTTGCTTTCAGAAACCAAATAAAAATTTCAAAGACCAAAATGAAGAAAAATAATGTTGCATAATGGTGGTAATTAAATACACATATGTTAAATAATTGAATATATTTATATATTCTCATTCCAATATGTAGGTGTTAAATAGGTTATTTATTGATTACCTCCATTTTCTCAACTCAAAATTGGAAGCATATTTGGTTCAATTATGTTACTACTAGTACATATATACCTAATATACCTAGTATATATAAACATCTGATTTCTTTTAACTTTAATTGGAAGCATTTACAGTAGTGTTGAGTTAGAAATGATTCCTTATTGAAATACTTAACAAAGTGCATTTCGGAACTAAAGGTTTGCTTCAATTTAGGGTTTATTTGTAAATGGTCAAGTGTGCTTAGATTATGTTATCAAATATGATTTGAGAATTGTGGTAAATTTTAAATTGTAAAACTAGCAATCTCCTTTTTTTACTGCTTTCGTTGCATGTGAATAATGCAAATAAATCTTTGGATTGGGGTAGTTGATTGGCAAGACAGAGAATGTGTTTAAGTTGAGAAATGTGTATTCTCTTTTCCACTGTCAAGAAACTCACAGACTTAAAATTGTCGTATTCCAGCCTTTGCCATTTTCCCGCCGTCCTCTCTACTGTGCCAGCATGATGGGCCTGGTGCTCTGCTTTACTGGATTTAGGGAGAAAGAAGAACTAGTAAGTATTTCAAACTTCTAGTTAAAAAACATTTCTTCCAGCAAAATAAATTTAAATGACATTTTTTTTGATGACTGTATCGGTTGCATTTTAAAAGTTTTGAAGGAGAAGTTACTGTTACTATACCAGGTTTTGAATTTTGTGAAGAAACATTCTGAAGAGCCTTGTCAAGAAACAAGTATTTTGTCTAGGACGGCTCGTATATGAATTAACAGAAAATTCATAACTGTCTAATTTTTTATTGTATCAGCCATACTATTTGAAGTTTTTGTGTACACATTACAATTTGTTTCTTTTTTTTTTCCAGGATATATTTTTAGAGGGGAAGGGAGGGAGAAAGAGAGGGAGAGAAACAACAGTGTGAGTGGTTGCCCCTTGAGCACCCCCAGTTTGGGACCACAACTAAGGCATGTGCCCTAACTGGAAATTGCAACTGTGACCCTTTGGTTCACAGGCTGGTGCTCAGTCTGCTGAGCTGCACCAGCCAGGGCCGCATCACCATTTTTTGTGATACAAATTCAGCCTTAAAATGTTCTTACTACCTGAGAGAATTCATAAAAACTTCTTTGATTCATAAAATTTTCTGTACTGGATCTAATATAGTTACTCTAATTTGGTGGGAAGAACCTTGCTTGGTATAATGTAACCTTGTGCTTAAGAATTATTTAAGCTGTATGAAAGCCAGTTTGATTAAGTTTTGTGTGATCATCTTTACTAGCTTATCACTATATATAATTTTATCAGTGCCAATAATGCAAATAAATCTTTCATTTTATAATAATAAAATTTATATCTTTATAAAGATACCTTATATGTAACTTATAAATAAAAAGTATTTAGTAAAAGCTAAATGAATTGTAAACATAGTTTAAAATTTTGTATAATTATAAAGTCAATGTTGCTTAATTTTTCTTTTGAGGTCAGATTGGTGACATTGGTTCATCACATGGGTGGAATTATTCGAAAAGACTTTAATTCAAAAGTTACACATTTGGTGGCTAATTGGACTGAAGGAGAAAAATTCAGGGTATGTAAACTTGGATATTTTTCTGTTTCAGTATAATATAATTTGGGAATGAATTCAGTATATTGTCTATTTCTCCTACAATTTACTGAGGATTAGAAATTCAATTTTTGCTTTATGTACATTTAGTAAGAAATTTAAATCATAGGAGTGTGGTCTCAGGTTTTAAGGTGGAAATGGAATGTGAGTCAAGTCCTCAAAGATGAGTAGGATCATGGAGGTTGGTAGATGAATAGAATAATATTAACAAAGGTTATTATGAACATTGGTGAATGAGGGGGTTGAGATGTAATGAGAGCAGATATTTCATTCTTCTTAAAGTGGTCTTTATAGGAATAGAGCAGAGCTATGTTCTTATAAAATGGTTCTGATATTTAACTTGAGAAAAATTTGAAAGGACAGGAGAAAGTAGTTACTTTTATTAGGATTAAAATCTTAGTTTAAGATTACACTTCAGTATGTGTCCGAGGAAACACTTATCCCTCTGTTTCTACCCTCCATCAGTGTATTATTTACGTAGTAAATGGTAATTTCAGTGTAATGTGAATTTCTGGGGATTCATGCTTTCTAATTCATACCTAAGTTTTTAGTTACTTAATTAGAAATTTTCTTCTCTAGTACTATCTTGGGGGTCAGTTCTTTTAAAAAAGTTAACATGAAGAAAGTAGAAATGAAATATAATAATAAAGATGAAAATAATCAACTTTAGAGATCATTTATTTATTTAAAGTAAAATAAGGAAATGGTTTGGATATCATGGAACTTGTTTTAAAGCTTTTTAACCTAAGTTGTATGATTGACAGATAGTTTTATTCTCTGTTAATATTTATTTATATTATGTTATGTATAAAGCAGATGAACAATTATCTGAACTTGTGCAAAAAATACGTATATAATTGTTTGGAACGTCTATGAATGCACTTATTTAAAGTAAAAATGAATAGTAGTTAACTATATTTTAGATTGCTGTGAGCCTGGGTACTCCAATTATGAAGCCAGAATGGATTTATAAAGCCTGGGAAAGGCGGAATGAACAGTAAGTGTTTAAAAATTCCGTTCAATATGTGAGCTAAACATACTATCTTACAGAGGTAAATCCATGTGCTCCAAATCCTAAATTAATAGATAATATAGAAATAATGAATCCAGTCTTTGGGTTGCTTAGGAAATAAAGGCTAAGAAGAGCAAAGATATATGAACTATTGAAAGTTGAAAGATATCTGTGATATCTTTGGACTTCATTTTGTGAAATAATTTGGTTATAAATATTCTAAAATTAATGCATCTGAATGTTTGAATTATATTGTATCTTTTTCTTATTTTATGTTTTTTTTGGTTCTATTTTGAGTGGTGATTGCAATTCATAACATTTTAAAGCTTTCCAGCCTCATAATTCCTTGCTCTTACACTCTTTCATTACTTAAGATGAGAAACGAGAACCCCTGGAATGCACATAAAACTTCATGTACAGAGCAGGAATTTGAGTCTGGTAAAGATTACATGTAATCAAATTTTGTCAGTAGTTAATTCAGCATGACTGAGGACACATCGATTGTTTTTGTTGTTGTTGTTGTTAAAATGTTAAAGTTTTTATTAACATGTCAGGACCAAATTAAAATATTCTCAATAAACAGATTATACTAAAACCTGGAGAATTATAAATTGATGTAACTAATTTGCTAAATTTAAGATAAGCTGGTTTTAGAGGAATATGTTTTGTTTTTAGGGATTTCTGTGTAACAGATGATGATTTTAGAAATGAATTTAAAGTTCCTCCATTTCAAGATTGCATTTTAAGTTTCCTGGGATTTTTGGATGAAGAAAAAACTAATATGGAAGAAATGACTGAAATGCAAGGTAAAAGTTGGTATAATTTAAAAGTTTTATATATGTATTATTCCCACTCCTGACTAATGACTTCCTGGGGAATATGCCTCTTTAAAAATTTGAGTTTGAAGATGGTATGCCTTATTTATGTTTATATGCATTCCTTTTAGGAGGTAGTTATTTACCGGTTGGGGATGAAAGGTGCACTCACCTTATAGTTGAAGAGAATACAGTAAAAGAACTTCCATTTGAACCTTCAAAGAAACTTTATGTTGTCAAGCAAGAGGCAAGTAATTCTTACATGAGGTTTGTTTTCTAAAAATAATTACTATTGGTTTTCTGATGAGTTGATATCTTAATTTAAATGTTCTTTTTCTCACCTAGTGGTTCTGGGGAAGCATTCAGATGGATGCCCGAGCTGGAGAAACTATGTATTTATATGAAAAGGTATGCTTTTTTTGTACCTTAGTCATTTGTTCTATGAATTTGATTGTATAAAGGTGACACTTTTCTAACCAAAGAAGAGCATGATGTAATTAGCAACATGTCATCTTTTACATCATGTTTAGGCATTTGAGAACAATTGAATATTGAGTAGTAATCTGTATATTTAGATGAAAACACTCAATGGATATTATTTTAATCTCATATAGGACATGCTGTGCTAAGACTTGGTGGTATTGTTATGAACAATAATATCCCTATCTTCAGAAACTTAGAACCTTAAGAGAAAGGTAGATACGCAAATAGAATACAGAATTATATATACTATAATTGAGTAATGTACTAACCAGCCTCATTCTGAGAGTCTCAGGCAAGGATGACAGGAGCAAATGAGTATTGAGCCAATTTCCTAGACTAACCTGGTAAGGACATTCAAGTTAGACAGCCTGTGGGAGTAAGTGTGAAAACTTGAAAGTATATTAAAATAGCAAGTAGTTTAGTATGATGTTAGAAAGGAATGTGGGAACCAAGGCCAATAGATAAAGCTTAGTAGATGGAATTAAGAAGTTTTTAATGTTGAAGACATTTAGATTTTATTCTCTCAAGTATTGGGAGCCATTTAATACATATTTTTTAAAGATTCTATTTATTATTTTTAGAGAAAAGGTTAGGGATAGAGGCGAAAGGGAGAGAGACATCAATGTATGGTTGCTGTTCACCTGCCTCCAGCTATGGATCTGGCTGGAGACCTGGCTTGCATCCTGGTTATGTGCCCTGACTGGGGAATCGAACCATTGACTTTTGGGTTAACAGGCTGGTGCCTTATCCACTGTGCCACCAACCAGGGCTTGAGAGCCATTTAATATTAAAGGAAAAGATGTCATTTAAAAAAAATGACTGGAGCAGTAGAATGTAGGCAAGGAATAGCCAGCCTTCATGCTATATCTTAGTAAAGAGTGGTATCATTCACCAAAATGTGGCATTAAGCTATAGAAGCAGGCTTTAAGGGAAGATTTACTTCAGTTTGGGATTTAATAATTTTCGAATGGAATATTGAAGACGAGGTGTGGGTTTATTGTGTTCCTATAAAATCTAAACAGGTATCATATTGTATTCTTTTCAGATTCTTCTCAATGTTAGAGTCTTAACATAAAGTTTTAAAATGTTTTAGATATTGAGAAAGAGCTCTTAAAATCAAGTATCATTAGACAAATATTGGATAGTGCTGCTTCCTGCACTTTGCTAGGGATACAGGGAACAAAATATGAATGGTTCTTGCCTGCCTGGGGAATAGACAGTAAACAAGCTTACAGACAAATATGTAATGGCGATAGTGCTATGAAGAAAAAGAATGAGGTGCTAGCGGCTAGACAATTACAGCAGTCCCCTGACTATTATGTTTTATGAAGCTTCTGAATTACCTGGCAAAGTATACAGTTGTAAAATGATTGTGCAAAATCTAGGTTTTGTCAGACTCGTAAATATATTTTTCTTTTGTTCCTGTCTCCGTAAGGAGTAATGGAGGTGAAATTGAGCTTTTGTTCCTTTGATTGCAGGCTAATACACCTGAGCTCAAGAAATCAGTGTCACTGCTTTCTCTAAGTACTCCAAACAGCAATCGCAAACGTCGTCGTTTGAAAGAGACACTTGCTCAGCTTTCAAGAGAGACAGACTTGTCACCTTTCCCTCCCCGAAAGCGCCCATCAGCTGAACGTTCCCTTTCTATAGGGTCACTTCTAGATATCTCCAACACACCAGAGTCTAGCATTAGCTATGGAGGTAATTCTCATTTAAAAAAATTTATCTTTAAAATTTAGTGGGAAGTAATGTTAAAGTATACACAAATATTACAGTGAATGTGAAAGGCTCTTGAATAACTTTTGTTCTAGCTGAGGATAAAATGCACATGGAAACACTTATATTTAATGATTGCTTATTCTATGCTAAGTGATTTTTATATTTTGTGTATTTATAAGAGGTTTTATTTTTTCTCTTTTACAGATGAGTAGACTGAGGTTAGAGAAACTACTTATTTAGGGTCACACATTGGAGAGTGATGGAGATGTTCGAAGAGTGAATTCTTAGCTGTAGCTAAACAAAATCACATGTATTATGGGGAAAACAGGTACAATGAAGTCAGAAGAGGTGAACTCACTTTGTTCTCAGCTGATACAAGAAAGCTTCAATAGAGCTCTTCCCTGTTGAGAGTCCGTTTTTTGTTTTTTAGTCAGCACACAATTATGTTGTGTTGTTCAGATGCCCTTGATCTTATGACTTCACTTACCCTGTTTCTCTCTTACCTTTCACATGAGTACTCTTCAAAGAACCATTGTCTTACTCTCTTGTGTTTCCTTGTCTTTTCAGTTGTATAAGTGAAGTTCATCCTTCCCTCCCTTCCGCTATGTAAAATAGGCTCCTGCTGGGGAGATGACAGGCAGTTTGTACGCAATCAGTGGCATTCAGCACAGGAACAACTACTTACTCCTGGGCACATTTTATTTTTCTGGGCTTTTGTACTTTACTCATTTGTCACTCTCCTTTGCCTAGCTTCTCTCTCCAACCCTGAATGTTGAATGTTATTCCTGTGTTGTTTCTTTTCTATTTCATTTTTCTAAATGATCTCATTTAATTCCATGGTTTTAACATTTACATGCTGATGATTCCAGAATTCATTGTCTTCCTTTTCCAGCAGCTGCCTTCATACCTCCTTGGCCATATCTGAAACTTTACATAATTTAGAGTATTATTTGATTTTCTCTGCCGTTCTCAACACTATTTCTTTGCCATCTTTTACCAACATTTTCTGTAGGAAAGGTGTCTTAGACAATTGCAGTGATCTCCTAAATGGTCTCTGTATATCCATTTTTCCTTTCTACACGTAGCATTTACAGTGGTCTCCAAAACTAGGAAAACTAGGTCACGTCACTCCGCCTGAAGTGACTCAGTCGCTTTGTATTACCGTAGCTCTCAAGTTCCTGGGTAATCCTTCCTCACGTACCTCTAACCTCAGGTGGTATCCTGCTCTCCAGTGATTTTCTCTAAGCCTCTGTCATACTATCTTTGTTATTCTTTGAATATTTCTGCCATTTCCATAGCCCAGGGACATTATACTTGCTCTCCCTGCCTTAAAGAAATTCTGTTGGGTTCTTTGTAAAGATAAGCCTCTGTTCTGCCACTCCTCTTTACCAACCCATCACCTGGGTGTTGTTTTCAGTCACTGTTATTGCTGTTAGAAATTGTATATATGTGTGTATGTACATGTACATATATGTGTGTATATATGTTATATATATTACTTGTTTCACTGAAATGTAAGCTTTAAGAGAAAAAGAACCTTGTCTGTCTTACTCTTTGTTCATTGTTAGTACAGAGTAGATGCTCACTAAATATTCATGAAATGAAAGCCATTTTAAAGGTAGGCCCAGAAAACAGGTGGATTTGATTATATAAGAGGAGCAAGGATACAGTTTTTAGGGAATAGTGAATAGGTTGGTTTGTTGGGTGTGTGAAGGAGTATTGGTTAATTAGAAAAGTCTAATATTAGAGGTTTTTGAAATCAAATTGGCATATCTGAACTGGATATTGTCAATAACAAGCACCATTAGAAACTCTTGAGCAGCAGACTAATTGAGTAGATCATTTGTAGTGGGTTATTGTGAAGAATGATCAGAAGGAGGGCAGTTCAGAGATAGCCAGACCATGAACTAATCCACCGTGACTTGGGCCACGGAGGATAAGGCCCTGAACCAGGTTTGGAAAGAAAAGAAGAAGCATTGGGAAAATATTGATAGAATGGAGTACTAGGAAGGGAATAAGAAGAGAAGACAGCAAAGTGTGAAGTGGGAGAGAGGCTACCTTGACAAAAATAGGAAGTTTCCTTTTTGAGGGAAGATAGTGACTTTAAGAGAACATCCAGGTTAGTGGAGGTAGCAATCAATGTCCAGTAAACATTTGGAGAAGTTAAGTCAGGGGCTGGAGCAGGGACTTATGATTAGATACAGAGAGCTGAGAATTTTATTGGTTGTCTAATTATGGACATAACAGGCATGTGGTGGTAAGAGCTAATGATGAAGGACTAAAGCTTGGTTATATAATACAGGGTACAGGAAAGATAAATGAACCACTAAAAAAATAGACATGACAATATTAATACATTAAATACCCTATAGTAGAATTCTTATTTGTAGACCACTTCCTAGACATAGTGAAACAATTAGATCAACGTATGTCAGTTTTCCCTCTAAAATGCCTGGAATGGCAGAAGCTTCTCAGCCTGGTGACAGTAACCGGAAGCAACATGGCAAGTAGGAAATTCTTTGAAAGCCCGTTATCTTTCAAAAGCATTCAAAACTCCATAGTACACAGGCTTAAAATTATTTTTCATTGGGTAAAATTGGCATGCTGGGACTATAATAGTGTCTTTTAATATAATTTTGTTATATGTTATACATTCCTATTCTTATTGTAAAACTTTTTATTAGGGGATTCTGTACATAATGTTGAAATGTTCTAACCATATTGAGAGTAAGAAAATGTTTTAAATGTTCACAAAATTCCTTAAATTTTTTTTTTTGACGTATATGTAAAATATACAAATGCATCCTCCCTGTACTTTATGATGGACTGGATACTTTGAATTAACAAAGACGGTGCAGTTGGGTTTTTTTGAGGGAGGCTTTCTACACACGCACACGCACACGCACATACACAGTTTTCTGTTGTAATTGTACAATCATAACCTTTTTCTCCTTTTTTAACTTAAATATTTCTGCATGTTGCTTTTCATTTAAGCTTTTCAAAATAATTTCAGATTGCAAAAATACTGCAAAATGTAGTACAAAGTTTCCTATACTCTATTCAAATTTTCCAAATGGAAATATTCTGCTAAGTTTGCTTTAATATTCATTCATTCATATTCTTTCTCTTTCTCTACACACATATTTTTAATCTGCAGTGTTTTGAGGGTACATTGCACATATGTTATGCCTTTACTTCTAAATACTTAAATTTGTATTTACCAAAATATAGGGACATTTCTTGTATTGTAATTAGGACAGCAACATTAATACAATACTCTACAGACCTACAAGTTTTATCAGTTGTTCCATTAATGTCCTAAGGTTTTTTTCTAGCAAAAGAAAAAAAAAAAATTTTTTTTCTGACCTGGGATCCAATCCAGGATCATAGTTTACATTGTCTTTCTCTAGATTTTTCTAATCTGGAATAGTTCCTCAATTTTTGTTGTTAATGACCTTGACATTTTTGAAGGGTACAGTTTATTTGTTTAGGAAAATGTCTATCAATTTGGAGTCATTGATATCTTGGACAGTTTTTTGGTCTCATAAGGCAATTTTACTTTAATGAAAATCTGAATGGTATTATATTTATAAGAGTCGGTATTCTTCCCTTTTTCTGTTAAATTTGTGCAGTGTTTGGTACTTATATCTGGCCTGCATTTTAAATCACTCCTCCTTTTTACCTTTTAGACACACCAAAGTCTGGTATTAAGTCTTCCAAAAATCTCACTCCTGTTCCTTTGAAGCAGTCAGCCAGGTGGCAAGTTGCAAAAGAACTCTATCAGACAGAAAGTAATTATGTAAATATATTGGCCACGATTATTCAGGTAAGAGCTGGTTGCAAAATGATTTATGTTCCAGTGTTTCTAAGTAAAAAATATAAGACCTCTTTATTTCTTACAAGAAAAATTACATCAGCATAGAATTTGACCATAGATGTTAAAAATGAAAGTGTGTGACAAGAGCTGCTGTTAGAGAAATGCCATAACTGTAATAGTTGCTTTTTAAAATTTTAAAAATATTTTATTTATTTACTCTTAGAGAGAGGGGAAGGGAGGGAGAAAGAGGGAGAGAAACATCAATATGTGGTTGCTTTTTTTTTAAATTTTTTTTAAGAATTTATTTATTAGAGAGAAGAGAAGGGAAAGAGGCAGAGCGGGAAAAAGACATCAATGTGTGGTTGCCTTTTACCTGCCTCCAGCTGGGGACCTGGCTGGAGACCGAGCTTGCAACCTGGTTATGTGCCCTGGCTGGGGAATCGAACCAGTGACTTTTAGGTTCACAGGCCAGCACCTTATCCACTGAGCCACCAGCCAGGGCCTGTGGTAGCTTCTTGCATGACCCCACTGGGGACCTGACCTGCAACCAAGGCATGTGCCCTAACTGGGAATTGAACACAAGACCTTTCAGGCACACAGTCCACTGAGCCACACTAGCCAGGGCAAGCTTTTACTCAAGCAGGTATGGCACGATTTTACAGAGTGACTTTAAAGAGAGAAGGATCTTGATTAGATGATCATAGAGGGGACCAAGTTGAATTCAGAGCTTTGCAGGTTCCTTGTCAGGATACTGCATTTGTATTTATATTTGGAAGTAGCAGATAACTTTTTCTGAAAGTGTGTGTCACTGTTTTAGGTAGTACTGTGCATATGTAAGAAAGCAATAGCAATGAGGTTTAACATATGGCTATCAGTAATTTTAAAAATTCTTTCATATCTTGTTTTCTTAATCTTTGTAAATTTGTCATAAATAAATGTTAATTCATTTCTTACCACTATTTGAACTTACTGTGGAGTCATTTCTGAAGATAAATAATTCTAAGCAATTCTTGTAATAGGAGATTGAAGACTATATTAAGGAATAAATCAAAATTCAAGATTCTTAAATTTGGAAGAGGTAATAATAGGTCATTATTTGGAATCTGAAGAAAGGGAATATGTTTTAGGAAATGAAGGAAATAGTTTGTCAGAAAAATAAAATTAATACTGTCAAATTTGTCTTGAATAGAAAGATGATAATGATAATAAATGGAAAGATTTCTTTCTTGGTAGTAATGAAGAAAGAGGTTATTCTTCACAGTTTATTTGTTTAGCAGTGGTCCAGGTTTTATGAGGCCCTCAGCTATAATAAACTTGTTTCTAAGTCAGCTTTTCTTCCTCAAGGCAAATACCTCACTGAATGACTTTCTCATTTAAGTTTTTGTAATTAGTCATTTTGATGTTCATAGTTTTGGTCTTTTTCTTAAGTAAGTTTCTTTAACATTTCATATAATAATGGCTTGGTGATGAAGAACTCCTTTAGTTTTACCTTGTCTGGGAAGCACTTTATCTACCTTTCTATTCTAAATTATAGTTTTGCTGGATAAAATAATCTAGGTTGTAGATTTCATCACTTTGAGTACTTCTTTCCTGTCCCTTCTAGCCTGCAAAATATCTATTCAGAAATCAGCTGACAGTCTCATGGGAACTCCTTTGTTGGTCACTTTCTGCTTTTCTCTTGCTGCTTTTAAGATTCTCTCTTTAAGAGGGTGAAAGAAGAGGAAGGGTTTAGTCAAGGAGCTAGTATGAATGACCCATGGACATGGATGAGGAGGGCATTGACTAGGGTAGGGGGATGAGGTGGAGGGGCAGGGGAGAGCAGTGGGGGAAAATGAAATAATTGTGATACAATAATACATTAAAAAAGGATTCTCTCTTTAACTTTTGGCTTTTGAATTATGATGTGTCTTGGAGTGGCCCTTTGTGGGTCCAACTTATTTGGGACTCTGTGCTTTCTGGACTTGTATGTCCTTCACCAAATTAGGGAACTTTTCTTTCATTATTGTTTCAAATAAGTTTTCAATTTCTTTCTCTTCTTCTTTTTCTGGCACCCATATGATTCAGATGTTGGTGCATTTGGGGGCTCCTTATTCTAGCCTTGTTTTTTAAAATTCTTTTTCTTATTTCTGTTCTGGTTGAATGCTTTTTTTTCTTTATATTCCAAATCGTTGATTTGAATCTTGGCTTCTTCTCCTTCACTGTTGGTTCCCAGTAGAATTTTCTTTATTTCACTTAATGCAGCCTTTACTTGCCAGGGTCTTTTTTTATGCTGTTGCAATACCCAATGAATTCCTGAAGCATCCTGATAACCAGTGTTTTGAACTCTGCCTCTGATATGTTGCTTATCTCCATTTCATCTAGTTGTTTTTTGGAGTTTTGTTCTGTTATTTCATTTGGGCCATATTTCTTTGTCTCCTCATTTTGGCATCCTCCTTGTGTTTGTTTCTGTGTATTATGTTGAGTTTTGATTCTCTGTCTTAGTATCATGGCCGATTGTAGAACAGGTACCTGTAGATTGTGTGGGTTGGAGCTTTAGGTTATTGCTGGTCCTGGGCAACCCATTTCACTGCTTTGTGGTTCTGTGTCACTGCTTTGTAGTTCTGTGTCATGGGAGGGCTCAGAGTGGGGACAGTGCTGTGGCTTGGCCTCTGGAGATTGCCCAAGAGAAAGCTGTCTCCTGGTACTTGTCCCCTTGCCAGTCACTTCACTTTCTCCCATTCTCGCCATATGCCATTTGTACCTTTCTAGCTATTGTCTTGGTGCTGAATCCTAAAATGGATGGGTCTTTGTGAGTCTCCAGTCTGCTACAGACCCTTTAAGAGTAGTCTCTTGACAATCCTACATTCTCTCCCATTGTCCCAACCCCCAATGGTTTTTGCAGCCAAAAGTTATGGGGATTTATCATGCTGGCATTGGAATTCTGGGCCAGGTGGTCTGGTCAGGGGCTAGGACTGCTTTCTCCTGAGGTATCGCTCCTGATTTTTATCCACCACATATGAATATAGGACTCTCCTCTCTGCCCCTCCTACCGGTCTGTATGCATCTGGCCTCTTTAAATCCTTAGTTGTAAGATTTCCATACAACTTGTTTTTCTGACGAATCTGGGTGATGTTTGCTTTGTAGTTTGGTTGTAACTTTTGCTATAGTTGCTTGTGGAGGTGAAGCATATTTATACCTCCATCCTGGCCAGAGGTATCTTTTTTTTTTTTTTACTATTGAAAAGCCTTATGGTTAGCACATGCTATTTATTTATTTAAAATATTTCATTTATTATTTTTAGAGAGAGGGGAAAGGAGAGGCAGAGAGGGAGAGAAACATCAATGTGTGGTTGCCTTTCACCAGCCTCCAGCTACGGACCTGGCTGGAGACCTGGCTTGCAACCTGGTTATGTGCTCTGGCTGGGAATCAAACCAGTGACCCTTGGGTTGGCAGGCTGGTGCCTTATCCACTGAGCCACCACACAGGGCAAGGTATCTATCTCTTTTTTTTTTCCAATTAATAACTTCTTTATTCTGGAAAAGCAAATAAAAGTCATATTCATATAAACACTGACATTACAAAGTACAGGGAAAGAGGGAAGAGAGAAGGAAACAAAAACCTCTACAAATCCTGCCAATACTGTCTTACCAAACAAGACCATACTGCTTTATCCCATATTCAATCACTTATATAATAAACCACAAATAAAATCTTCTCTGGAAGATACATTGCTCCTTTTTGAGATGGCAAGGAATAGGGGCCAAAGTGGTGGTAGGAGGCTTTATTCTTTTGGCAGATCCTCTCAGTCATTGTAGGTATTGCTGCACTGTTAATAAAAAATATATGCTTCTCTGTAAAGCATTAAAAAAAAAATCCAAGGATGAGATGGCTGAGGCCTCAGCTCAAGTATCTCCAAATACATTGTTGTCCATTCCCTGACCTTTCCATGTGCTATTGCTTGGTTGTTTTCCGGATCAATGCCATTCTCTGTTTGTGAGCTTCTGTGGTGCAAGCTTTTTAATAGGGTCGGATTTCTTCAGAGCCAAATCCTGGGATCCACATGTTCCACTGGAGCTCTAGGTGCAGCTGGACATCCTTCACCTCCAGGGTGCTGGACTTGCGATGCCGAGCAAGCCGGCAGGCTGCTGTCACCACGCTCTCGATAAAATCATCGGCAGTCTGCAGCAGCATCTCCTCCACGTCTTCATCCAGTTGCTCGTTAGGATCCACTTCTCTTACTAAGTCTTGTAATTTCTTCTTGGTCAATACCTGATTATTTTCAGGGCTGAGACGCCCTCCTGACCCAGGCGTGCCTGGTATCTTCACCACTGTAGTGCTGTTGGCCATGGAGCCTTGTGGAGGGGTGCTGGCTGGTTCCGGTTTTATGGATGAGAAGTTGGAGAGGTTGATTAGGGCTGAGGGGCCAGACTGGTTCATAATCTGCCGAGCTTTGGACTTTAGCTCATAGAGCTTATCAAGATCCTGTTTCTCTCTGGAGGCATGGGGACCGAGGCCAATCAAAGGCAGCAGGTCTGTCTCCCCATGGTATGCAGAGAAGCGATCGTCTCGGCAGCCGGTCAGACTGCTCGGCCCTGCCCGAGACTCTGTCTCTTCTTTAACATCTGGTTTTTGTGCTATTATTGTAATTCATTTCATTTCTACGCATATTAAGAACCCAATAATACGTTATTAATTTTAATTGGGTTGTTCCTTCTGAGTTTGAGAATTATATATTTACATATATTTATTTATACTTATATTTTGGATACAATTCTTTCGTCAGATGTATGATTTACAAATACTTTTTCCTAGACTATGGCATGTCTTTATTCTAAGTCTTTTGCTGAAAAAGTTTTTATATTTGATGAAGTCTTATTTATTAGTTTTTTTTTAAAATATAAATCATACTTTAGTTACATTTAGGGTGGGGTTTAGGTTTTGGCCTGTGGCAAATGGTGTTCTAATACCATTTGTTGGACAACTAGCCTTCCTCCACTAAATTGCTTTTTGACTTTTGTCAAAAATTACTTCATATTTTTATGTCGGTTTGCTTTAGACATTATTCTCTGCTATTGATCTTGTATGTTTCTCCCTTTAATACCATACAATCTTGAATACTGCAGTTTTCATACCAAGATGTTCCTTTGCCTTTCCATATGCATTTTTAGAGCCCAGTTTCCTTTATCTCCAACACATCCTGAATTTGATAGGTATTGGGTTAAATTTATACAGCATTTTGGGGGAGAATGATATTTTTCCTGTGTTGACTGTTTCAATCCATGGCCATATATGTCTTCATTTACTTAGGTCTTTGATTTCTTTGATCAGTATCCTTAGTTTTCAGCATCATGAACATGTTTTATTGTAATAAGTTCTCACTTAACATCGTTGATTAGGTTCTGCAACTTTAAACAATATGACATAAATAAACTAATTTTACCATAACTAATTGATGTAAACAAGAGTTAAGTTCCTATGGTATTGTATCAATGTTATAATAAAATATTGTTATTTGAGGACCTACTATATATTTATGCTTAAATATTTTACTTTTTTATTTTACATGATACTTTTAAAGTTTTGGTTTTCTTTGTACATTACTGGTATATAGAAATATGATTGATGTGTCTCTGTCCCTTGTACATGTGTGCATGTGCATACTGACCTTGTATCCTGTGACTTTACTATGTTCACATATTAGTTCTAGGAGCTGTGTGTCTTACTCTTTTTTTTTTTTAGTCTTTTTTTAAAGATTTTATTTATTATTTTCAATGAGAGGGAGAGGGAGAGAGAGACATCAATGTATGGGTGCCTTTCACCTGCCTCCAGCCACGGATCTGGCTGGAGACCTGGCTTACAGCCTGGTTATGTGCCCTGGCTGGGAATCGAACCAGCGACTTCTGGGTTCGCAGGCCAGAGCCTTATCCACTGTGCCACCAGCAAGGGCCTTGTTTTACTCTTTTTTAGATTGATACAGGCAGGTCTTCTGCTTCAAATCTAGTCTATCCGCTAAGCCATAGTATTGTGCCTATGATTTTAAAACATTTAGTATTTATAGTAGGTATAAGTCTGGAAATAACTGGTTGCTTATTGCTTTTCTCCTTAGGAACTTGAATAAAAATGGAAGTTACTCTTATATCATACTAACAATTTTAATAATTTGTAGAACTGTGATAAACTTGATTAGATTTTATTATAAGAATATATATACACAGATATATAAATAAGTAGGATGTGTTAGAAAAATGGTATCAAATTAAGAGAGAAGTATTTTAAAATATTTTTTCTTTTTCATTAGCATCTCATCTAATCTATCTGTTAGAGCTCTCTGCCCAACACACAGTCTACCTAAATTAATCTTTTTTTCTCTGTTCTTTTTACCTTTTAGTTATTTCAGGTACCATTAGAAGAAGAAGGACAACGTGGTGGGCCTATTCTTGCACCAGAAGAGATTAAGACTATTTTTGGTAGTATCCCAGATATCTTTGATCTGCACACTAAGATAAAGGTAAATTTGTATATGTTAGGTTTTTAGTAATTTTTTTCAATTGTGTATATTTATGATTTTTCAGGGACTTCTGATTAGCTAAACAAATTTTGTATCTAAAGCTTCCGATTTGTTCTTTGCTCCAGTGCATTGTTAATATTTGTTGTTTGCATTTTTTTAAATTTCAATTAATCCTGAAAATAGGAATTAAGACCTTACAAAATCTTCTATAGAGCCATGTGGTTGCTATGCTATTTTTCTAACATTGTTCCTTTGGAGTTGCAGATGTTTGGTTTTGCTTTGGTTTGTTTGAAAAACTATGAAGCTGAAAGGGCCGTGGGGTTCATTTCATTCAATTGTCTATTTAGATAAATGTTTAAATCATGTAAGACAATGCTGTTCTTTTAAATTTTTTTTAAATGAAGGGCCCATGATTTTCTTGACTGAATTTCTCGTAATAAAGTTTTGGGCAGGGTTAGCTGAACTCTTGTAAGTCATTTAGCTTTATTTCCTCTTATTTTTATTGTCTGGTTTAATAGGAGATTTTTCTCAAATCTGTTCCGTAATCCAGGCTGTTACAATATCACACATTATGTAGCCTCTAGGATACTCTTGTATACTGGTGAGTGAATTAGAGTGAAAAAAGTCAAATAATGCCTTAGTATTGTAATGAAAAATAATTTTAATCTCATGGATCCTACAGAAAAGGTATTCTGTGGAATTTGCAGGGCATACTTTGACAACCTCTGGTGTAAAAGCTGGTTGATTAACTTCTATTTTAAAGTACTTACAGAATTTCAATTAGGGCATGTCATTTCTTGGCATCTTATTTGTATTTTATTACTTTATTACACTTTTCAATGTTTTCTGAATGTTTCCAAATACGTAATATTTTAATATGATAATTGAGGAGGTTTTTAGACTAGGGATTAGCACACTAAGGTTAAAGGACCAAATCCAGCCAGTTTTGGATTTTGGTAAAAAGAGAGTTTTATTGAATTAAAGCCATACTCAATCAATTATTTATGAATTGTCTATGGTTGTTTCTACTCTATAAGGACAGAGTTCACTATTGTGATACAAATCATGTGGCTTTTAGCCCTTAAAATATTTACCATCTAGCCCTTGAAGTAATGTTTGTTGACTCCTATTATAGATTAGGTTCTAATGGCTGATGTTAAATAAGATGCTTTAGCAGAAGGAATGAAAGTAGTTTCTATAATAAATAATACCAATTAGCTTTGTAGTTAATAAAAGATACTGAACTGTCACATTGTAATGAAAGGTTAGGTTTAGTTTTATTGACCTGTTGTTACTCTGTATTTTTATTTATTTGAGAGATGGGGGGCTGGGGAGAAACGTGATTTTGTTGCTCCACCTATATGCATTTTTCATTGATTGATTCTTTTTTTCCCTTTGGCTTCTCCATTTCCTTTATTCTTCGTAACATCTCTCTGTCTATTCAGTAACCACCAATGTGTACTTTTTTTATTTTTCCTTTCACATCCAGACAAGTCACCATTTACTTACTGCCTTCTGTCAGCTTCTCAAATCATATTAATGCCAAGTTTTCTTTTCATTATTTGATTCTTATATGTGCCCTGACTAGGCATCGAAACTGCAACCTTAGGGTATTGGGACAACAATTTAACCAAATGAGTGACTGAGCCAGGGCCAGTCTATTTTCTTAGTGATTTTTTTACAGAATATTTTTCTCAAGTTAATTTTTTGTTGATGAGAAAGACTCTTAATTGTTTTGCACATCAAATTAAGAGACTACATAAAGTACCTTCAAAAGAATGTCTTGAAAATGTTAAAGAATATTTAAGAGATTGTCCAGTTCAATCTTAAATGTTTTAACTTGTGCTCTTTCAGGATGATCTTGAAGATCTAATTGTTAATTGGGATGAGAGCAAAAGCATTGGTGACATTTTTCTTAAATATGTAAGTATTAAGTTTTCAAGTTAAAGTATTTTATCATAAAGGATTGGCAGGAAATGAAAGTTACCTGTTTAAATGTGGTAGCTTTTAAAACCTTTAAATCATTGTATTTACAATCTAAAATTTAACACTTTTGATAGTCCAAGGTCATCATTAGGAACAATAATTGTACTATAATCATTGTTCTATGTATCAAATTATTTGTCCTTCACAAATGGCCATAGATTAATGTTTTTTTTGAAATGTTTTTATTTTTACTACAAATGGCCATAGATTAATGATTTTTTTGAAATGTTCTTATTTTTACTTTTTCTCAGTTGATACTCCTTTTTATTTTCATTGTGTCCATTCTTCATAAAAGCTTGTAATGAACTCTTTAGTATAAGAACAGCATAGCTTGAGTTTTTCAAATAAAGTAAATTTATTTCGAATGAGGTGCTGAGGATAGGATTTATAAATTTATTTCTGTCTTTTTTTAATATGATTTATACGTTTCTGTGCCTTGGGTTCTGGCACATTTACTTTTGTTTTCTGAGGCCTCCTAACTTCCATTCTTACCATATATGTAGTTTCTTAGATTCTTTTCTGGTTGGTTGTGAATTCCAAATATGCAAACTATCCTCACATATCTTTCTGATACCTGTTAGTCTCCTTAATTAGCCAAGATATTTTTCATTTTCTTGTTTGCATTTTTGGGTAATATAATTAATCTTGTAATGGTGGTTTGGATCCTTCAATAAATAATAGCACGTTCTTATGTTCTGCATAGATTAATTCTAATTACTATATTCTGAATCTATAAACTTTTATTATATTTCAGTTATACATTATAATTCAACATCTATATACACTTACAAAGTGATGAGAACAATCACCATGCAGTTGACTCGTTCCTTTCTTTCCCTCACCCCTGAACCCCCTCCTACTTTGATAACCACTGATCTGTTCTCTGTATCTATAATTTTGTTTTTGTTTGTTTGTTTCTCGTTTGTTTTTTTAAGATTCCACATATGAGTGAAATCATATAGTATTTGTCTTTCTCTTTCTGACTTATTTCACTTAGCATTATACCCTCAAGTTTCACCCATGCTGTTACAAATGGTAAGATTTTATTTTTTATGGCTAAATAATATTTCATTGTGTATATATATAAAACCACATCTTTATCTGTTCATCTACTGATGAACATTTAGGTTGTTTCCACATCTTAACTATTGTAAATAATGCTGCAGTGGACATAGGTGTGCATATATATTTTAAATTAGTACTTTCATATTCTTTGGATAAATACCCAGGAGTGAAATTGCTGGATCATAGGGTAGTTCTGTTTTAATTTTTTGAAGACTTTCCATACTGTGTTCTGTATTGTCTATACCACTTAAACAATCCCACCAATAATATACAGGGCTCCTTTTCTCCACATCCTTCTAACACTCATTATTCCTTATCTTTTTGATAATAATTATTTTGATGGGTGTTAGTTGGTATCTCCTTGTGGCTTTGGTTCTTACTTTTTTAATGTTTAGTTATGTTGAGCATCTTTTCATGTGCCTGTTGGCTATCTGTATGTCTTCCTTAGGAAAATGTCTATTCAGATTCTCCTGTCCTTTTTTTAATCATGTCTTTTTTTTATTTTTGAGTTTTAAGATTTCTTTATATATTTTGGATATTATCCCCTTATTGGATGTATGATTAGCACATACCTTCTCCCATTTAATAGTTGCCTTTTCCTTTTAAGGTAGCATCCTTCACTGTGCAGAAGCTTTTTAGTTTGATGTGGTCCCATTTGTTTGTTTTGCTTTGTTTCCCTTGCCTTTGGAGTCAGATCCTGAAAGCATGTCAAAGAGCTTAACCTCCTCTTTTTACTTCTAGGAATTTTATAATTGTAGGCCTTACATTCTAATCTGTTTTGAGTTTATTTTTGTGAATGGTGTAGGATAGTAGCCTAGTTTTATTCTTTTGCCTGTGGCTATCAAGTTTTTCTAACACCATTTGTTGAAGAGACTCCTCCATCATATGTTCTTGTCTTCCTTGTTGTAAATTGAATTTTTAGAAGTTTTTAAACTTGTAATGCTTATATCAATACAATAAGCTTTAATATACTTTTGTTTCTTTCTGGTCTTTATTTATTTTTCAGGTTCTAGGCTATGTGTACCAATTTATGCATTTCATTTAGCAATTAATTCACTCGTTAGTGAGAAGTTTATAAAATAATCTTTTTTTATTTAACATGAGAAGAAACAAACTTTTGCCTTCACCATGTCAGATTGCAACTGTTGATTATTGCCTTTAAGTTTCATTGTCTAAGGGTGAAATATGTTACAAAATAGTGTTTTTCTTTGTTTTTCCTAGTCAAAAGATTTGGTTAAAACTTACCCTCCCTTTGTAAACTTCTTTGAAATGAGCAAGGAAACAATTATTAAGTGTGAAAAACAGAAACCAAGATTTCATGCTTTTCTGAAGGTAATGTGCATTCTCTCATAAAAATCTGGTAATGTAATTTCTAGAGAAGTTTATGAAAATTATGCTTTTAGTAAAAATGTATTCATGTAAGCACACCTTACTTTTTTCTGTTAACTTTAGCCAAACCTGAAAATGGCAGTAATATTTAGCTTCTGAAGATGACATATTATGTAGCAGGGTATAAGAGGCAGCTAAGTGAATGAGGATGTTGTATATGGTTATTATTATTATTTTAAGTTATTCATCTTTTAGTTCTCAAATACCAAAAAAGTTTCCACGGTGACTTTATTTGGCCTTTAGTGATTTTCTTTTTTCTTATCATTGCCTTACTTTGTTTTTCCATTGGTGTCAGCATAGTTAATATTTTTTCAAAGATTTTGTTTATTTTTAGAGAGAGGGCAATGGAGGGAGAGACAGAGAGAAACATTGATGTGCAAGAGAAACATTAATTGTTGCCTCTTGTGTGCTCCCAACCAGAAACCTGGCCTGCGACAGGCATGTGCCCTGATGAGGAATGGAAATGCAGACCTTTCAGTTTGTGGGCTGACACCCAACCCATTGAGCTATACCAGTCAGTGTAGCATAATTATTTTAAAACATTTTTATGTGTGTGTGAATAATAGAGATTTAAGAGCAGCTTCAGATGAAATATATAATAGCATGTAGAGGAACTTACTCTCTGCTTAAGATGTTAACCCTAGGCTGACCAGGAGGTCATTTCAGGCTTTGGAGAAGTTTTCATCCATAGTAATCTGCCACTGAACAATGGTCACCCACCTTTGCAGATAGTCATCAGGGCACTAATGATCAGGTATAATCTATAATGTAGGGTGTCTGGTACTTGCAGAAAACTGAAAAAAAAATTGTTGAATTAATTAATTTCTTTCAGATAAACCAAGCTAAACCAGAATGTGGACGGCAAAGCCTTGTTGAACTCCTCATTCGACCAGTACAGAGATTACCCAGTGTTGCATTACTTTTGAATGGTACTTGCCTGTTGTTTTTCACTATTTTGGATGTTTTTATGGAATTGTTTTGTTATAAAAATTTGAAACTTTTTTGTTTTCATAGTTTTCTTAAATTTCAGCATTAAAGTTTCTTTTACATAGATAATATCTTTATGGATAATCTTAACCACTTGTGTTACAGAAATTTAGTCTGGCCTAAAAAATTGCTTTATTTGTTCTGATATTAATTATATTGACTAGCATTGTACTTTTTATGTCTCCACCGAAAGTCTCCTTACATTTCTTGCTGTATCACCAATTCAAAATCATTTTATATTTATGAAAACATACCATTTATCTACAAAATCAAAACGCCAGAGATGATACATATGTCTCAAGCTATTTGGTTCTTTTTCGAATCTTAAAATTTTGCATAGTTGGCCTTATGCTTTGTCTTTTTTCTTAGATTGTGCAGAACACTGCAAATACATTGAAACATACATTCATATATTTTAGGAGTTAAACCACAGATATTAATGGAAGGGAGTTTTACAGCAGAGTTAATTTTTTTTTTTTTTTTGAAGATTTTACTCATTATTTTTAGAAAGAGGGGAAGGGAGGGAGGAAGAAAGGGAGAGAAACATCAATGTATGGTTGGTTGCCTTTCACCTGCCTCCAGCTAGGGGAACTTGGCTGGAGACCTGGCTTGCAACCTGGATATGTGCCCTGACTTGGAATTGAACTGACGACCCTTGGGCTTGCAGGTTGGCACTCCGTCCACTCAGCCACACCAGCCAGGGTTGAGAGTTAATTTTTACGAATTAAATTTGCCTGCAGTAAAAGGCAAGCACATCTATACCTTTGGCTGACTAAAGTGAGTATGTTTAGGACAGTGTCAGATAAGAGTTACAGATAGGAATAAGTTTGTAATAAAGCATTTTGATTCTCATACCTTACCTACAGTGGTATGTATAGCTGACAAGGAGGCTAATTTTGTGACTAATCTGTTTTTAATTTTTTTCTTTAGAATGTTTGGGTTAACATGAATTAGAGTAGTAGGTTAAAGATTGAAAACTTTTATCTAAACTTTTTTAAGTTTATCTAATACAGTTCTGAATTATTAGAGAGAAGAGCAGGGAGGGAGGAAGAAAGGGAGAGAAATACCAATGTATGGTTACCCTTCACCTGCCTCTAGCTGCAGACCTGGCTGGAGACCAGGCTTGCAGCCTGGTTTTGTGCCCTTTGCCCACCTCCGCCTGGTATGCCCATTTCCTCCCACAATCTTAATCCCACCTGCTGTTAGTTCATGACCATAGCTCATGTATCTAAGTTCTTTGGCTTCTCCATTTCCTATACTGTCCTTAACACCCCTCTGTCTATTTTATATGTAAACCAGTTATACTTCTTAATCCCAGTACCTTTTCTCCCACTCTCCTCCTTCCCCTATCAGCTGATAACTTTACAAATGATCTCCATATCTGTGATTTTGTTCCTGTTTTGCTTGTTTGCTTAGTGGGTTTTTTTTAAATTTAGTTGTTGATAATTGTGAATTTGTTGGCATTTTAATGTTTATAGTTTTGGCCTTTTTCTTAAATAAGTCCCTTTACCGTTTCATATAATAATGGCTTGGTGATGATGAACTCCTTTAGCTCTACCCTTCCATTCTGAATGATAGCTTTGCTGGATAGGGTCATCCAGGTTGCACGTCCTTGCTCTTCATCACTTTAAATACCTGTTGCCACTCCCTTCTTGCCGGCAAAGTATCTGTTGAGAAATCACCTGATGGTCTTAGGGGAATTCCTTTGTAGGTAACTCTGCTTTCCTATTTCTGCTTTTAAGATTCTCTCTTTATATTTAAGCTTTGGCATTTTAATTATGATGTGTCTTGGTATGTTCCTCTTTATGTCTAATTTGTTTGGGACTCTGCTTTCTGGACTTGTATGTCTATTTCCTTTTCCAACTTATGGAAGTTTTCTTTCATTATTATTTTAAATAAGTTTACAATTTCTTGCTCTTCCTCTTCACTTTCTGGCACCCATGTGATTCGGATGTTAATAAGTTTGGGGACTCTATTCTATTTTCATTTTTTTAAATTCTTTTTTCTTTTTACTGTTCTGGTTGAATGCTTTTTTTCTTCCTTATGTTCCAGCTTGTTGATTTAAATCCTGGTTTCATCCCCATCACTGTTGGTTTTCTGTAGATGTTCTTTATTTCATTTGTGTAACCTTCATTTCTTCTTGGGTCTTTTTATTTTGTTGCCGTACTCAGTGAATTCTTTGAGTATCCTAATCACCATTTTTTTGAACTCTGTACCTGATAGGTTGGTTATCTTTGTTTTGTTTAGTTGTTTTTCTGGAGTTTGGTTCTGTTATTTCTTTGTTTCCTCAATTTGGTGGCCTCCCTGTGTTTGTTTCTGTGTATTAGGTAGAGCTGCTTTGACTTCCTGTCTTGGTATAGTGGCCTGTTGTAGAAAAGGTTCCTGCACATTGTCTGGGGCAGAGCCTTAGGTGATCACCAGGGGGGTGCAATCCACTTCTCTACTTTGTGGGTCGGTATTGGGGGAGGGTTTGGCGAGGGGACAGTGCTGCTGCCTTGCTCCTGGAGGTTTGTGTGGCACCTGCCTTGTGCTGATGGTACCCTTCTGTCTAGCCATTGCCCTGGTGCTAAATTCCGAATGGGTTGGGTCTGCATACGTTTTAAATCTATATGGGCCCTTGAAGCCTGTCTTTTGAAAATTTGGCAGATTCTTATGCCATTCCCACACCCTTGGTTTTTACAGCCAGAAGTTAGGGAGATTTATTTTCTTGGTTTTGGAACCCTGAGCTATGTGGTTTGGCGTGGGGCTGGGATTGCCCACTCCCAAGGTATCCCTCCCAATTTTAATTCAGTATACATGAAAGTGGAACTACCTGTTTCTTCCCTACCACTTCCCTGGGCCACACTGCCTCTTCTCGCTTCTCAGGTTCTGGCTGTTACTTGTTTTGAGGTCTAGTTGTAATTCTTTCTGTGGTTGTGCAATGAGATGAAGCATGTTTACCTTTGCTGCCATCTTGACCATAAGTTGATTTTCTAGTCTTTAAAAGCCATTCTATTTTACAGACTATAAAGAGGATATATGAAAGCATATTAGGTGGGTCTGATTCTAGGAAGCCATTTGGTGGAACACAGCATGGGGAACATTATGAACAACCTGGGTAAAAAAAAGTCAAAGTGTAAGCATCCCATGAACCTGTAAAGTAAACAAAACCTGCTCTTAAGGACAACAGATGCTCTCTGTGATGGAGCCATCGGCTCCAGTATGACATAACATACAGGGGGCAAAAGTAGCTTTACAGTTGTAATACAAATAAGGAACACAATAATAAATAAATAATAATACAAGAATGGACTCTGTTTCCTGTAAACACAACTGTAAACCTTTTTCCCATCCTTGTATAATGATTTCTCAGATAATTGAGGACCATGTGTTTTCATTCAAACATGGGGACAGTTTAAGGAATCTATAAATCCCCAGACTATACTAGAAGGAAATTAAGATAGTATTCTACAAGTTAAGTCAATAAAAAATGTGGAAACCTTAACAAATATGTAGGAAAAGAGTTCTTAAGGGAATGCTGTATATTCTAAGTAAGGGTTGAATATTATCTTTAAAAATGATCAGTCTATATTATTAAGATGGTCAGCATTTTTAAGTCTTAGATGGAAAACCACTGAATTTTTGTTAATCATGGAAACAACAATTAATTTTATCATTACAGACCTTAAGAAGCATACAGCTGAAGAAAATCCTGACAAAAGCACTCTAGAAAAAGCTATTGAATCACTAAGGGAAGTAATGACGTAAGTGCATTATTTTAATTTTTTTATTGTTTCTTGGATTTAGAATGGAATTGATAGAATAATTAGAGCCATAAATGGAAGAAAAATGTCAACAAATATTTGTAAAATATGTAAGCTATTTTTCTAATAGTGACATATTAAAATGATGAGAATATTGTAAGAATACTTTAATCAAAAACATTTATTTCTAAAAGTATTGAGCTATTATGCACAGAGAAAAGCAATGGTTTACAAATTTGAAAATGTTATAATTTACTAATAAACATTTTCTTCGTATATCTCTTAGTAATAGCCTTTTATGGTCTTCATATTCATATAAACTCCCCCAATTTTTTTTTTTTAACTGCCTGAATTTAACTTGGGAACTTTACCATGGTGAGGGAAAAATGAAAGGTTTATAATACTTTGTTCACTTTACACTTGTAGCTTTTTCTTTCTTACCTTGAATTAAATTGTTGGGGTTGGTTGGAGATGTATGCAACGCTTAAACTTATTAAAATTGACTTGGGGCCTTGGGTTTTTTGGTTTTTTTTTAAAGATTTTATTTATTATTTTTAGAGAGAGGGGAAGGGAGATAGGCAGAGAGAGAGAGAGAGACATCAATGTGTGGTTGCCTTTCACCTGCTTCCAGCTACGGTCCTGGCTGGAGACCTGGTTATGTGCCCTGGTTGGGAATTGAACCAGCAACCTTTGGGTTCGCAGGCTGGCACCTATCTACTGTGCCACCAGCCAGGGCAATGGGCCTTGACTTTTATAAACTTGTAGACATAGCTTTGATCAGGAATGATCATTTTTGACTGTTAGGATTACAATGAAAAACTATATTAGCATTATTTTGTCTCATGGAGGTCAAGGGTGGTTCAACTTTTTAGACTTTATATATCAATATATTTAATAGACTTAATGAAATGATTTCTGATATTCCATGAGGTACCTCAATATGAAATATTTCTTTTTTTTTTTTTTTTAATTAATTAATTAATTAATTTTTTTTTAGAGAGAGAGGGGAGGGAGACAGAAAGGGAGAGAAATATCAATGTATGGTTGTCTTTCACCTCCTCCAGCTGGGGACCTGGCTGGAGACCTGGTTATGTGCCCTGACTGGGAATCGAACATGTGTGACCTTTGGGTTCGCAGGCTGGCACCTTACCCACTGTGCCACCAGCTAGGGCTTGAAATATTTCTTAAAATACTTGAAATGGAGCTCTTAGCAAGGATCTTTATTAGCTGCAAGATGAGATTCCAACAGTAAAATAGTGCTCAAATTTGGGAATACTGATTTTTGTTGCTACTGACAGTTTTATTCATGTTCTGTTTTTGGTGTACACTTATATTTTATGTGTTCATTAGCAAGAATACCTTTGATTTATCTTGGGGCCAGGATCATGGTTTTTCTCAAGACCAAATGCTTTTAACAAACAGTGTTTTAACAGACAGTGTTTACCTTAATTTTTTCAACAAACTTTTTGAAGTAGGCAGTCATGTTAATATATTTTCATTAAAGAGAAAAGTTGAGAGGTTGTTGTTTGCCCAATTTATCTGTTTAGTGTGTGTCATACCTACCACTATTATTTTGATGATTGTTTTTATATATAATAGATTTTAGTAAACAAAGATTATAAAGTAACCTAACTAGGAAATACACTAGTCATTAGACCTGTTGACTTCTTTAGAGTAGTGTCAAGTGGGCTGCTTTAGGGATAATGGCCAAATTCTTAAGACTGATGATTAAAGATTCCTTCTTTTTCACCATTATTTAAGCTTCTTGAGACCTTACAGATCTTTCTAATATATCTCTATCCTAAATGACTTGCTGATAGTAGATTTTCAGTAGATGTTGAATTATATAGGTGCTGCTATTTTAATGTTGAATTGTGATGTTGATGTATAAACCTGCAGAATTTGATCATACCTGAATTGTTGAAATCCTTGAACATTTAGCATAGGGATTAAATGCTTATTGTGGGTGATTGAAGCAACCATAATCTGTTAGGTAAAGGAAAGAATGAGACAGCACCAATTAAGTAGGCCTTGCAATTTAGGCAAAAGAAGAAAAACTAAAATTGGATTCTAGCAGCATCAATTACACATACTTAATTAAATACTAAATTTGTTACAGATTTATGGTTCAGTAGTTTCAGCATGTTAACTATGTTTAAACTATGTTTTGATTAATTTTGGCATGCATACACTCCCATACTACCCTTACCACTGTCAAGGTAAAGAACATTTCTGTCACCTCCAAAAGTTTATGAATAGCCTTCGGCAATGGCTTTTCCTGCTTCTCTCTGTCCAGCCTAGCCCGAAGCAATGGCTGCTCTTCTTTTTAAATCAGTATAATTTTCATTTTCTAGGATTTTATTTAAATTAAACAGTGTATTATCTTTTGTCCGGCTTTTTTTATTCCACATAATTATTTCAAGATTAGTCCTTATTTTATTGTTGCTTATATCAGTGGTTCACTCTTTTATTGTTTTCCATTGTATGGATATACTACTACATTTAGTCATTCATGTGCTGGTGAACATTTTGATTGTTTTCAGGGTCTGACTTTTATAAATAAAGCTGATGTGAACATTCACGAATAGATCTTTGTATGGACATATACTTTCATTTCTCTTGGATAAATACCTAGCAGTAAAAATGGCTAGGTTGCCCTGGCTGGTGTGGTTCAGTGTATTGAGTGCTGGCCTGCAAACCAAAAGATCACCAGTTCAATTCCCAGTCAGGGCATATTCCTATGTTGTAGGCCAGGTCCTCAGTTCACATTGATGTTTCCCTCTCTTTGTCCATCCCTTCCACTCTCTAAAAATAAATAAATAAAATCTTCAAAAACATTAAAAAAAATTGCTAGGTCATGTAAGTATTTACAAAGTGGTTATATTATTTCTCATTCCCACCAGTATGTTGAGTGCCTTCGTACTGGTGGCTCCATGTTCTTCCAAACTCTATATGGTCATTTTAATTTGTGAAATTCTAATGGATATATAGTGATATATTTCATTGTAGTTTTGACTTGCATTTCCCCTAATGACAAATGATGGTTAACATTTTTTTATGTACGTATTTACCTTCCATATTATCTTCTTTGTGATATGAATGTGTGTGATCAAATCTTTTGTCTACTTTTTTAAATTTGGGTTTTCTTATTTTAGAGTTCTTTAAAAAATTGTACTGAAAGTTGGTTAAAAAAAGGCTTTTGTTAAATATACAATTTGCAAATATTGTAATCTGGCTTGTTTTTATTTCTTTAACTTTTTTTTAAAAAATAGGAGTTATAGATTTTTATGGAATCTAATTTATCAGTTTTTTTCTCCCATTACTTTTGTAATTTTATCTAAAAGTGTTGATCTTGGTCTAAGCTAAGGTTATGAAGATTACCTGTTTTGTTTAAGAAGCTTGTCCTTTTAATAGGTAAAAATTATAGATCCAATATTCATTTTGAGTTTTTTTGTTTTTTGGTTTTTTTTTTTTTTTTTTTGCTTAAGGATAAAGTAATGTTTATTATTTTAATGGAAATCTGTTTTATCACTCAGGTGAAAAGACTAACTTTTTTCCACTGAATTGCCTTTTCACTCTTGTTGAAAGTCAGCTGACCATAAATTTCTAGACTGTTAATTCTGTTTTGTTTATCTGCGTGTATATTTTCATGTATCTGTATGCCTGTGATTATGCTAGTGCTGCAGTTTTGATTACTGTGCTAGTAATTTTAAGTTTCACAATTGGGAAGTGTGAGGCCTCCAAATTTGCTCCTTTTCAAGATTGTTGTGACTATTCTAGATCCCTTGAATTTGTGTATTTTAGAATCAAGTAGGCCATCTCTGGAGATGGAGAGGAACAGTGGGGAATTTGATAGGGATTTTCTTTAATCGGTATTTGAATTTGGGGAATATTGTCATCATACTAATAGTAAACTTTCTGATCTGTGAACATTTTATTTCCATATTTTAGTTCTTCAATTTCTTTCACTTATGTTTTATAGTTTTCAGAGTATAAATTTTGTACTTGTCTTGTTAAACTTATTCCTAATTGTTTGTTCTTTTTGATACTATAGTTAGTGGCAGTGTTTCTTAATTTTATTTTTGGAGTGTTCACAGTGTGTAGCAAGACAAAGAATTATATATATTGGGCTTGTACTTTGTAACCTTGCTGAACTTGTTTTAGTTTTTGTGTTGTTGTTTTTCTAGAGGACTATAGGTCTTAACTGTAAATCATCTGCATATGGAGATAGTTTTACTTATTTTTCTTCCCCCAAGCTGGACACCTTTTATTTTGTGTTCTTTCTGAATTGCCCTGGCTAGAGATCCAGTGCAATGTTTAACCCAAGCTGTTAGAGCGAACATCAAGTTACTGGTTTTAGGAGGCAGAGCATTCAGTCTTTACTTTTAAGTATGATGCTAGCTGGTGGGATTTTTATAGATTCCTTTTTATTATGGTAGGAAAGTCCTCATTTATTCCTAGTTTGTTGAGTGTTTCTATCATGAAAGGGCATTGGATTTTGTCAAATGCTTTTTCTGCATCTAATGAATTAGTCATGTGGATTTGTCCTTTATTCTATTGAAATGGTTTATTATGTTAATTGATTTTTTATTGGGAACTCAAACCTGTATTTCTGGGAGAAAAATCTCACTTGGCCAAGGTGTTTAATTCATTTTATATAGTTAGATTTGCTTTGCTAGTATTTTGTTGAGTATTTTGGTGTCTGTGTATTCATAAAAGATACTGGTATATAGTTTTCTTGCAATGTTTTTGTCTGGCTTTGGTAATAGGATAATACTTCTTTTGTAAAAGAACTTAGTGTTTTCTCCCCTTCTAAGTTTTGGAGGAGTTGGTATTAATTTTTAAGGTCTTTGGTAGAATTTCATAAATGAAGTCTTTAAGGCCTATGCTTTTTATTGTGAGATGTTTTAAAATTACTAATGTAATTTGTTGTTACAGATCTATTCAGATTTTCTATTTCTTCCTGAGTCAGTTTCTGTAGTTTGTGTCTTTCTAGAAATTAATTCATTACATCTTAGCTGTCTAATTTATTGTTCATTGTGTTTTTTAAAAAATCCTCTTAATTACTGTAAGGTCAGAGTGATATCCTTCATTTTATTCTTGATTTTAGTAACTTGAGTCTTTCTTTTTTTTCTTGTCAGCTAGCTAAATGTTAGACAATTTTGTTGATCTTTTCAAAAAGTAACTTTCTGAGTTTTGTCAATTTTTTTCTCTAATATTTTTGTATTCTCTATTTCATTAATTTCCACTCTTATCTTTATGACTACTTTTCTTTTGCTTGCTTTAGATGTAGTTCGCTCCACCCTCTTACCCTCTTACCCTCTTAAAGTGGAAGATTAGGTTATTGATTTGAAATCATTTTTTAAATTATTATATACACTTGTAACTATAATTTTTTCTTTAAGTATTGCTTTACTTGTATCCCAAAATTTTGATGTGTTTTTATTTTTATTTATTTAAGTATTTTCTAATTGCCATAGTGATTTCCTCGAGACCCATTGGTTATTTAGGAATGTGTTAATTTCCACATATTTGTGAACTTGCAGAGTTTTCTTTTTAATTTCTGATTTCATTTCATTGTTGTCAGAAAATAGAGTTTGTAGTCCTTTCAACAATTTTGAGACTTACTTTATGGCCTAGCCTGAAAACTGCTCTATGAACACTTGATAAGAAAGTATATTTTGCTATTGTTGAGTGTTGTATTTTCATAATTTTACTTGCATCTAATTTGTCCTTGAATTTATAGATGTCTTTTATAGATAGTACATAGTTGGCCTGCTTGCCTTGTTTCCCATCACACAGGATTGGCTTCAGTGTCTTGAGAACCCTTGTTTCTTTTTATTTGGATGGTTTTTAGTTGTTTCAGTCAGGATTTCCTTCTTATGTTATCTTGTGTAGAAGCTTTGGTTTTAGTTTTTATTTCAATGAAATGATTAGCATATGACTTGGGAATAACTCATAAAACCTAAATTGAATTTACAGTTAAAACTGTTAACCTGAAGATTATACAGATTTAATGTATTTTAGGAAGAATATGCTGAATAAGGAGTTTAGCAAACCATACTTTTCTGAAGGGTCTGTGGAATTTTTTTAATGTAGAGGATCCTTTTAGGGAATATTTTACCTGATTTCAGTTATCAGAATTAAGGTAAACTCACTGTGTGAGTCACTGTGTGACATGAGATGCACCATTTGCATGCAGTTTCCATATTTTGTTGTTTTAAGAGTTAATTTTTTTGCCCTGGCTGGTGTGGCTCAGTGGATTGAGTGCTGAACTTGGAACCAAGGGGTTGAGGTTTGGTTCCTGGCCGGGGCATCTCCCTGGGTTGCAGGCCAGAGGTAACCACGCACTGATGTTTCTCACCCTTTCTTTCTCCCTTATTTCTCTTCTCTCTAAAAAATGAATAAATAAAATGTTTTCTTTTTTAAGGAGTTAAAGTTTTAAAATAGCCATATCAATTTTTCAGGCATATTAATGAGGATAAGAGAAAAACAGAAGCTCAAAAGCAAATTTTTGATGTTGTTTATGAAGTAGATGGATGCCCAGTAAGTATTCATTTCTGATTTTTCTCTTTCTTCTTATTTAGATTCTATAATTTTAATATAAACAAATCTTGGCATCAGTTTCTTTAAAATTATCATTTCAAAAAATTTCATGCTCCCAAGTGATTAATATGTTCAACCTACACAGGCTAATCTTTTATCTTCGCACCGAAGCTTAGTCCAGCGCGTTGAAACGATTTCTCTCGGTGAGCACCCCTGTGACAGAGGAGAGCAAGTAACTCTCTTTCTCTTCAATGACTGCCTGGAGGTAAGGTTGTACTTAATATAATCTAACACTGCTGATTTGCGTGGCTTCAATGAATGTTTAAAACCAAGTTTTAAATAAAGTATTAAATATAAGTTTGAAGTGAGTGAACTTAAAATAATCAGACTTTTTTGATTGAGATTAACTGTTGATTTAATACTATGTGTTAATGGAATGTTAATGGAATGCTAATATTAAGAAGTATGATAAATTTTCATGACTTCAAATTTAAGTCAGAATGAAAATTTAGTTTATTTTCATGCAAATAAATAAGTCAAGAATTGTAGGAACTTACTGTTCTACATATATTTATAAAAGATGTACAAAATAATTATGAGTTTATTTTAAATTATGTTAAAAAAAAGATAATATCACTTTGCAGTGATTATCCTTTTAAAAAGTCTGTACCTGTTTTTTTTCCCCCCTTTTCTATGTGTTTTCTAGCGTTGTGCTCTTGTATCATGTATATTATTATAAAATACAAGGGGAATCTTAGAGAGTAAGTCACGCCCGGTCACCAAAAGTTCACCTGTGTTAAATGCAGAGCTTTGTTGTGAGGTTAGTTATAAATGATATTTTCATTTGTTCAGAAATGTTACAACACACAAAAGTAGAGACAGTGAAAATACTGTACACAATTGACTGTACCTAGAACTGAGAAAGTTATGACAAATCATGAGGCAGATAATTCTGAACTTCTTGTATACCCTATAATCAGAAATTTAGGCTGCTCTGCTTTTGAGAACAGGGGCTAGGTGGAATCAGTTATTAATTATGTTTACTTCAGTTCGCGTCCTCGTGGAGTTCTCTTTGTCTATAGTTTATTAGTACTTCTATTTGTTAGCTTCTGTTAAAGCTTTTTTAGGTTTTTCCTGTTGAAGTCATTGGCTCTATTCATCTAATTGGTTAGGTTATCTGTACTTCACTACTAATCCATTCTGGTTTTTATCTCCTTAATCGTGAAAGAGTCATGGATAACTTGAAAATTTTGTTCTTACATTCCCTTCAAATTCCATGAAGTCTTCTGTAACTGACTCATTGACTTAACCTTCCACTTTAATTCCTGCCATTTGTCATTCCCTGTAGCTTTCAGTCGATTTTGTGATACTCTGGCCTTTCATTTCATTTACCAGTGACTTTTTGTTCTTCTCTCTCTTAGCTTTCTTGTGTCAGAAACACAGTAACTGAAACAGCTCTATTTTTAACATTAAATTTGGACTTAAAAATCTTTAAACTCTAAACTCTCATTCTGTAGCTTGTTTGTCTAACAGGCAAAAAACATAAAACCCCAAACTCTTAGCAAATTGGGAATGAAGAGTATGGTAAAATATTTTCCTTTTAAAAAATGAACCTTAAAAATTATTTGTTTTGCTTAACCAAATTAATTAAATATATTTAAACATTAGTGAAAATACTTAACCTTTATTGCTGGCCTGCGAACCCAAAGGTCGCTGGTTCGATTCCCAGTCAGGGCACATAACCAGGTTGCAGGCCAGGTCTCCGGCCAGGTCCGTGGCTGGATTCAGGTGAAAGGCAATCAATCATACACTGATGTCTCTCTGCCTCTCTGCCTCTCTCCCTTACCCACTCTCTAAAAATAATAAATAAAATCTTAAAAAAAATAAAGTATTATATATTACACTGTATTAATATTTGATATATAACATAGATCTATGTCAAATATCTGCTTCAATGTGAATATGATATTGACTGCCTTTTGATCTTTTCTAATTAGCCAACACAAGTAGGTGTACTTTTCAGCCCTACTTTGTTATATTCATGATGGTGAGCAATTAATCTTAATTCATTAAGTAACCTATTCTAAATGATTTTTTGTGGATGTCTTTCAGTTGATTATTATAATCTCAAAAGACATGTTATTTTAGAAAAGTTAAAAATATAATAGGCTTTGGTGGTAATGAAGACAATAACTTCAAAGACCTTATAAAATTCACAGAATTCAAGTATACCATGAATCACAGGGTCATTTCTGATTTTGCTCCCGGCTTTTCCAACATTCCTTTGCCCATCTCTTTTGGGTGAATCCCCAGTTTAGGTTAAGTTATAGTTTAACATATCATCTTGAATTTATAATTGGTATCATTTGTTTAGTATATTGTTTAGTTACCTTTTAAGTCATCTTTCTCAGTAGTGTGAAAATATGAGAGGCAGAACCATTTCTGTGTTATCTAACTCCTTCATTCTTAGGATCTGAGTTAATTGTGAATTCTTCTCTTAAACTGATATCATTATATCCTTTGAACCTAATACAGAGATCCCAGGGCAGCATTTTCCCTGCTGACCTCAAGAAGATTCCTCAGTTCTTTCATCCTCTTAGTTCTCACAGTGGTTTAACTTTTTTCACACCTCTGGGATTTTTGTATAGATCCTGTCCCTTGGCCTGGTTTCCTGACTTTTTAACTCCTATTATTTAAACGTAAACATTTCTATTACACAGTTAACATGTATGAATTTTTGTACGTAACTTCTTAATCACAGTAATTCTGGAATGACTAACGATCAGGTGAGCTGAATATACATTTATAGGATTAGTATTATTTTATTTTTTTATTACTTGGTCTTTGCTTTCCTGTTACTTAAAATGATTTTCTTTTCTATAATCAGATAGCAAGGAAACGCCACAAGGTTATTGGCACTTTTAGGAGTCCTCCTGGCCAGACCCGGCCTCCAGCTTCTCTTAAGCATATTCATCTAATGCCTCTTTCTCAAATTAAGAAAGTGCTGGACATAAGAGAGACAGAAGGTAAGCTTACTGGATACTATTGGCTAATAAAAGTAGTTCATTTTCATTGTTGGTTTGATTCACTTTGTTATATTTTGTGTGTAAGTACTAAATTATCTTTACATACCATTGGTTAGTTTTGGTAAAGTAATTCTTATGATTCTATCCCAGCTCCATCTCTAGTGACTGAGTTGATTTTTGTTTTTTTTTCAAGTGAAAATGCTATCTCAGTTTGATACGTAACCATTTAAGGAATATCTTCATCCCTTAAATGGTTGATTACATGTCAGAATATTACCATAACCTAGCCTGTTCCCATATCAAACTTTTCATTTCTTCAGAATCCAAAAGAAATGACCAGCTCTGCATCTTATACCTTCCCTGTTGCCAGTGGCTGCATTGTTAAGGGTGCAGCTAGCATATGACCAGGAATAGAGGTGCATGAGTAAACACATCCAAAGTAAATACGGTAGTCCTGACATGGGGTCAGTGTATGGTATTGGCAGCTTGTATTCTCAACCTGGGCAGTGTTAGGAAGGGTTCTCTGAAAACCTTGAAATTGGTGAAAGTCTATACCTACCCAAAAGAGTATCATGTGTTTAACTGGCACCTAGTGATGTGTCTGCATGACCATATTTTGGATGTTTAGGCATATGTTTTTACAATATAAGCCAGTTCCATTGCTGATAACATCCTCTAATGATGGAAGGCTTTGAGTCAATAGAAACAAAAAAATTGAATAGTAACTTACCTTGTCAAATTCTGAGTTATTGAGGGTTATATGGTACATTTAGTTTAAATGATTTCCATATTTTTGGAAAATAATAATGGAAGATTTAATTGTTTAAATATATATTCTGCATCTTGGTCACAAAACATTTTATAATAATTTTAATATTTAGACATTTTATTTCTTTGAACTTGATTTAAGTGGGTTGAGTTTTTAAATTGTTTTTACAAAGTCCTTTTATAACTCAAATACTAGGATTCTAAGTAATGGTTCATTCTAATTGTTTATAAACTCCATCATAAAAAATATTAAATGTCATGGAAAATACTGTTTCTATAATGTCAAATTATCATTGTTGGTTCCTCATATGGTACTTACTGTTACAATTCTTGCTAATGTTTTAAAGTAATATAATGAAGGTCTTTGTGCAATTAAGAGTAGAGGGGCTGGGAATGAAGCTGAAGAGATTTTTTTGCATTGGAGTGAAGGGACTAAACTTGCATAAACTGTCATTTTCCAAGAGTAACAGTGTTTATCATTCTGGAACCCTAGATTGCCATAATGCTTTTGCCTTGCTTGTGAGGCCACCAACAGAGCAGGCAAATGTGCTGCTCAGTTTCCAGATGACATCAGAGGAACTTCCAAAAGAAAGCTGGCTAAAGATGCTATGTCGACATGTAGCCAACACCATTTGTAAAGCAGATGCTGTAAGTTCTTCAATATGCCATTACAATGAAAAGTTAAACTCCATGGCATTGTGTTCAAGCTAAACCTGTACCTTTCTAATGACTCATTAATTGTGAATATAGAAGAGTTTTAGTTTTCTGTCTATTGAAAAAAGCTGGTTTAAAGGATAGACACATGAAACATTTCTTTGAGTTGCTAGTTTACAGAAAGGCCCTCATAACCTTATAGTTTCTATGTATGTTTCTGATGTAGTGAGGCTTTTGGGACTTGTAATGTACTCTGTGATTTTCACTGATGCTCTTCCACCAGGCTGTTTGTAGAATAGAGGGTATTCTGTTCTGCTGTTTTTTTCCTGTCTAACTGAAAGCAATAGATGAATTGTAGTAAGTTGCTTATCTCTTAAATAGCCAATCTAGTTTTCTTAGTCCAGCCTCTTAAAATCAAATGCCATAGTTTACAGTTTATATATATACATATATATATATAAATAATTATCCTGTATAGATTAAAGTAAAGATATATGAGAAATTAAAATGATCAAAGTTAAGTGACTTAGGAGTCAGATAGCCTATAGTAGCTCTTGGTAAAATATAGCTCCCTTAAAAGATAATATAATTTCATCATATATGGGAGACATGATAGATATCAAAGATATCAAACCTCCTCTTTGTACACATGATGAAGATTTATTAACAACATTCATTTGTTAATAGAATTCTACTTTTGCTATTAGAAATCTGTAATGACTTCAGAAAAGCTGCCATTTAACCTCAGTTATTGGAAAAATTTCTTTAAAATACAATCTATTGAACTACTAAGCCAACGATGGCTAATAATGCTAGAACTCAACTAATGAAACACATTTCATCAAGTAAACGTAGCCACAAGATGGCAGCAAACATTTAACTATGCCCTGATTCATGCTGTCTTAAAGTCTTTTCAAGTTGTAAAATTTTGTTACTAAGGAATAATGTCTGTTAATTCACATTATTTGTTGACTACTGTTGAGCCCTGTCTCATATTTAAAATACTGCACATAGTAAGTTCGTTAAAACCCTGAGTCACTGTCTTCTCATTTGAGAACAGTTGCCATGTTGTAAAGAAAGTATTTTTCTTTTTTTTTAGAGCAAAGTTAACTTTACTGTTTAGTTTCTAAAACAAAAGAAGTGACACATGACTTCAAATACGGCCATTGTGATTTCAGATCCCTGAGCTTGAAGATTTCTTTTTTCTCCTTCCTGTCTTCTCAAACGCGTGCTTTTTTCATTCTTGTTTTTTTTTTTTTTTTTTTTTTTTAATTTTATTGTTGTTGTATTACATCCATCCCCTTTTTTAAAGAAAGTATTTTTAAATGTATTTACGCAAAATATGTAAAAGCTAAAAATCTCTCGATTCTTTTCATCAGTAGTTTTTGTCCTACTATTAAGTACCTTTTGGTGCCTTAATAATTGGAGCTTAAATAATTAAGAGTAAAATAAGTATAGCTGTTTTATTGTGGACTAATTTAATTGGTCATGCCCATTTGTAAATGACTTAAGAATTAAAATTTTTAGGCTGAAACTTTCTCTCCTCATGGATGTGATATCCCATATTCAGTTATCTCAGATGTAAAGGTTGTAGTTTTAATCTGTTGAAAAAATGTTTTCTCAGAATACAAAGGTATATATTTTTGGTCTCTTGCCAACATGTAACCTTTAGATGCATTGCCTTTATTCTTTTTTTAAAAATTTATTTTATTTTTATTTATTTTCTTAAGATTTTATTATTTTTCAGAGAAAGCGAAAGGGAGAGAGGCAGAGAGGGAGAGAAACATCAAAGTATGGTTGCCTTTCACCTGCCTCCAGCCATGGACAGACCTGGCTGGAGACCTGGCTTGCAACCTGGTTAGGTTGCCCTGGCCGGGAATCGAACCAGCAACCTTTGGGTTCCCAGGCCAGTGCTTTATCCACTGAGCCACCAGCCTGGGCCTCCATTGCCTATATTCTTAAGGCTCATATCACCTGAAGTCAAATGATAGCTTTGCTAAAACCATTACAGACTTCCAGCCTCTGCTATGAAAAGTATAAGTCTATTAATAAATGAACTTAAGCAATGTTACACTTCCCTCCTCCACTTCGAATAGTTTAGAAGTAATGATAATTAAATGTCTTATGCTACATACAGTTCAGTATTTTTTACCACTAAATGTATTTCTTTTAAAAAATCAAACTTAGCCCTGGCTGGTGGCTCAGTGGAATGGCGCCAGCCTATGAACACAAAGGTCGCTGGTTTGGTTCCCAGTCCCAGGGCACATAACCAGATTGCAAGCCAGGTCTCCCGCCAGGTCTGTAGCTGGAGGCAGGTGAAAGGCAACCATACATTGATGCTTCTCTCCCTTTCTTCCTTTTTCCCTGCCCTTCTCTCTAAAAAATAATGAATAAAGTCTTAAAGATAAAGAAAAATTAAACATCCCTACATTTTGATGAAATCATCCCTGGCTACTTATTAGTAGCAATATTCATTCAATATTCACCAATATTTAATACTGTAGAACTAGAATTTCTAACTACATGAGGAGTAATTGAAGATAGAACATATATATGAGAAAAGTTTGTGCTTCTGATCCAATAATATTTATAATGGAGTTACTATGATTTTATTTGAAATTATAGTTACTGTGTTGGTTATTACCTATACATTGTAAGTTATTAATATAAATGTCTATTATTGATACCACTTAAATTTAACCAAATCAGAAATTCTAGGCTATTAACATGATTACAGAGTTTGGGGAAATCACTGGGGCACTGGCCAAGGAAGGGGGCAAAGTGATACCAGCTACTGTCATAAATGAGAAAGTGTAGTTGTTTTCTTTTTCTTTTTCTTTTTATATTTTTAAAGATTTTATTTATTATATCCAGGGATAGGGGAAGGGAGAAAGGCAGAGAGGGAGAGAGACATCAGTGTAAGGTTTCCTTTCACCTGCCTCCAGCTACAGATCTGGCTGGAGACCTGGCTTGCAACCTGGTTATGTGCCCTGACTGGGGAATCAAACCAGTGACATTGGGGTTTGCCGGCCAGCTGCTATCCACTGAGCCACCAGCCAGGGCCTGTAGTTGTTTTCTATGTAGGCAATATATGGATATTAATTTGTGACCCATCATTTTTATTAAACTAATTATCTTTCTATCTCCTAATTTTTTTCCTAACAATTCTTTGGCATTTTTCAACTCTCAGGTTTTTTTTTTTGTTTTTTTTTTTAATGTAATAAATTGGCCAATTCTGATTGAGCATTGATAAATTACCATGTAGTTTGAAAATACAACTTAATAGAGCAAAATGATTCTGTGTCAAAACTTTTTTTAAAAAGTTGTCTATGTCTAGGAACATAAAAAAATTTCTGTCAAGTAGTAGATTTTCAGAATATATTTATTGATTGGATGAAATCCAGGTAGAAGTAAAATTAAAGTTGGAAATGAGAAGAAAACAAAACTAAGGTGCCATATGTATGGCAGTGCAGGAAATGTAATCCTGTCTCCGTGAGATGTAGGAAATGCTCATGCAAAACATGAAGGTAACGTAGGGAGACGTGGGGTTGGGCAGAGCTAGAATCAGCCCTGGCTGCTCTGTTTCCCATGGGTTGGCAAGAGATGGTCACTGATTAGTTTTTGAAAAAGATTTTTTATTTATTTACTCTTTTTAGAGAGAACGGAGAAGGGAGGGAGAAAGAGAGGGAGAGAAACATCGATGTGTAAGGGTTACACAGGTGATTGCCTGTTGCCAGCCGGCAATCCAGGCACGTGCCTGACTGAGAATTGAACCTGCCACCCTCTGGGTTCATAGTCAGGTAGGTGCTCAATCCACTGAGCCACACCAGTCAGAATTGCTTTTTACGTGATCGTTTAGATAATTGGCAGGAACCAATTGAAAACTAGTAGCCATTTAATATAAATGTATACAAATAGTTTTCATCTTTGTTAGCAGGAGCCAACTAGAAAGTATAGGACATGAAGACCCTGCCCCCAACCAACCCCATGCACCTTTCCAATAAGATTTCATATAAATTTAGGAAATTTTAGTATAAATCTAGGAATAGCCTTATAAGGAACATGAAATCTATTTTAAGAAAATACAGTACTTTATAAAGAAACTTGTAATGTTTCTCAGTGAGAATACTGACTAGCCATAAAGATGTCAATTTATTGAAGTTCTTATAAAATCTTACAGGAAATACTTGGAATTTGATGGAACGATTTCAAAGATGATTTTCTTTAAAAAAATAAAAGGAAAATTTAGAAATTAGTACGTCATTTAAGAGATATTAAATTGTATTTTTCAAGTTATGATGATAACACTTTACACCGAGTCAGAAATTTATAAATAGACCAAATGGGAAGGATAGATGTCCTTGAAATAAGACTTCATTGTATGGTAAATGTAGAACCTTAACAATTTAATAAGATTGTTATCACATGGTACTAGGGTATTTCATTAGGTACTTAAGGAAAAGTAGATGTGTCTCCTAACCTTTTAATTCCTTGAAGTAGATTCAAGAATTAAAAATGAAAGGTGAAGCCATTTCAAAAACCTCTTTAGAAAATCCAGGTGGTGAATATTGAATCTGTTTTTTTGTTATTGAGTTTTAGGAATATATGTTTTGGATATTAATCCCTTATCAGATATACAAGGTCTGTCCCAAAAGTATTGAGAAGTATCAAGTATCAGCCCCACACACTGCTTTTTTGTTTGTTTTTAATATTATTTTCAGAGAGAAGGGCAGGGATGGAGGAAGAAAGGGAGAGAAGCATCAATGTGTAAGTTGCCTTTCACTTGCCTCCAGCTACAGACCTGGCTGGAGACCTGGCTTGCAACCTGGTTAGTTGCCCTGGCTGGGAATCAAACCAGCGACCTTTGGGTTCATAGGCTGACACCTATCCACTAAGCCACCAGCAGGGCCATTTTTTATATTGACATTGCCTTGATAACTTTTGGGACAGATCTTGTATGATTTGCAAACACTTTTCCCCAAATCGTTAAATTTTCATGAAATCCAATTTGTTTATTTTTCTTTCGTCTCTGGAAGAAAATATCTATCAGAGTTATACCAAAAAGAAAATAGTAAATGGTTAGTAGAATTTGTGGATGATTTTATTTAAAACTTTTCTTTCAGATTTCTCATAGTGATGTGATTTGAGAAAAACAATACAGAAAACATTGTAACATTGTATTTAAAAATACTGATAATTATAAGTACTTTTACCTGGGGGAATTAGATAAGCAGCTATGAGTCACCCAGCAAATAGAAGCGGAAGAGCAGGTATAGAGCAAGTGGGTGCAAACCTAAGGTTGTGTGGACGTCAGCGGGAAAAAGCACTTAAGTTGTTGAGTATAACATTCAACACCTTGTGTTTGTAAAGGAGTTTCAACATTTCATTTTAAAAAACCACCATGCATTATTTTGTTTTAGCCTAACGATTACAATGGGTTAGGTATACCAGGTATTTTCTATGTTTTGCAGATGAGAAAATTTTCAGAAAAACCAACATTCCCAGGATTGTGTAAAACTGTCTAGCAGTAGAATGATCGTGCTAGAGCATAGTGAATATTATAGTTCTAGATTATGACCTAGATTTATAAACTTGAAGGGAAAATCGGTTACAGGAATATACAAAAACATTTGGTTTAACTAGCTTTCTTCTAAAAGACCAAGCATAATCTGAGCAAATAATATTTAAATTACTCAGAGTTTGGTAAGTGGTTCTTGGCCTCTATGAAATCTGTGACTCCTGATAAAAGATTTAAACCTCCTCCTCAGAAAAAAATGTCCTTTGCACTTAAGTACACCCAGAATTGTGCATAGAATTTAAGGGGGGTTGCATACCTCCTGATCTCCATGCATTGCCACTTCTAGAACTCCTGACCACAGGTTCAGAACTCCAGTTTAGAATACCTCTAGATGTGAATTGAGGATGAAAGGAAAAGTGGGGAAAAGTGTAAGTTTAAATTTAAGATTTTTCTCAAGGAAAGTGTTTGTCATATTGGTTTTGTCACAGACATTATTTTTAAGCTTATAAATTAAGCTGATTTTCTAACTTGTTGGTTTTAGGTTTGTTAGCAAGATTTTATATTAAGTTCTTTTTCCAGTTGCTTTGGTATCTGTTGTCTTTATAATGAATTTTTATTTACTGTTTATATTCCACTATCTTAAGTTAGTTCATTCTAGAATAGAATTTATGTAAAGCAGATCAAAAATATTGACTAGCTTCATTTACATATACTCCCGTACGTAGGAATGTACTTTAAAGGTTTGATTTTTAGAAACTGTTGTATGTTTTAAAATTTTTAATTAAATTAATTAATTTTTATTTTTTATTTAAAGATTTTGTTCATTATTTTTAAAGAAAAGAGCAGGGAGGGAGGAAGAAAGGGAGAGTGAAGCATCAATGCATGGTTGCCTTTCACCTGCCTCCAGCCACGGAAGGACCTGGCTGGGGACCTGGCTTGCAACCTGATTATGTGCCCTGACTGGGGAATTGAACCAGTGACCTTTGGGTTCGCAGGCAGGTGCCAATTCATCTAAGTTTTGTTTTATTTTATTTTATTTATTAATTTTTAAAATATTTATTAGTTTTAGAGAGAGGGGAAGGTATAGAAGCAGAGAGGGAGAGAGACATTAGTATATAGTTGACTTTAACCTGCCTCCAGCTATGGACCTGGCTGGAGACCTGGTTTGCAACCTGGTTATGTGCCCTGGTTGGGAATCGAACCAGCGACCTTTGGGTCCACAAGACGGCACCTTATTCACTGTGCCACCAGCCAGGGCTTAAGTTTTATTTTAAAATAATAAAAATGTTTATATTTTTCAACAGGAAAATCTTATTTACACTGCTGATCCAGAAACCTTTGAAGTAAATACAAAAGATATGGATAGTACATTGAGTAGAGCATCTAGAGCAATAAAAAAGACTTCAAAAAAGGTAAGCCCTAGTGACATTATTTTTAAACACATCTCCAAAAACTATTTTTCAGGGTATATTAACATAATTGCCATAAATATCAGTGTAATGATAGTCTAAAACAAAGTTGGTTTGGGGATAGACAAGGCCCACAGAGTTTTAGTTTAATGACTTCCCTGGCACAGTAATTACAACAACTGGTTGCCCTTCCTATTCTTACAGTAGTGATGCTTCTATGAACTCTGCTTCCGTAGAAACGTACTGATGGTGTTTTAGAAATAGATACATGTGCATTTATCTTAAATATTATCTCAGGTATTGTTCAGCAAAGGGCAGTTGCCAAGACAGAAGACCTGCAATCTCTTCCTGACCATAGTATGTTTCAGTCTTGAAATGATGAAGATAACTTCCCTACTTACCTTGTTAGGTTGTTAAGGACAATGTAAGAATGTTAACGATAGAGCTTTTTAAAAGTAGAGCCAGAATTTTAATTGTCCAGGTTAACTTGCAGCCAGAGTCTACTGCTAGATTTATAAGTTTTTGTTGTTTTTGCTTTTGAGGGGAAGCCTTGTACTTTATTTAATCATCTTTGTATTTCCCAGCAATTTACATGTATGATATATAGTACTTAAACATGTTAAATGAGGAGTCAAATAAACTCCTTTACATTTTCTTTTTTAATTTAATTTATTTTTTAAAAAGATTTTATTTATTATTTTCAGAGAGAAGGGCAGGGAGGGAGGAAAAAAGGGAGAGAAGCATCAATGTATGGTTGCCTTTCACCTGCCTCCAGGTATGGACCTGGCTGGAGACCTGGCTTGGAACCTGGTTATATGCCTGGCTGGGAATCAAACCAGAGACCTTTGGGTTCACAGGCCTGCACCAATCCACTGAGCCACCAGTCAGGGTTGTCCTTTATTTTTTCAATAAAGAAACTGGCTTTGGATTAAATATCACAGCTAAATTTTAGCAAAATCAGGCCCAAAACCAAAAACACTTTTTCTCCCCATGCCAGGTTTATGTTAGCACTTTCTTCTACCCATTTGACTGTAGCACTCTATACTGCAAGTGTACAGCAGGTTTTGGAATAATGTTCAACATCATTTGATTATTATGTTGATGAGATGGTGTAGGAACTTAACTCTTGTTTATATCTATTAGCTTGTGGTAATTTTGCTTTCATTATGGCTTCTTGCATGTGAAATCACAGAGCCTGTTTATGATCATGATGCAGAGTGAGGACTTAATGTTCTACCTTTTTTCAGTGCTTTGTTTGAAGAGATTCTAATTCTGTTATGTACTATTTGTACAGAAACTTTGGATATAATTGGACTTTGTTTATGTATAATTGTTCTTAAAAGTTATGTTAAATTTATATAGGCTTAACAACCTTTTTTTAAACTCTAGGTTACAAGAGCATTCTCTTTCTCCAAAACTCCAAGAAGGGCTCTTCGAAGGACTCTTATGGCATCCCAAAGTTCGGTGGAGGGAAGAAGTCCTCACAGCAGTGACAAACCTGTACTGAGTCGCCTGTCCAGCACCTCATCGTTAGCAGTAAGTGACTTTGATTTAATGGGCCAGAACACTTACTCCCTTTTATGAAATATGGAATTTGCTAACTTTTAAAGATGGAAATCTAATATCTCCACCATTTTAAAATTATTTCTTAACTTCTAACATTTTATTTTGGGTAAAGGTAATTGAGAAAACCTTACTTAATGAACCAGAGATAAAGACATACTTTAAATGTAGTTTGTTTGATAAAAAATTTTATTTGGATTGAGACATGTCCTAAAATCTCTAAGGAAACAAACATGTTTCTGCTTGGCCTATCACCTTACTAACATAATAACAATGGTTCTGTTTATGCAGATTGGTTCCAATAATTACGGGGGTATGCAAAAGTATGTTTACAGTTGTGAGTTCACAAAACAGTTTATTCTTATATTATTATTAATTATGATATAATTTTCCACACGAACAACTGTAAAACTACTTTTGCCCATGGCTTTATAACAGACTGAACTTTATTCCTTTTATTATTTCTGTGATGAGTAGAATATAATCTCTGAAACTGTGAATGTATAAGGATGATATGGGTTCCAAGTTCATGTATATGTTTTTAAATGTTTGCTGAAAAATCTAAATTTCCAACGGTGTCAAACTAATTAGACAATATTAAGGACATTTCTGGCATTTATTACAGCTACTAAGTGTATGAGTGATGTATCTTTGTAAAATTGTTAACCTAACCTTGAGTGACTGTCAGTTTTGTAACTTTTAGCAAGTTTCTTATTCTCTTATTACTGGTTTTGTTGATGAGGGAAAAGAGATTAATAGTACTTACCCTTTGATATTAATGTAAGCACTAAATACACACACACATACACACACACACACACAGCCTATATAATGTAATTATATAGTGAAGCAGTTTGAATTGTGGCTAAGAGCATAAACTCTAGAACTCATGTTCAATCCTAGTTTTGCTGTTTACTAACTGTATGGCTGTTGGGAATTTTCACTTTCACTATCTATGAAATGAACCTAAAGTAGCAATTGTAAGGATTAAAACAGTTAATTTATCCAAAGTGCTTTGAACAGTGCCTGGCACACAGCGTGCACGCTAGTAGTTTTTTGGGTTTTTTTGCTTCCCTCTGCGCATCCTTTTTCATCTTCCCACTGGCACTCCCCAGGGCTGCCAGAGAGAACCCCTGTGGTTTCCAGCTCCTTAATCTCCCTCCACCTCAGACTGTCAAGTCCCTCCACAGGCAGCATGCTCTGTTGCCCCAGCCCCGACCTCCCTCCAGTTTTCTTCCACTCATGCCGCCAACCCAGATCCAACCACACTGGCATTCTTGCTTTCCTTACTCTGCCTCGAATCTTTTGCACAGGCTGCTTCCTGCACCAGTAATGCCCTTCTAGAACTCTTCGTATTGGATCTTTCTTTGCAAGAAAAGGGTGCTGTGATAGGTCATAATAAATTCCTAACTGGGAAGGTCATGATGGTTAGTCACTGGCTGCTCTAGTTTTTTTTAAGTGGTTACCTGTTGTTATATAATATGTAGACAAGGAGCATCACATTTAATACCTTATTTTCTTTAAAGCGAGTTAAGTCTTTAGTTAATATACCAAACAGTTACGGCTGAATCTGAGCATGTTTATATAGACATTTAATAAAGGTTAACCTTTCAACAGGAGAAAAGTTGTACTTAACTGAGAATATAAATATATGCAGAGAAATTTGGTCAATGAAAAATATATTAAAATTATCAAAATACTGTTGGCATTTCTATATTAAAATCAGATTATAAGCATTCTGAAGGCCAAAGAACCATCCCTTATTTATTTTCTGCATCTATAGTAACTATTATAGACATTGCTTTTCAAAGGGAGGTAATTGGATATTATAGAAATTTTTTAGAAAACTTACTGTTTTGTCACTTTTACGTAGACAATATAAATAAGTACCTAAAATATCTTTTAGACATTTATGTCCTCTTCTTCATTGCTTATTTCTAACAGATTATCCATTCAGTTTCCTCAAGCAGTAAAATTGGATTTACTAAGCATGTTTATGCTCAGCGCTCAGACTCTACTGGTGGGCACTCTCAAAACTCCTGGTTTCCATCCACATGTCATTCTGCTTCACAAGCTAGCTTGTCAGAAACACTAAAAGGAAATACTGGTTATCCAAATTTCAAACAGTTGTATCCAAGTCATCTTTGATATTTGTGAAGAATTAGGAGAAATGCCAACCAGTAATGGAAGCAAGCCTCATGAAGTTTAATGTGAGCTTACTAGCTATTTGAAATTTAAATTTGTGAAAAAAATAGTATTCTTTCTCCACTGAATAACCTTTAGGTAGGTGGAGACTTTTGAATTCACAACTTTATAACTGCTTTGAATTCTCAACAACTAAGCTTAATAGAGTTTCTTTGCATATTGTCACATAAAAGTAATTTTGCAAGATCATTTATGTTTGAATCCAGAAAATAATCAGTACTAGAAATTTTATTTATAAAAGTGGTCTTTTTAAGTAATAAAATTATTGCCATGTAAAGTGGATTCATATTCTAAATCTAATTCTTAATCTTAGATTTATGGCATTTTATAAAATTTATGCCTTTACTGTAGCAAATTATAAAATATTTACTTGAGGAAAATGCAAGCTTTTATACTTTCTACTTAAATCATTGTTTTGTTAACACTTGAATGGTAATATTTTATTAACACAGTTCTTTAAGCACTTCATTTTACTACCTTAAGGTGAGAACCTTGTTGGTTCTAAGTTTTAGTTACACTTAGTTTTTTTTTTCAAAGATTTTATTTCATTATTTTTAGAAAGAGGGGAAGGTAGAGAGGCAGAAAGGGAGAGAGACATCAATGTATGGTTGCCTTTCACCTGCCTCCAGCCACAGACCTGACTGGAGACCTGGTTTGCAACCTGGTTATGTGCCCTGGCTGGGGAATCGACACTTAGTTTTTTACATATGCTAAAATAAAACTAACTTTTTCTTTATAATTCATTTTGATTAATACCCACTGTTGGATTTTTGGTATTCTTGTGTATGTTTCTTTGTTATTGCTAAAAATTCTCATGATATTTAACTCTGACCTCTGAAATGACAAATTTAGGTGGCTTAGTGAATTAATAATTTCTATTATCAGAAGTGCTGCTGTTTTGCTCAGGTTTTTTTTTTTTTTTTTTTTTTTTAATTTCATTATTTCTAGAAAGAGGGGAAGGGAGAGAGGCAGAGAGGGAGAGACACATCAATGTATGGTTGCCTTTCACCTGCCTCCAGCTACAGACCTGGCTGGAGACCTGGCTTGCAACCTGGTTATGTGCCCTGGCTGGTGAATCGAACCTGCGACCTTTGGGTTCGCAGGCTGGCGCCTTACCCACTATGCTACCAGCCAGGGCTGCTCAGTTTTTATATGGGACAAAATTATACACACACGAATACAAATACGTATATTTAGGTTGCACACATAATATAAAACCTCTTTAGGAGTGTAGGACTTTTAATTTTAGAAAATTATTCCTCATGAAGTAATTTCTCTTAATTCCACTTTATGATTAAGTTAAGAAGAAATCACTAGGGTTTGTCTTTTACCTTAAAACCTGTTTACTAATTTATAACTTTTTAATAACCTGAAATACTGAATCATTAATATCTTATAGAAGTTAAGTACCACTACTAGAAGTAAGTCAATACCTTTTCCAATGAGTTGAATAATATGTATTTAACTAGTTGTATCCATTTGTTTTTGATTTTCAGAATGCTGAAATACATTTAATTATGTTTTCTCCCCCCTCCCAATTTTAAATTATTTTATTTATTAAAGAATTTAGTATTTTCAGATGTCTTTTAATTGTTATGGTATTTTGTAAAATGTAAAAATAATATGCATGATGCAAAACTGTATTTTATAGTTTTTTAAAAGAAAAAATTTGAAATATAAAATATTTTTCTTGTCATTACAGGGTATCCCATCTCCCTCCCTTGTCAGCCTTCCGTCCTTCTTTGAAAGAAGAAGTCATACTTTAAGTAGATCTACAACTCATTTGATATGAAGCTTAAAAAATTCTTAATTTATAGACACTTAGCATCTCAAATAAGAAACTGACTTGAATGGTACTTGTCATTAGCACTTGCTGAAAATAAGATAGGTAACACTAAGGTTAATATCTTACATTTTTCAAGTTAATTTATTAAAAAGTATATTGATTTTGATGTAATTGTTCTTTTTGCTCAGATTCTTCATTTGAAAACCAATATCTTAAGTTATTCATGATATTGGTAGCTTTGCAAAACCGATATATACAGTAAATAAATTTTATTGGTCTATGCCAAATTCTGCTGTGAATTTCTTTGTATAGTGTTCATGAATGAATTTTGGAAATACATACTTGTATATCCCAATTTGTGCAGAAAGTGCTTAACTAGATAAAAACCTACATGGATATCTGATTAAATAGTGGGGTCTTGTTTCAACATGTGCTGTTCGAAGTACTTAGTTAATTGCTTCTTTTGCAGTTTATTTTCAAGTCTTTTTAAGGTCTAGTGTGTAGAATTATAAAGATTTGCCCTAAAAGAATAATAGTTAAAGGAGATTGTTACAAAATACTTTTGCAAATTGAGATAAAGACAGAAAGATTTTAAAAATGTATATTTTGCATAAATATGATATTGGTATATACTTGTAGCTGATTCAGAGACATATATTTATGGTAATTTTTAGCCACTAGTAAATCTTGATTTAGTTTGGTGTGTGAAATTTTATTTTGTAGAATGACCACATGGTAATTGTGATAAAGATTGTTTATACCCTTTATAAAATAACTCTAAAGTGTGCATCAGTTTTACTAATCTGCTGTAAAATACATAGATCTGTGTATGGTCAACTTTTTATTCTGGTCCTATAATTAAGTGTAAAATTAAAATACATTTATATGCTGTTGTAAAATGTTTTTCAAGCCTTGATGTTATTTTTCACAATAATTTCCTACCTGTTTAGGGAACACTACAAACATTTAATTGTAATTTAACAGTTCTCAGTTATCTTCTTTAATAGTTTAACTGACTATAGATTCTTTCTATACCACATTTTTTTTTTGGCCATTTTTAAGTTGTAAATGACCCTTCATTACTATATTTTTAAAGCAATTGTATTAGGAAGACCTTTGTAAATAAATACTTAAAACCTGAGGCTATTTTATGTTTTATGTTTTAAATTGTCTTTTGACAAATTTTCATAGACCTGTATGAGTGCCTGTATCAACTTCTGCTCTGTTGTGTTTTGCTTGCATATTTTTATTCGCTTCTTGCTTCTTCCATTAATATTTTAAAGCATTATTATTTGTAGGATAGGATTTTTTAACCTGGAATCATCTTTGCAGAATGGAGATAGTGAACTCTATGACAGCTATATAAAATTGTATTTATGTATGCATTTTTCTGCTAGAAATTACACTGTTTTTATCATTTTGTTCGGAAAGGAGCTGTGGTCTCTTCAAAAGTGTGTGAGGCCTCAGGGAGAGGAAGTGACATAGGGAATGTCACATCCGTTATTGAATGTGCAGATAAGTCATTAAAGTCTGATACAAAAATTAATATACAAATATCAATGGTGTTTCCTGACACCAGCCACAAACAGGTTGGAAATACTTATTTTTTTTTAAGTTACCTGTTATAATAGAAAAATTATTGAAATATTTGTCATGGATTAGATACTTCAATATTGAAAAGGAGCAGTTTTGCCCAAATTGAACTGTAGATTCAAAAGCCAGTTGAAGAACTGACAGGGGTGTGTGTGTGTGTGTGTGTGTGTGTGTGTGTGTAACATAATAAATTATTCCTAGATTTCATACAGAAACACAAAGGATTAAAAATAACCAGTCAGTTGTAGAAGTACAAAGACTTCCTCTATGAGAAACGGTTGATCATAAAGCTGTAGAAATCAAGACAATGAGGTGTGATGGATCACAATTGAAAACTCACAGACAGATAAAAGTGACACTTAAAAATAAGGCCCTGGCTGGTAGCACAATGGATTAGGTGCTGACCTGTGGACCCAAAGATCGCTGGTTCAATTCCCCAGCCAGGGTACATAACCAGGTTGCAAGCCAGGACTCCAGCCAGGTCTGTAGCTGGAGGCAGGTGAAGGCAACCATACATTGGTGTTTCTTTCCCTCTGCCTCTCTCCCTTCCCCTCTCTCTAAAAATAATAAATAAAATCTTAAAAAAAAAAAAAAAAAAGTTCCAGGCTCTGGCTGGTGGCACAATGGATAAGGCTCTGGCCTTATCCCAAAGGTCGCTGGTTCGATTCCCAGTCAGGGTACACAGCCAGGTTGTGTAAATAAATAATATTTTATAAATAAAATCTTAAAAAAAACATTTCAAGGGAATTATAGACCTAAATCTGAAAGATAAAACTATAAAGATTTTACTAGATAATATAGGAGAATATTTTAATCTGTTGGGTTAGAAAAGATTGCTTAAACATGTTAACACATTTAAGGTAATTATAGTGGAAAAGATTGATAAATCTACATTAAAATTAACTACTGGTTTTGAAATGACATCAGTAAGAGTGGAAGTCGCAGAATGCATGTTTGTGATACACGTAACTGACAAGGACTCCTACCCAGAAATACAAAAAGAACTAAAATATCAGAATGATCAAACATCTCTATTGAAAAATAGACATTTATGGGCAACAAGTGGGATTGACTTTGGGGAGAAATGGGTGGGTGGGGAAGGGGAGAGAAGGGAGGGGAAATGGGATGAATGTAAAACAACAACAAAATTAAATTTAAAAATAAAAAATTGGTGGTTGAAAATTAAGAAAAAGAGAAACAGACATTTCACAAGTGAGAGATTCCAAATTACTAATAAGCTTATTAAGAAATATTCTCATACATTTTCTTTTTTGCAGCCGAGTAGTATTCCATTGTGTAAACATAAAAAAGAAGAAAATTTTACCCTTTGCAACAGCACGGATGGACCTGCAGAACATTATGCTGAGTAAAATAAGCTAGTCAGTCAGAGAAAGACAAGTACCATCTGATTTCATGCATATATGGAATCCAATGAACAACTAAGCTAATAAGCAAAATAAGAGATGGACTTATAAGTAGAGAGCAGGCTGACAGAATTGGAAGGATGGAGAAATCAAGCAAAAAACTCACAGACACAACAGTAGTGATTTTGGTGGAGGGGATGAGGGGGTGAGTGGAGTTGGAAGAGGAGATAGGATAAATTGCAATGGAAAATATACAATAAAAATGAACTTAAAAAGAATGTTCTCATACATTATGCAGAAAATGCAAAAACGTTATCATTCATTGCACATACACCATATTGTCTTTACATAGATGTGAACCAGAAAGATCTCTCCACTGCATAGCAGTGTAAATTGTGTAACCATTTACAAAACCCTTGGTCGTTGACCAATGAGGTTTAAGATATACGGGACATGTGCCTTCAAACCCAACAATTCCAATCCTAGATATTTATTCCAGATACATGTAAGCCTACAAACACCATAGCCCATGTAAAATAGTGTTTATAGCTGCATTACACAAAATAGCCTGAAACTGAAAAATCAAGAATTTATATTAACTTTGTAAGAGATTCATATACTGTGTTATGGTCATGCATTGAATGAACTCCAATGAATATGCAATGACCTGGCCAATTACTGAATGCAAGACTATATGATTTTTTTCTTAGATAAAATTTTAGAATTGGTAAGGTGATACTTTATAGTGTAATGTTGCAGAGTTATCCAGCAGAAGATTATAAAGAAAATGATTTCCCTAAAATCCAGCATAGCATTCATTGTATCACCTCCGTGGGTGAAAGTGAGGAAAGGGCACATGGTAACTTAGATGTTGCAGGCAGCATTCTATTACTTAGCTTGTGTGTTATTTATAGTTGTTCACTTCATAGTAATTTATTGCTTTATTTAATTATTTGAGAAGCCAATAACATTGACAAACATCTCAATATTGAGGGAGATAGAGCAAATAAATGTTAGATATCATCTGCATCTGGACATACATTACGGATAACTTTCTAAATTCAAGAAGCACATTGAAGAGAGAACATTTTCCATTTTAAATTAGTTTAACATGACCTTGATAACAAAACAAGGATAGCATAGGAAAGGAAAATTATAATCTAATCTTATTCAAGACTATCATGGAAATATTCTCAAATTGCTAATAACATAAGCAAAGTAAGTTTGCATTGTATAAAAAAAATGCATCATTACTAACCTGAGTTTAGAACACAAGGCACATTTTTTTATGGGTTCATCCACTGTTAAACAGATTGTTTTCATGCCTTGGCTATTGTAAAGAATGCTGCAGTGAAAATGGGGTGCCTACATCTTTTCAAGTTAGTGTTTTTATTTTCTTTGGATAAGTACACAGAATTAGAATTACGTGATCATATGGTTGCTCTGTTTTAATTCCTTGAGGAACCTTCATACTGCTTTCCATAGTGGCTGCGTTCTACTTACATTCCCACTAACAATGCATTAAGGTTTCCTTTCCTGCACATTCTTGCCGACACTCATTTGTCTTTTTGATGATAGCCATTTTGGCAGGTGTCAGCCAATAGCTCATTGTGGTTTTGATTTCCTGGATGATTAGTGATGCTTAGCATCTTTTCATGTTTCTGTTGTTAATGTGTATGTCTTCGGAGAAATGTCTTTTTAGATCATTTGCTTGTTTGTTTTTGAGTTATATGAGTTCTTTATATATTTTGGATATTAACTCCTTATTGGATATATCATTTGCAAATATCTTCTCCCATTCAATGGATTGCATTTTATTTTGTTGGTGGTTCCTTTGGCTGTGCAGAAGCTTTTTTAGTTTGACACAGTTCCTTTTTTTTGCTTTTGTTGCTTTGCCTGAGGAGACATGCAGAAATATATTGCTAAGACCAATATCAAAGAATTCACTGCCTATGTTTTATTTTGGGAGTTTAATGGTTTCAGATCTTACATTTAAATTTTTAATTAATTTTATTTTTGTATATGGTATAAGCAAGTTTTACTTTCATCTTATTGCATGTTTCAGTCCAGTTTTCTCAGCACCATTTATTGAAGAGAATATTCTTTTCCCATTTTTGTTCTTGCCTCCTTTGTCATAGACTGACCACATAAGCATGTATTTGTATCTAGGCCTTCTCTTTTGTCCTGTTCACCTACATGTCTGTTTTTATGCCAGTAACATATTATTTTTATTTCTATAGCTTTGTAGTGTAGAAATCAGGGAGCATAAAGCCATTTTTCCCCCCTCAAGATTACTATGGCTGTTTGGTGTTCTTTGTGGACCCATATGAATTTTAGGAATTTTCTAGTTCTGAAAACAATGTAACTTGATAGGGATTGCATTGAATCTGTAGATTGCTTTGAGTATGAACATTTTAATGATATTCTTCCAATCCCTGAGCATGAAATATTCTTCCATTTATTCGTATCTTCTGTAATCTCTAATATGAATTCCTTATAGTTTTGGAGAATAGGTCTTTTATCTTCTTGGTTCAATTTATTCATAAGTATTTTATTATTTTGATGCAATTGTTAATAAGATTCTTTTCTTTAAATTTCTTTTTTTTGATAGTTTGTAAGTAATGTATAGACATACAGGATTTCTGAATATTGATTTTGTATCCTTCAACTTTACTGAATTCATTTATTGGTTCTAATAGTTTTTGGTGGAGTATTTAGAGTTTTCTGTATTAAATATGTCTTCTGCAAATAGTGGCAGTTTTACTTCTTTTTAATTTGTATACTTTTTATTTTCTTTTCTTGTTTGTGTATTTCTAATACTGTGTGGAATTAGAGTGGTGAGAATGGGCATCCTTTTGTTGTTTCTGATCTTAGAAGAGAAAAAGCTTACAGCTTTTCACTATTGGGTATGATGAGCTGTGGGTTTGTCACACATGGCCTTTATTATTTCAAGTATTTTTGTTTGTTTTTTAATACCCACTTTGTCTCTCCTACCCACTTGTATGGTCTCTGTCTTGTTTCTTGTGCAGAAGCTGTTCAGTCTGCCCTCACTTCTCCTTCATGGGCGATTGCTTTTTCTGTAGGTGTAGATTCAATGTGTTTGTGGAAGGAGGTGAGTTCGGCTCCATCATGTTGGACTGGAAGTCTGTCTTCTTCAATTTCTTTCAGTAAGTCTTCTAGTTTTCAGTATACAGATCTTTTACCTCCTCAGTTAATTTTATTTCTAGGTACTTTATTCTTTTCTTTAAAAAAAAATTTTTTTTTATGCATTATACCCTCGAAAGACTTTCATTCTTTGGATTCTGTGTCACTGCTTTTTCCCCCTCCAACCTATTGAGCAACTTCTTTGAATATGTAAAATAGACTCTTTACCTACCCGTTACATTTAGAACTTCCTCACATGACCATCTATGGTCCTCACTTTTTTGTATTTTACATTCTCATTCTATACTATTTTATGCAGGCATGTATATCTATATTTTTATTTTTATACCCGTATCTCTATCTACCTATAAGACTTCCTATATGTATATAGTATCGCCTTGATGATTTAAAGCCATTTCACACTATGAATGTTCAAATCCAAAGTGTCTTATCATTCATTCACCCCTCCGATAGGTTTTTCTTTCTTTTTATTTTTTTAAAAGATTTTATTTATTTATATAGAGAGGAGAAGGGAGGAAACAGCAATATGTGGCTGCCTCTCTCACACCCCCAACTGGGGACCTGGCCAGCAACCTAGGCATGTGCCCTGATTGGGAATCAAACCAGCGAACTTTTGGTTTGCAGGCTGGTGCTCAATACACTGAGCCACACCAGCCAGGGCCCTTTTTCTCTTTTAAAAAGCTTCTGTGATTGGCATCACCATCTACACTACACCTGGGTATATAGCCAGACACCTGGGCATTATCCTAGGCCTAGGTTTGTCTCTCTCTCTTCCTCATTCCTCATAACCAACCAGGCTGTTCATCCTGCGTCCTTAAGACCTTACGAGTGAATTCATTTCCTTGTCTTCATTTCCATTGCTCTGCTTTATTTCAGGCATGCATGACTTTGTCTTGGGTTTACGTGCTACTATTTAGTTTTAGCCTGGGTTCCACAAAAGCAGAATCTAGAGCAAAGGTTTAAGTTCAGGTTTATTTGAGTGGGAGAGGGGATGGAGAAACAGGAGAAGGGAAGGCCAACACGGTTTACTTTCTCAAGTTTGCTACCACCACAAACCACTGTTGCTCAGTCCTGTAAAAGATTTCCGTCTCTTACGTGAAAAGGTAAGTGCTGATTTCTCAGTTTCCACCTTTAGTTGTTCAAGGGTGCTCCTGTGGACAGTAAGGCTGCCCTCGCATAAATGCCCAGTGATTCCGATATCCCAAAGCTGCAAAAGTCCCTGGCTTAGGAGTGAGAAGTAGGTCGAACAGACCTCAGCAATGGCCTCATTAAAAAGAGTTGGGGCGTTCCTATCCTTATGCAATCCATTCCTTAAAGCTAAAGTAATTGTCTTAAAACCATGGATTTTCCTAGTTAACATGTTTCAGTGTTTCTTTTAGGGATTTCTGGAAGGATGCACATATGCTCCTCAGCATTTCATAAAGGTCCCCCTTAATGATCCCACTGTCCCTTCCCTGTTAGAGCTGCCACTTCCTGCATCCCACTTCCCCAGATAAGCCCTTTCTGAATACATGTCCCTTTTATCCTGGCTCCTTGTCTATGCCGTACCCCGCCCCCCTCTAGAATGCCCTTCCTCTCCATTTTTGCTTAACTTCTCTTCTTCTCAGGCTGATTATTCTTCCTCACACACATTTCAGCAGTAGCCTATGTTTACCTTCACCCTAGAACTTACTGTATTCCGTTACTTAGGTTTCTTTGGTCTAAGTATCTGTTGAACTAGATTGTCAATTTCTAGCACAGAACACCACAGATAAATAACATACTCAAAAACTGTTGGAATTGTTCTAATGTCTACTCGAAGGCTGTTGACTGGGAAAGTGAAGCACGTGTATCATGGAGAAAAAGAATAACCCCATGCCTTGTATGTCTAAATACCTTTGGGGTTTTTCCTCTAACATGCTCCTGTCGGGCGTGCCTTAGGAAGAATGTAGATTTTAAGCCTTGCAGGAAGGAGTGTTAGGTAAAGAGATAAACCAGTGTCAGCTGTGATATGCTAGAATGGTCCAAAGGACAGTCTTGTTGGTTCTGATGGAAACGACACTTTGCAGATCAGCTGCCTGCAGGAGTGTGAAAAGGATCACCTGTGCAGCACTTGCTTCAAGAACGTGTTCTAGCTCTCCAGCTGTGTTGCACCCACCTGCAGTACGGGGTGAAGCAGCCACATGAGCCTGGATGAAACTGGGTTACGGATCAGAATCATTTTCGTCGGGTTTGAAATTGTGCCTCCAAGGCACTCGTATTGTACCTTCCTAGAATTGGAATCTCCCTGCCAAGAGGTGTGGCATTGCTATAACCCTGGAAAAGTATGGTAAAGACTTGGGAAAAGATCGTTGGCTGAGAGATTATTTTTCACTTCCCAATAAATCTCAGAGCTGAATCCATTTGCCAAAGAATAGATTCAGCTTGATTTGCTTGGCTTTTGTGGTTTCAGCATCCATAGAATTAATTTGTGCCAAGTGTATTATCACTTTTTTTTTTTTGAATAAAAAAATTGCACACTTCTTTGCTTGATTAGAAAAGTAATAAAATTCATCACTATTTTAAGTTTTGTGTTATGGTTACCTCCTTAACTTGAAATATTGCAGAACACTGCAATTTCTTCAACTGTCCACTTTAGGTGTCAGATATTTGTTGACCTTCTGTGACGCCGAAAAGTACATATTTATCTAGTTAAGCTACAATTTCTTTGCTCCTCCTCCTCCAATTTAAAAGTCATTATTTTTGTTTTACTATTTTGCTGAGACAGCATAGCATAACTCCCAATGATGTCAGCTAATATGAAGCATTTATTGAGTCCTTCCTGTATTCCAGAAACTGTTCTAAACACCTTGTATACTGTATGTTAACTCATTTTTTCTTACATTGGACCTATGAAATAAAGATTAATCATCCCCATTTTTTAGGATGTGGAAACTGAGGCACAGAACAGTTAACATAACTTGCACAAGGTTACTAGTTAGTAAGTGGTGGAGCTGTGATGGTTCAATTACCTGTGCTGATTATTATGCTCTACTGTTTTCCCAGCGAGGAGGTTATCAGGATACCTAGCCTTCCCTCCACTTGGCCTTTCCAAACATTCACCATGTATCTACTGCATCTACCACTTCACTTACCCTTTTCACTCTCCACACATGTGTTCACTTTCTGGTGTGAAATGATCGTTGTTTCTCTTTTCCACTCTGTGGCTCTTCTCCCTCAGAGGAAGCCCTATTTTCTATTTGCTCCCTGGACCAAGAAATAAAAAGGCAGTCCCTCCAAGTCCGGGTCTTGGGGGCTGGGGAAGGTGGTGCTGATGGTGGGCACATTCTAGTGCACAGCGCCAGGGGCTGCAGCGTGAGGGGTGCCCTGGGTGGCGGGCCTCATGGAAGACAAGGGGGCTGGTGATGCAGGTGGAGAGGCTTCATGTCTCCACTGGAAAAAAAAGTATTTTGTCTTGTCAAAATTAATAACATCTTGTTATGTAACATTTTAGAGTTTCCCAGGTTGGCTGACAGGTTAATTCAAAGATTCAACATTTTTACACAGCATTCATATGATCATGACTAAGTGAATACTGTCCATTGTAGAGATAAACATGTGAGGACTGATTATAAATTCAGTGTTTCAACCTCCATGCCAGTCAAGGCCAAATGATGCTATTAGAGCTAGTTCAAATGGATCTCCATTTCTTTTCTAAAGTCCTCCTCCAGTTGCTCAAAATCATACCACATTTTAGTTCACATGGTTCTGGGGACACAACTTTCCTGTAAAGGTCTCCTCCTTGTGTCCCTGTTTGCTTTCTTTCTCTCACTTGTCCCCCAACCCCAACCCCTGTAGCCCTAGTTAATCTCTGTTCAGCTCCCTCCCTCTCTTCATCCTTGCCTCTGAGCTTGAATATGGAGTCTTTTGGAACTTCTGACCCCAAGTCTCTTTTTTGCTGCTTTTCTTCCTTCTGTGAATTCTAGGTCCCTGCTTCCTCAACAGGCTTCTACCCTCTTTCCATCTTTTTAGAAATGTGTTCAAAATTCTCCCCTTCTGTCTGTTTGTATCACATTGTTTTTCTCACACTTTCTTATTAGAGTCTTTATTGATTAATCATTTATGTTTAAGCTACATCTTGAGCTGGAAATCCTAATTTGGTCCATAGTCTAAATGTAATAGTCAAAGGTGTGTGTGTGTGTGTAAAATCTGAAATGTGTACAAATAGCATTATCACATAAAACAGCATTTGTTTCTTTAAAACTAAATGCTTTAGATATACATTAGAAATAAGGTTTAGAAATACCTAAAAATTAATGAAGATGATTTTAGACTATTATTTTCCACCTTTCACCTGCCTTAGAGAATACTTTGTTATTAGATCCATCACTAATGAGTCCTTATCAGATCAAGCACACTTCTAGCACAATAATAGTTGATGCTGACATGATATCCTTAAGGCAATACAAGACCCCAAAGCATTTTCATAATTATTAGAACAAAGTTCAATTATGTTCCAGGTTGGTTTGAGTTGAGTTGAGCAAATTATTTAAAGCTAGGTATGTAGACATTTGTGATAAATTTATTTGCCCTGCCACATTGCAGAATGAATTTGAGGAGTTCTGCATAAAAACATTCAATCTCAAATGAGAGAAAGCAATAGCGAAGAGAAGAGGAATAGAAAGATGAAGTTAGGGCAGAGGTTGGTACTCAATGCAAGTGCCTGCAGAGCATCTGGTGCATTTGTTAGAACTGCACCACACATTTTATTCTGAATGCTCTAACGACTGAACAAAAACCAGTCCAACCTTCAGCAGGACCCCTTGATTCACAGTGCCTGTAAAATAAGAACAGTTTGCTTGTGGAAGAGAGCTATCTCCGGAATAAAGGCTGGGGCTACTTAACTTCCTATGGGCTCTGGTGGAGAAGGTATTTCGATGTAGTGTATGATGTTATAGTAACTATAGCAACATAATGCCCATGGAAGGGGTAATAGGAACAAACAGAACTCTATAGGGCCCAATGATAAGCACCTTTGTTCTCCCTCTCCCACTCCCACCCCACAGTCAGTATCCATTGGATGCCTGTTGATTTTCCCCACTCTCTTAAGTGAAATCTGATCCAGGAACTTGAGTTTTTCTTATCAGTCCCAGGAGACAAATAGTTTCCATTCACTTTCAGTCACTAGAATAGTGTCCTTCATAGTCTGCATCATGTTCAGTCAGCTGAAATGTTAAGAACTCTGAACTTTATTTGGAATTTCTTTTCCCACAAGTTGGGTTGGTAGTCTTGCATTTTGTGTCTTTCCAGGTCTTGACATTTTGTTCCTCTCCTTCCTTATCCTCCTTTCCTACCCTCATGCCTGAGCACTCCGGGATGCCTCTGATGTGGAGAAGGGAGGAGGGCTGGGTCAGGAAGCACCTAGAGAGTGCAGTGCCCACGCTGTTGGGGCAAGTGCAGCTAGCGCCCCCTGCAGATCCCTCGGGGGATAGATTCTTCAGGGTGTGTCAGCCACCAGTCCCCTGAGTGCTCCACATTCCAGGAAACATAGCAAGTTCTGTTGATGTTCTTCCTTAAAGCTCCTTTTTCTAAGCTTGACATAAAGGGGAAACATCTCTTTTCCCTCCCAAATGAGGAGTAAGGAAAATTGTCACAGCGCTCCCTCTTCTACAAAACCTTTTTATACCTTGGACATGGTACTGAGCTAAAGGTTGAAAAACCAGTTTTCTGCCTCCTCCTTGGCAAAGCTCCTTTGTCATCCGCTCTTTGTCTCTCAGCTTCCCAGTGGCTTCTGCTGAACTGGATGCAAAAAAAGTCTCATTTTCGTATTGTTTTACATTTTAAATAATGTTCTGCCACATAAGCGGACGGGAAAGATTGTTAAAGCGCCTTTCTGCTTTGAGTACCAAAGCAGTGTTGTTCAGGTGTGAAGTACTCTGTTAGTCCACGCAGATGGTGTTCCCTTCTTCTCGGTTTATCTATTTCCCCCATTTGAACTATAGAATTGCTACATAGTCATTTTCAAGAAGCGTCGATGAGCAGAAAGGAAATTTATGAAAATTACTTTATCTTTCAGGAATCGTTCCTATTAACCTTGGTTTATAGCCTTTTATACTCTTTTAATATTCTAATGGATAATCCTTGCCACCTGAATCTCACTATCCAAATCTTTGTTGAAATTACTTAGAAATTTTCCTCCAAAACTCCGTGTCTGAAAAGAAAACTTATTGTGACAACTCCACATTGTCACAGCAACAGACCGTTTGATTTGCGCAGATTCGGGGGAGAAAATGCGAAGCGGTAGATTCTCAGCTCTCCGCTTGATGATATTGAATCCCGTGCCTGCACACTTCAGACAGGATGTGCATTATCTCATCACATTCCCTGTATTATTATAAGAAAAGACCGTCTGAGAATGCTGAGAAGCCTGCGAAGAAAGTAGATGAGCCCGTGAATTGCGGAAAACTATTGACAAAGGTGATTGAACCACAAAGTAAATTTTTAACGTTGATGAAATTGGGCTATTTTGGAAATGAATGCTATCCTGGGTGCTCATTGCAGAAATGGAGGCAGAAGTGCCGGAACGTAAAGCATATAAAATCGGCTAACACTACTTTAATGTGAATGTGATGTTCAGCTAAAACTTCTGCTGGCGCATCCCTTCTAAAACCCCCGAGCCTTTTAAGGACTGCTGAAGAGCGGATTGCCTGTTCATGGTATTCGACTCAGAGATTGGGTGATCAAGGCAATGCTCAGTGATTACAGGAGGAGCTCACTATTCATCAAAGAGCACACAAGGATCGGAAACTTGCAACCAAGGCTTTTTTGATAATAGACCGTTCTCCCAGATGTCCTTCTGTTGTTGACAATTACAGAGATAATTTCACAGTGGTCATTTTGCCTCCCGGCATGATGTCATTATAATAGCCTCTGAACCTTGGAGCTGCTGCGTTTTGTTTATCGATGGTGACACAGTGTGTGGCACTTGTATGTTGAGACATGGTCTGAGGATGCCGGCTACACTGGTTCAGTTAAGGATTTATGGGAGAGGATCTTCACATTTATCAAGTGGGCTTTGAATGTATCATAACAAACAATGAATGGAGTATGGGAGAAACCAGTCCCACCACTGCTGCTGATTTCCAGGGTTTTGAGGAAGTGATGAACCCAACGGCACAAATCCTAAATCTTGTGAGGAAGGCTACATTTAGTGAGGTACACAGTACAAAGAACTTACCACCGCCCTGGCTGGTAGCACAGTGGATAAGGCGCCAGCCTACGAACCCAAAGGTCGCAGGTTTGATTCCCCAGCCAGGGCACATAACAAGGTTGCAAACCAGGTCTCCAGTCAGGTCTGTGGCTGGAGGCAGGTGAAAAGCAACCATACATTGATGTATCTCTCCCTCTCTGCCTCTCTCCCTTCCCCCTCTTTCTAAAAATAATGAAATAAAATCTTAAAAAAAAAAAAAAAAAAAAGAGAAAAAAAAAAGAACTTACCACCAAGCAACGTGCATGACCTGATTGCTCATCCAGCTCAAAGGAAGAGGAGGAAGAGGAGACATAAATACTTGTTGCTGGAGTTTAGAAAACTTGGAATTATGCAGATAAAGTGGTTGTTCAGGCAACTTTTATTTTATTTTGGGGGGTCCATGGTTATTGATCATTTTGGATAATGGTTCATAGGCATCCATTTCTAGACTCAAGTGCCAAAACTAGATGAGTGTCCTCAAGATCCCTGGACTTGAATGAAGTGACAGCAGGTGTTTGCCCTTTTACTTGCTCTCCATTAGCACCTTCCCACTCACCTTGATCCACTCCTTATTTCATAAACAATCATTTAAAAAATGTCCATGTTTGCTTATTTAATTGTTATTTGTACACATTACATAACTTTTAAAATATATAGTACTTTTAAGCCCTGGCTGGTGGTACAGTGGATAAGGTGCCGGCCTGCGAACCCAAAGGTCGAAGGTTCGATTCCCCAGCCAGGACACATAACCAGGTTGCAAACCAGGTCTCCAGTCAGGTCTGTGGCTGGAGGCAGGTGAAAAGCAACCCTACACTGATGTCTCTCTCCCTCTCTGCTTCTCTCCCTTCCCCTCTTTCTAAAAATAATGAAATAAAATCTTAAAAAAAAAAAATATATATATATATAGTACTTTTAAATGTACATTATAGTATATGCTTGCTGAGGTACAGTTTGCTTATTTAACTGTTATTTGTATGCAATACATAACTTTAAACTTTAAACTTTACTTAATATTATATGCTTGTTGAGGTACAAGGAAAACTATTCTTCAACACAATATTATTCAAACACAATAATTGAAATTATTATTCAACACAATAATTTCTATTGTGTTGTTGCATATTACATGAAGAGGTACCCACTAAAAACCCCATAAAGTATTAAATAATGATGTAATTAATGTAGTGTATAATATATTTAGCCAGAAGTCTTTGAGAATGTTATTATATAGGTGTTCAAGAGTGCTTAAATACATTTTGAAAAATTGGTTGGGGTTTTTGGATAGGCTTGAAAGAGGTTTTAATTTTTTAATTAAAAAATGAAATATTTTTGCCCATTCTCTCACTGCTTCCAAATTTGATATCCAACATATCAAAATGGTAAATGATTCAATTCATATAATAAAGAATGCTTGTGTATTTATTTATAATTTACAAAAAATGGGATGCTCTCTTATTGATTTCAACTTGCTCTTTCACAATACATTTTGATCACACCTCTATGTAAATAAATTATATATTTTGGTGTTTAGAAAAATGTATTATTTGTCCTATTGTGAATGGATTGGCCAAGCCTCAGAACATCAGTTGCACCCACAGTTCCCTTCTGAAGGCTTCCCATTCATGGCCCTCGGTTGAGGAAGCAGGACCATATCATTTCTCACACGAAAAACAGGGAGCTGTTTCTTATCATCTGACTCACCACTCTGGTCACAAATGACTGTGGAAGGCACCTACCTCAGAGTTTGCAAACTCAAAAGCCAATAGGGAGCAGTAAGCAAGCAGCTTAGTGTACCAGGCAGTAGAGAGCTCAGTGGAGGCGAAAAGCACTGGAGACAGAATACCTGCCTTAACAGGGAGGCCAGCATGCAGTGTTTGCTAACGGTTGTCATCCAGAACTGAAGACTAAGTGTTACCTAGAACTTTGGATTTTTAAGAAAATCTTAATTAAACAAAATTCCTTGATCTCCTCACTGGGTGGGCTAACAGCTCAGGCCAAACAAGTCATGTCTATGGGCTAGATTTAGTCTGAGTGATTTATTTGCAACCTCTGACCCTTCTAACAGCAGCCAACATATGGACATTCCAGTGACCTAGAACAGATGAGATGGCCTGCCGCAAAAGCCAAGTCAGTGACAATGGCAATGAACACAACCAATTGTCCTATTTTGATACTTGAACATAGCCTAGGATTCCGTCAGGGACAATGGAGACAGAAGGGGTCAGACCCTCATGGAAAAGGTTGGTAGGAGGAAAATAAAGCAGCAGATGCGAAGAATAAGAGAAAAGTGTTAAGTAGCTATGTAATGCAGAGTCGAAGGTAAGGCTGTGGGTTAGGAGGGAGAGCAGAAGCAGTTAGATAGTGTCTGAATCATGACAGGGTTAAGAATTCTGGGTAAGAAGAGAAGGACTCATACTCTGCAGTTTCACAAGCTGTTGGCTCCTCCATAGTCCTTCAGTTCTTTCCATTTTGTTCTAGTCTTTGGGACATTTTAATGAATGATTTTGGCTTGTGCTTCCTGTGAGGAATTGTTTGGGTTCCACTGAAGCATAACTATGTGGCTAACAGTCCTAACTTCCCTCTTGTGCCAGTAGTAGTCCCAATAAGCATTCACTTACTTAAAGCAAATTGACCAAACCTTTGTTAATAACCCCCCAAAATTCTTAACAGCATGACTGTATCATAACTTATTTAATCAATTCCTTTTTGTTGAACATAAGATTATTTCCAACTTTCAACTTACAATTGGCCCCCCTTGTCCAAAGGTTGCAGTCTCTTGAAGTTTCAGCTATGCATGGTTAACTACAGTTCAAAAATATTCAATGAAAATTTTCAGAAATAAATAGTACGTTTTAAGATGCATGCCATTCTGAGTAATGCCCAGATCTGTCCCACTCAGAATGTGAATCATTCCTTTTTCCAGCGCATCCACACATATATGATACCGCCTGTTAATCACTTAGTAGCTGTCTAGATGATCACGGTTGCGGTGCTGCAGTGCCCTGTGCGCAGGTAACCCTTGTTTTACTGGATAATGGCTCTAAAGCTCGATATTTGTGATGCTGGTGATTCAATGATGCCAAAGAGGAGCCATGTAGTGCTGCTTTAAGTGAAAATGTGTGTATGCATAGCAGAAAACATAGTGTATACATGGTTTGGTATTATCTATCGTTTTGGGCGTCCATTGCAGACAGGGGGATTGCAATGTACACAATTTTGTCACGACAACCCTCGTACATTCATTATAGCGTGTGTGAGTATATCCTCAGGATATATTCCCAGAAGTAAAAAATTTCAGTCAAAGAATATGTAGGCATTCTAACTATTTTAATGTATATTGCCCAATTGCCATCTACAAAGACCACAGATTTACCCTCCCCCAGCCATCTTTGAGAGTGCTAGCTCATCTTTCTTTTTCAGTAGTGGGTGTTATTTTCAATTTTAATTTTCGCTAATAATTTGGGTGAAAAATGCTAACTTGTTAGAGATTTTCTTTGTTAATTAATTATTTTTTATTAATTTATAATGAATAGTTTATTATTAATTTAGAGCTATGTGTCACTAATTGTGCTCCGAATGCTAAGGGCTTTATTTTATTTAACTCTCACAGTAGCCTTATGAGGGAGCGTATTGGTACTCACACATTAGAGAAGGCGAAACTGAGTTGAGAGGGGTTTAGTATGACCAACTGTAAGTAGTGTGATTTGTCCCCAGGTTTACCTAATGCAGGTTGTGAAGTTAATTCATTAATTATTATTATTATTTTTAGGTCACATATGCTACAAGTATTTTTTCCTCTGTTTTTTATTTAATTTTATTTAGATTTGTTTAGACTGGTGTTCCAAAGTTAAAATATTTTATATATGTATTCTATCATTTTTTATTTATGGATTCTGTTTTATTGTCATGCTTTAGAAAGTCATCCCCATCTCAATATTTAAAAAAATCTTATACATTTTAACTTAGATATAGATTTTATTGTATCCAGAGAACAGATACCCTTGGGATTACATTTACTTTTCTTTTTTCTTTTTTCTCACTCTCGCTCTTTTTTTTTTTTAAAGACTTTATTCATTATTTTTAGAGAGAAGGTCAGGGACAGGGGCATAAAGGGAGAGAGACATCAAGGTATGGTTATCATTCACCTGCCTCCAGCTGCAGACCTGGCTGGAGACCTGGCTTGCAACCTGGTTATGTGCCCTGGCTGGGAATTGAACCAGAGACCTTTGAGTTCTCAGACTGGTGCCTATCCACTGTGCCACCAGCCAGTGCTTACATGTACTTTTCTGTACTGATTTTACATGAGAATTTTCTCCTATTTTCATGTATTTTTCAAAAGCTTGATTTTAAATGCTTACATAGTATTTTACTAGGGCTGTACCAATGATTATCTTCCTGCTACCTCATTGGTAGGTATTTAGTTCATCTTTATATTTTCACAACTACACTGGTAAACATCCTTAATGTAACTTTTTGATTACATCTTGACTATTTTTCAAGATGGATTTTTAGAAGAAGGATTATTGAACTAAAGGGTCTGGACTCCTTTCTCTTAAAAAAAAAATTATTAAAGGTGACTTCATTTTTAGTACTGTTTTGCACAATAAAATTGAGCAAAAATTACAATTCCCATAAAGCCCAGCTACTACACATATACAACCTCCCCTACAACAACATCCTGCCCCAAACTGGTACATTTGTTATAAGCAGTGAAGCTATTGATACATCATTATTATCCAAAATCTATTGTTTGTATTAGGGTTCACTCTTTGTTTGTATGTACTGTGGGGTTTGACAAATGTGTAATGACATGTATTCACCATTACAGTGTCATGGAGAGTGAATGGTTTCTCTGCCCTACTTTCCTCTGTGTTCCACCTGTTCATTCCTTCCTTTCCCATAATCCCTGGCAACCATTGATAGTTTTTACAGTCTCCATCATTTTGCCTCTTCCAGGATATGCAAATTATATAGTATGCAACCTTCATCTTGACCTTTTCAGCCACATTGCCCCAGTATTTTCTTTCCAGCAAGTTTGTAAAGACAGGCGCTGGGTAGGCACCACACCAGCAGCAGTGCTGGTGAGCTGTCACATCTTTTTCAGCACTGGTTCGACTTGATAACGTGACTACTTAGAGAAGTGAAAATGATTTTAATATGCATTTCTTTCATTTTGAGTTTGGTTAAATGTGTGTGTGCTTTTCTTCTTTTCTTTATTTTTATTATTGACATTACAGATATCCCCATTTTCTCTTCTTTTTCAGTAACTTGCCGTCTTCTTTAGTGAAACGTACAGACCTGTGCTTTCATGTCACTGCCTCGGGTTGTGGAAGTTATGCCCTAACAGGGCCAGAGAGGCACATCAGGACAGATATACAGCCTGTATTTACCAAGCCACATGCTCTGGTACAGGGCTACATTAGGTGGAGGAAGGGGAACCTCTTTGTAATATTTTTAGGCAGTTATATCTAATAATTTGCATGAATGTGCCCTGGCTGGTGGCACAGTGGATAAGGCACTGGCCTGCGAACCCAAAAGTTGCTGGTTTGATTCCCAGCCAGGGCACATAACCAGGTTGCAAGCCAGGTCTCCAGCCAGATCCATGGCTGGAGGCAGGTGAAAGGCAACCATACATTGATGTCTGTCTCCCTCTCTGCCTCTCTCCTTTCTCCTGTCTAAGAATAATAAATAAAATCTTTAAAATTAATAATAATAATTTGCATGAATGCAAGGGCTGCTTGTTCTAATAAGGATTGGATTTATTTAGTGGTGGAAATTTAGCTCTTCCTACTGTCCCTGCTTCTCATAGCTAAGTCATCAGAGAGTGGGCCTTTACCACATTTCTGCAGGGACCTCCCCACCCTGTCCTCAGGGATTCAGACAGGCTGCCACTCAGCTGTGGACTAGTGTAGCACAAGCCATGCCACTATCACTGATATTAGCATGTTGCATTCCACAGGAATGTTGGAGCAAATTACAAGTTAAAGACAAATGCTGTAGTGTAGGGCAGTACTAATTTTGGCTGTGGGAAATTTTCTTTCGTCCGATATTTAAAAAACAATAACAATATCTGCTTCCCCAGCTACACGAGGTCGTATGCTATCAGGGAGCACCCTTGAGAGAGTGCCCATGAGCTGTCAACTTCCCAGGGGATGACATCACTTCCCCTCTTCTCTTAACAGTTGAGTTTGTTCACATCTTGTCCAGAAGCTCAGTGTTACTAACTCAACAAATACAGATTCATTTCATTTTGTGAATTGAAGAAGTTAAGATATTGGAATAAATCAAATTAATTAAACATCATTGCTGGCAAATGTTCCATGTATTAGGAAAAACATGTATTTAAGAATCAAAAGAAGGCTCTGGCTGGTAGCACAGTGGTTAAGGCGCCGGCCTGCGAACCCAAAGGTTGCAGGTTCGATTCCCCAGCCCGGGCACATAACAAGGTTGCAAACCAGGTCTCCAGTCAGGTCTGTGGCTGGAGGCAGGTGAAAAGCAACCATACATTGATGTCTCTCTCCCTCTCTCCCTCTCTGCCTCTCTCCCTTTCCCTCTTTCTAAAAATAATGAAATAAAATCTTAAAAAAAAAAAAAAATGTAAAACTATGAAAAAAAAAAAGAATCAAAAGACCTAAATTCAGGTATCAGTTCTAATGCCAACTGGCTGTGATAGCCTGGATATGTTTCTTTTGTAATTTTATCTCTTTCCCCATTGTATTTGTAAAATGAGGGTAATGTTTTCTTCTTCTTTTTTTTAAATTTAATTTTATTGTTATTGTATTACATCCATCCCCTTTTTGCTCCCCTCTCTCCTCTTCCCCTCCCACCCATTCCCTGTTTTCTTCTTTTTGTTGTCAGGAATAATAAATATTCATGCTGACAGTGTCACTAAAATGGTAACTAATTCCAATTTCTCATATAGGTAATAAACGTTAATATCTTCAAATGGTGACCAACCTGTAAAAGACTCCTTGGTTGAAACCATGACCACAATCCAGTTTAAAAAAAAAAAAAAAAATCTGGAGCCACAAAACAGCAAAAAGTACTTCCATGACATATTTTAATTTTTATTAAAATTCTCACTCAGGTCATAATGACATAAAGCCCTTGTCCCTATTAAAGTCCTAGTGCTAACCATGTATACTTTTTTGTAAGGAGTAAAAAACTTTTCACATCCTTCATTCTCAGTAAGTATCTTGAACAAAAGGCTTGACTGAGGGGCCAGGACTTATTTCACAGATGAGGAAGCCCAGTGATTTATCCCCAGGGCAGATTTTGTAAGCCCTGTAGCCTGGTTATGGGGATATAGGACTTTCTGCTGCTGGGCCAGAAGAAACTCTTGAGAGATTTGTGTATTATGTGAACATTTGACCAATTTTATTGCTACAGTGCTCTGAAGGTCTTTGCAGGTTAAATTACAAATTAACATTAATGATACTCATTGGATAGGGTTCACCCCTTATTCTTAGTATCAATTTTAGGGGTTAAAACAACAAAATCTCCCTGATCACTCCACCTTTTTCTAGAACAGCATTTTTTTTTTTTTTTTTTTTTTTCATTTCATGAATTTGAATTACCAAATTATTTCTTCACTCTGAGCCTCACTATTCCCTTTTGGGATTTATAACCCATGTTTACCCACTTTTCTTTCTCCAAGAGAATAGTGGATGATTAATGATGTAATCAATGTGAGGAGAACTTCCTGAAGGGGAAAACATTTCATAAATAGGAAGAGAAGACTTTGGCTGACTCACTGATTCCAACAGCTCAGAGCTATGGATAAATCCTTTGGTACAAATCCTACCTACTAAGTAGGTAGTGTACACCTTAAAGCTGGATTCTGGAGCATTTCCTAAATGTCAAATTGATCCTGCTTATAGCAAAATCCATCATCCAGTTTGTAATTAATGCAAAGTATTTTCTGAAATTAAATGATTCATCTCACAATGCTTTTGCAGGGTGAAAGGCAAGGCAGGGTCCAATGCTAACATGGAGTTGGATTGCCTATGTACTGTAGCCAAGAACTGCTTTGCTTGGTTTTTCATGATCTTTCAGAATAAAAGTCCTATTCCAGAACCAATCTCTTTAAAACAAATTAATGCTTTCATTATCTAAAGCTTTTCTAGGAGAATGGTAATGAATTGGCAAAACTTTAAGAAAGCCAAAAGCAGAAGATAAAAACTCACAGCTGGAAGAATTGAATGAATACTACACCCAGCTGTTTTTCAAGGATCTAAAAATATGCTGGGGATGTCAAGATGGTACTGGAGATGTGGCTGAAAACTCATTATGCCTCTGGTTTTATAGATTGAAATGGAAAATAGTTTCAGAAGAACAAATAAAGAAATGATTTTCCACCCCAACTTTTGTGTTAAATGAGAGTGACAGAATTTTGTTAGGTTTGAAAATCAGTCAAGAGACACAGTACAGTTGCTACACATTAAAGATTGTTATGCATTTTTGATGAAATGGCTTTTTAAAATCATTATAAAATGTCCTTTCACTGTATTTTAGGCACAACTTCATTAGTTTGCTTTCACCTGTCAATGCTGTTTATTTACCATATATAGTCTCAGAATTTCTTGTATGTTGATGGTTCTCATAATCTCTTCATAGCTTTAAAATTAGTTTACTAGGGGGCATCTCTGATCATTGGGATAGAGCTGGAGTTTTCAATAAATGGTGCTGGACAATTGGGTAGTCATTTAGGAGAAGATAAAATTAGATGCATATCTCATACTATACACAAGAATGAACTTCAAGGGGTTAGGAACCTAAATGCAAACAAAACAAAACAAAACAAAACAAAACAAACAAAAATAAATAAAACAAAAACCAAGTGTGTGAAGAAATCATGGGCAAATTCTTCTTTAACCTTTTTAAGGATATAGGAAAAGCCTGTCCAGACAAGACTCAAAATTCAGGGTCAAAAAAAAGTAAAGATTGACTAACTTGACTATTAAAAAAATATCACACACACACACACACACACACACATTATGAGCAAAAGCAAAGGTCAATTGAAAAACTAGAAAAACATTCCTGTAACATATTCCACAGACAAGAACATATACAGACCTTGTAGAAATTGAGACATAAAGGACCAAGACCTATTAGAAAAATGGGAGAAAACACCATGAATGGATGCAAAAATATCTAGTTTTCAACCATAAAAAAGTTCAGATTCACTTATAATTAAAGAAACGCACATTGAAATAATACTCAGTTTAATTTCCCACTATAAGGCTGGCAAAAATCAAAAAGCACCTCCACAGGTTTTGTTAGTGAGGCTATTAGGAGACAGACTCTCCCTTACAAATTGCTGTTCAGAATGCACTAGCACAACACTTCTGAAGGGACAGTAATACCTAGCAAAACCACACAGGCACCTGTTTTTTTGACTCAGAAGCCCCATCTCCAGAAGTCTACCCTGAAGATGTATCTTTAAATTATTATTATATTTTTCTACCTGCAAAATATTGGAAACAAATTAAATTCCACTACATAAGGGAGTACATTATGAAGGTGTGCTAAGTCATATGGAGGACTACAATATAGTGAAAAAGCATAAGGAAGATCTCTGTGAAATTTTATGGAGTGATTTCTAGGACATATGCTAAGTGAAAAGAAAAGATACAAAAGAGTATATATAGCATACTATTCCTTCTTTGAGAAAGAAGGGGATAGAAGAATATAAAATACATCTGTATTTACACATTTGTGCAAAAGAAACACGGCAAAGATTATTGAGAAACTAGAGATTGGTTATCTACAGAGGCTGATTGAAAAGGTGTGGGAAGAAGCAATGAATGACAGGTTAGTAGGGATGAAGAGGGACTACACTAATTTAAATTTATGTATATATACTCTGTATGTGTGTGTGTGTACATAACTTTTAATAGTAGTTTGACTTTTAGAACCATTGCAATGTTTCACATACAAACCTCCCTAAGAAGTAATTAAAAATCAACCAAGAAATGGAAGAAATCCAAAATGGAATCTAATCAGTAACAAATGAACCAAGTATAGTACAAGTCAGTGGCATAACTATACTGAACGGAATGGATTTTATAAAAACTTAAAAACAAAAACTAACCTAAATAGCTTTGGAAAAAATCACATTTTGATTGCATATTGTGAGACTAAAGATAAAAAGAACTGTAAACAAATACTGTTATGTAGTAAATCTGTACTCATAGGGGAATAGATTAGCAATTGTGTAACTATTTGATATGCATGTCTTAACAAATGAGTGAATATATCATAAACATTAAGAGCCCAGTCTCTCACTGTTGGTGAAAGAAATTACAGATAAGTAGAGAAGGCTAGAATGAGTCTCATGATGTTGCATTAGAATCAAAGGTATCAATATGAATTTATGGCTTTAATATATAGATAGATGTGAGAGTAAATGTAGATGTTGTATATGTGGGTTAGTAATCAGGCATGTGTGTTTCTCAGGTTTGTTGACTGGGGCAGCTTAGAGGTTATGATACTCCAGTATCCGTGAGCACTGCTGGTGGCAAAATCTTACTATTCTCCAATGAAGGAAACCAGAGTTCCTTGGAAAAGTGAGTGACTCCAGGGTTGAGACAGAAAAAACAAAAGATGAGACTGGAACATCTTGTGGTGTCAGAAAGTGAGGAAAAGTGCCCAAAAAAGGGATGATGGTATGTTGTAAGGAAACAGGAATTAACCTGAAGAAACTCCAAGTGGTCAAAAATGTAACAATTTGAACAATAACCTAGATACTGCATTATAACCAATAGAATGACATAAACATCCTTGAGTTAAATTGATATAAGTAAATAATCTAACAAATAAATGAGGCAAAGGGACAATTCTTCCCTAGAGAAAAATTCCAATGAAAAATGTCAAAGTCACAATTTTTACTGGGTAGGATCCACTGTATAAGATAGATGCTAAAATCATTGAACATAAGTTTAGGAGAAACAGCATAATAGCACATTCTGAAACCATCTCCATTAATTACGAAAGGAGTAATAGTAACTTTAGAGAGGAAACGCTTTGCAGACACCACTTACGCCAATGATCAAAGTTAACATCGCCAGTAATAAGGTATAAGAATGACAAACCATTACTTGATGTGGATATTCTTGCCAAAAGGCTTAAGGTTGATCTAGCTAGGTGAAAAGATAAGGAAAAACCAAATTGAACACCATTTTTACAAAATAACCGACCAACACTCTGCCAAGAACATGAAAGACAAGGGAAAAATGAGGGATTGCCACCACTTATGTGGCGAAGACTTAGGAGGCAAGTAAGGTTGCTGAGTCATATGAGATACCTTTACTTTTATTTATATTTTTAATTGTGAAATATATATATGAAGAGTACATTATACCTATATATACATGTCTAAAGCGCAAATAAAATTTAAAAGATAATAAAACATTCACTTCTTACCATTAAGCTTAAATAGTACCCACACCTCAGAAGTCTCTATGATCACCTCCCTAATTTTACTCCCACATTTTCCTACCAGATAACCATTACTCTCAGTATTGTATTAATCGCTTCCCTCTTTTCTTGATGGTTTCTCTCTATGTGTTATTTTCTAAACAATGTATTGCTTAATCTATGAAATAGTGAATGAATATGTTATATGAACTCTGCAAACTGCAATCAAAATATTTATAGCTGAGCCACCTCACGGCTCAATCCGCTCACAAGCTCACTCACACGACTGTTGGCAGGACTCAGGTACTCTCTGGCTATTGTCTGGTGACATCAGTTCTTTGTCGTGTGAGCTTCTCTGTATGATAGCACACAACATGGCATCTGGCTTCCCTCAGGTTGAGAGAGGGAGAGAAGAGAGAGGTAAACAGGAAGGAAGTCATTATCTTTTGTACAGCCTGACATTGGAAGTACTTATTGCCGTATTCTGTGTGCCTGAAGCAAGGCATTAAGTCCTAGCCACACTCAAGGCGGGGAATGAACAAGGGCAGGAGCAGAAGTGGAAGTCACTGGGTACTGTCCCGCGGGCTACCTGGCACAGCCAACAGCAGCGGCTGGGAGGATAACAGAAAGAGTAGGGCTGAAAGCCAGAAGGATAACTAGGTCTACTTCGGACATACTCTGTAGTGAGTGTCCACCTGGAAGTTAGATATTGATCCTGAGGCTCTAGTCAGGTCAGAACAAGAAGTAGAGATTTTGGTATGTTCAACCTGTCAACTGCAGTTAAAGCCATTGGTAAGAAGCAAATAACACTCAAAGAACATGTGCAAGCTGAATTGGGGAGCACATGCAGATCACCCTGGTCGGGTGGCTCAGTTGATTGCAGTGCTGTCCTACTATGGCAACGTTGCAGATTCCATCCCCTGTTGGGGCACATGTAAGAATCCACCTGTGAATGCTAAAGTAAGTGGAACATAAATTGATGTTTTTCTCTATCTTGCCCTTCCCCTCTCTCTCTAAAATCCACAAATAAAACTTTAAAAAAGACACTTCCCAATAAAGAGAAGCTCCCAAAGGAGCTATAAAATGGGATGACCAGAGAGGCAGAGTGACAGTGGAGAGGGAGATGTCACAGAAATCAAGGATGAGGATGTCTGAAGAAGAGGGGAGGGGTCACCCATGGCGGGGAAGTCTGTTCAGATGAGTACTGTGAAGTATTCAGGGAACAGGAAATTAAGAGGTCTCTGAAGGAGTTTAGACTCCTACTTCGAGAAGGCTGGAAGAAAGTTATACATCACTTCTTGTGCGAGTGTATTGTTACACTCATGGGGCTCTTTGAGAGAGATCATAAATTCCCATCCTGCCAATTGCTGTCCAATAAAAAGGCTGGATTTTAAAGTATTTTCTGTTAACTTCCTACCTATTGAAGATGATTTTTGTGTTTTTGAATGTGTACGTGTCTGTATGCTCTTTAAAAATGGCAGACTGTTGCTACAATTGCTGGCCCTGTGAAATGCATTTCCCATCACCAATCTCATAAATATTCAGCTATTGTACCTTCTACCAAACCGCTAGAGATTTATTCATTATATGGAATTGCAATCTCACCCTTCCTTCTTGCTCCTTTGTAAACAGAAAGATAATATTTCGGCAGTTTTTGCAATGCCTCAGCCTTGAGGGAATGTAAATATAAGCATAATTGATTTTCTGAGCCGGCTTTTTTTTCTTTAACGTTCCAGTGCTTTCTGCATTATAGACGGAATGACTGACAAAGCCGTCCTGATTGCTAATTAGAAAGCAGACTATATTAAAAGCATAGCACATACATTGCGTTTGCCCCCAGTGCACACCCTGCCAACGTGACACTTCTCAGTGCTCTAGTGCTTGCTGTCTAATTACCTGCTCCTGTGCTTTGACTTCACCATCCGGGAATTACGCACACTCGCAGTGTCTGGCAGGGCAGGGGCGGTTGCTAATTAAATGGTGGAATACACTTTGCCTCACCTTGACTCATCTTTTCTTGCCCTCTCCCCTCCGAAGTAACACTGTTCCTCAAAAAGCATTTCTTCCCTTCAAGTCTTGGCCAGATAATGAAGGCTGGCGCTCTTATCCCGGTATGAAACCCAAATTCTCAAGGTAATTTTACTTCAAGGGTTGGTGAGATAGGAATTCCATCTTCTCCACTTTCTAACTCGGGTATAAAGAGGCCTTTCTGTGTCAGTGCCCCTAATGACAAGGTAAGACCCGCGGGGTTCCTATTCTTCATACATCACCTCTGCAATCAGCTAGTGGCCCTGAAAGGCCAGGCCAGGCCATCTTTGCCTTTGTGTTCGAAATCAGAGTTCACTACTCGCACCAGGAATTCTGTGGACACCTGAAGCCTGAAGAGGAAGAATTGATTTTCTTCCACCATCCAGCTAATCTGAATGTCACCCTCAGAGTGCCCAGGATTTAAGTGATCTGTGACAACTCATGGCAACCACAGCCCCTTTCGAAGGATTAAGAATATTAAGGAGGTTTGAAGTGTGCCCAACACTGAGGGGACAAGGAGAACACTTCTTGCCCTGGGACCTCATCATTAAGCACCTGAATAGAGCTGGATTCTCGCAAGTGCTTTAGGCTAGTTTCTCTTTGTTTAGTTAAAGGTGGCTGGAAGCATCACGGGGGACCAAACCACATGAGATTGTCCATGTTGGCATGTTTTTCAGTTTTAAAGATGGCATTTGCACATAGTGCAGCTTAATATTAGCTCCTGCCACAAATGTGAAAGATTGAGCCTGGATAGATGAGATAAATTCTGAGCTCCTATCCAGAATTTGTGTCCCGGTAACGAATGGATTAGCTATGTCACTCATTTATTCATTAAAAGCAGGCTTGTTGCATATTTATTCTTGTACTGAGCACGGAGGCAAGATTGCCAAGGGCTGGGTAATTACGGGCACTGCTTAATTACCCAGCAGGCAAATTAGGTGCGCAGGTAAGGCCCTGTAAAATAGGACAATATATTGTCTGTAATTTAGTTTAAAATCATTCGGCAGAGAAAGAGTAAGACATATGTGCGTGTTTAGCTAGTTTAACCTACCTCCAGGGGCAGCTTGCTAATACTTGGAGTACCTTAATCAGAAATACACACTTCAGGGGAGTTTAGTTAACATTTGAAAGACTTTAATCAGGTAGCTACTGTAAATGTTTAACTCTTAGCCATCTCAATTAGCCCTAGAGGATTTATTAACTAGCCAGATGGATGCTAGCAATAACTTGAAATAACTGAAGTAAGTGGTAGTCAAGATAAGTACAGGGTGCGCACCATAAACTGGCAATAATGTTGCATCTCCTTATTTCACATACTTGTTATTAATTTGGAAAAACTATGTTTCTAAGGTTATGATTTAACATCATTGTTTCAGACATAAAGTATTAAATTCTGAGAGCAACCGTCATGTCGAAGGAATACGATGTTAGAGCAACCATAATTACTGGACTGCATGCAGGGTGAACTGCTAAGGAAATTGTGGACTTCAATAACATCCCTTTACCTACAGTTTACAACGTGAGGAAAGTGTATGATGCTGATCCTGATGTCACCACACCAACAAGGAAAATGCATAAGGCACACAAGGATCGCACAAGACCACATCTTGTACACAGAATCCAGGAGATCATCAATGAAGATCCAGGAAAGTCAACACACTCCATAGCAAGAGAACTGCAGATATTGGATGCAACAGTTCACAAGATTATTGCTGAAGATATCAGGTATCGATCATATGTGCTTCAAAGAGGCCAGTTTATGACACAGCAGGCAAAGGAAAGGTGCTTTGAAAAAGCAAGGACACTGCTAACAAAATTGAAAATTCCCAAAGAAAGAAACCCTCTGATTTTCTTCTCCAATGTAAAGAATTTTCAGCAGGACTAAATAGTCAACAGAAGACACAACAGGTGGCTCTGTGAGAATCTCAATGTTAAGTCCCAATTGTCATGAAAATGAAATTTCCTGCTACAGTGATGGTGTTAGGTGTTGTTGGCAATAAAGGAGATATCATGACCCTTCAATTTTTTCCCACAAGGTTTGAAGGTGACTGCTGATGTTTCCCTTGACGTTTTGAGAGAAATAGTTGTACCATGGATAAAGCAAGTTGCAAACGGACGTCATTTTATCTTCCAACAAGACGGCGCACCAGCACATATCACCAAAAAGGTGCAAGAATGTCTCAGTGTCAATGTTCCTGAATTCTGGTCAAAGAAGGAAATCTGGCCACCTAATTCACCAGATGGAAATCCTTTAAACTATTATGCACGTAGCATTTGTGAGAGAGGTTAATAAACAACCTAATTCCAATAAAGAGGCTGTTAAAGCTAAGATTGAAAACATTATGATGTCCATGAATAAAGAAAAGTTAATTAAAGCATGCTCAAGATTCCAAAGTCGAATTGAGTCCATCATTGCAGCAAATGGAGACCTTTTTTTTTTTTTTTTCCCATCGATGTATGGTTTCGTTTCACCTGCCTCCAGCCACAGACCTGACTGGAGAACTGGTTTGCAACCTGGTAATGTGCCCTGGCTGGGGAATCGAACCTGCGACCTTTGGGTTTGCAGGCTGGTACCTTATCCACTATGCTACCAGCCAGGGCCTGGAGACTTTTTTTAACAATTAAAAAAATAATGACTATGTTTGTGTATTTACATGTAAGAATAAATTTATTTCAAAATATAACACTTTTGTGATACATCGTTTATTTAACTAAAATTGTGCCAATTTATCACGTGCATCCTGTATATTGGCTAGAAACGTGGTACGGGCACCACTGCCTTGTGTGAATTAAGTATAAGAATTTAGGGTGGCCTTGACCCTGGGTTCTGACTCCCATCAGAAAGTTGGCTGGGTTCCTATTACAAGGGTATGGTTGTATTTTTCTTGGATGTACCTTTTGTGTAAGATGCCTGTGGCAGTTCTTCTAAGGGTAAGAGAAAGAGGACATTCATGGAACTCATCATGTGGGATATATAACTGTACATAATTGGGTTTGTTTTCAGGAAAGAAAACAACATTCTGACAGCAGTGTAGAGGATGCACGGGCTTGCTCAGGGGCTGGGGAGGGTGAAGAGAGTGAGACCAGTTGGGAGGCTATGGAAGTTACATAACAGTGAGAGCCTGAACTAAGTACATCTGTGGCAGTGTGAGTGGATGGACATGATGGACTTGAAAGAGTCACAGGAGAAAAATAAGTGGATTTCATGAGTAATTGTATATAAAGGGAGGGCTTGTGGGTAAGAGGGAGCCAATAAGGACAAAGCTCCAGGGTAAACGATTTGCCTGGTGCCATTTACTAAAGTATAGAATTGAAGGGTAGAAAGAAGTTGCAGGCCAGTTGAAAATAAGCTACTTTTGAATACGATAAATGTTGGATGCTTATAGGCCATTCAGGGGGAGTAGTCCAATATGTACCCATAAGATGTGTGTGTGTGTGTGTCTGTAGAAAGAGAAAGAGAAGAGAGAGTCTGAGGAAGACCTGAGAGAGAGAGTTTGAGGAAGACCTGGGCCAGAGATAAATATTTAATACATTCAACGAACATCTGTTAATTATTTTCTAAACTCTATGCCAAGATTGGTGGGATCCTTGCCCTCATTATAATTATAATATTGGCAGACATGGTATAATGGGCACCTTTGAAGTCTTCAGGGTAAGGTCACTTAGGGAGAGTGTAGTTAAAAGTGCAGAAGCAGGATCCCAGGAATGATTAACATTTAAGATGCAGCAGGAAGAAAAGGATGAATGAAATGGAAGATATTGTATGAATAAAAATGGGAAGGAGGATTGGCCACACAGAAATAAGAGGAGGAAAATGAGAAGAGAATGATAAATACCGAGGACATCAAGGGATATAAAAGTTTCTGGGAGGCAATGGTGAATGGTATCCAATATTGCAGAGATTAAATAAACAAGGATGGAAACATCCATTTCACATGGCTCTTTGGAGGTATACAAATGAGAACTGAGACATGATAGAGTAAAAATGAATCTTTTAAAAGCTTGATCATAGAGGGATTGCAGAAATTTATTGGGCAGGGGGTTTCAGAAAGCTTCCTGCTTGATATGATGATATAGGTGCAGAAGATATATTTACACAGAAATGAAGTAGGGTGCAACAATGCAAACACCGAAATGCCAACACAGTAAAGGAGACAAATCAAATTATTAATTTCAAACTTTATTCAGTAAAGAAAACAAATATCTTGGTTGCTACATATTTTGGAAAGCAAGTCAAGAGATGTTAGCTTCTCTAACGCAATGCAAACTTGTCGTGTGAGCATCCAGCAGACAGAAAGTGTCCTGTGAACCCTCTTGCTGAAGCAGTGTGGGTGGGGGGTGGGGAGGAGGTGCCTAGGACCACAGAGGCCTTTTCCTGTCTGTGAGGGCTCTGACAGGCCACTTGCTGTGGGTTCCAGGAATGATATTCCATTTACAAGTGAGTCAGCACTTCTGGGATGGTCACTGCTTTACTGGAATTAAGTACCACCTTATCTTTCTGAGCAATTGCTTTCAAGAAATATAATGGGAAAATTTTCCAAAGCTCTGACCTCTCCAAATTTACTGTTGGTTTTTTCAGATTTTCTGTGGGGTTGTTCATAATTGAGAATTGTTTTCATTAGAAAGCACATGCAGAGCCTATGGGCAATTAAAAGCAGCCTAATCTATTTCCAGGACCAAAGATGAGTCTGGATCCTACAGCATGGCTTTGAGGTCAGATGGGCTTGGGCATAAGTCCCAACGTTGTAATTCATTAGGTGTGACCCTGGGCAAGTTACTTAACCTTAGCCTCAGTTTCCTCAGCTCTGTAGCCGGAGCTTGTTTAATAGCATATATGTATTTGGTATATGAATCTGGTTGACATCATTGGTTAAATCTAAGCAACATTTGTTCAGCATCTGTGTATGATAAGTAAAGTATTTTGTTGCATACATTGCAAAAAGGTAAGATGTAGCCAATGTAAAAGATAGTAAATGACTTTTTTCTATTTACACCAATAGGTCCAGAAAGACTGTAGTGAAATTGACAGGAGGGACTTAAAGTGAAGCAGAATATAATTTCAAACCACAGTGGAATGCTACCTTGCTATTACAAAAGAGTCAATAAAAAACCTTGAATGGAGATTTAAAAGACAGAGGTAGTAATTGTTACTTTGAGATAATTTAAGTGCTAGAAAATGATGTCGTTTCCATGGTTTCATGCTATCTTTATCATTTTAGACTCTCAGAGAGGGCTGGGCCACTTCCCTGGTTTGAGGCACCCAGTATCTCTACGAATGGAGAAATGCTAAAATAGGGTTAAAATTGTGGAATATAAAAAACATCTGCATATATGCATATGTATATTTGTGTCTACGTACCTATGATTAATTACGTTTTATAATACAAAGATATGATGCAATATAAACAGGCTTTTCACAAGATAGTCATGTGACTTATAAAACCTTTTTTTATTTTAGAAGGAACTTTTATTATATTTTATTTATTTTTAAAAGATTTTATTTATTATTTTCAGAAAGAGGAGGAGGAGAGAGGCAGAGAGGGAGAGAAACATCAATGTATGGTTGCCTTTCACCTGCCTCCAGGCTGGAGACCTGGCTTGCAACCTGGTTATGTGCCCTGGCTGGGAATTGAACCAGCGACCTTTGGGTTTGCAGGCCAATGCCTTTTCCACTGTGCCACCAGCCAGGGTTTTATAAAAACTTATTTCTAAGTCCACAATGGGAACTATGAAGTACATCTTTTAATCTTGCTAGCATATTCTCAGGAAAATATCCCAGGTTACCTTCTACTAGATAACACTGACCTGAGGCATGGGAGTCTGGGCTCTGGACTCCGCATGCACACGGGCTCTAAACTCTTGGTGACAGGCTCTGACCAGTGCCAGTGAGAGCTCAGTCAATCCCTGGCATAGAAAAGATGTTCAAGAAAAGTGTGTTGAATTAATCAGTAAGTGCTTTTGTACTGATTATCACCTAGGAAGCTTGTGAAAATCTTTCAACCTGGCATGCTGCTAGATTGGGTAATAGCTTGAGATTCCATTCATTTTTACAAAGGGACAGACCACATTACGTTTGCTGGGCTCTGGCATGCTTTATGGGGGTGACTTCCTTTTAATCAGAGAGTGCCTGGTGCTGAGCAGAAGAGGGGAAGTGGAAGACAGCGAACGATGTGGACAAAAAAGCTCCATCAGCTTCGGTTTGCTTGGGCTGTTATACTGTTCGGAGCACTGAAGGATTCTGGATTTTACCAAGCGTGAAAGATACCATCTCAGCCTGGCAAGTACACTATTAGAAGTCAATTCTATCAGCGGCAGCATCTGGACAGTCCTAATTTTCATAGATGTTAAGAGAAAACCATCTGCTTTTAAATACAAGGCTTCTTCCTAGACTCTAACCCTGTTCTTAATAAATTTATTTTTTTTAGCTAATTGACTGTTGTTGTATAAGAATTGTTTCATTTTTGCCCGCCCCCATTGCTCTCCCTTGTCCCACCCACCCTACCGCCTCTCCCACAATGAATCGCCGCAGGTTGTCCATGCCCGTGGGTCATTTACACTAGCTCCTTGACCAAACTTTCCCCCTTCTTTCCCCCTTTCTCCACCCCGCTCCTCTCCTCTGGACACTGTTCTTAATAATTTAAAGATGTGCTCACTCCAGAGACATAGTTGCCATCTGGAGACTTGGTGTATCCAGAACAGACTAGGCTCACTGACCCTAGGCAAGATGGTAGTTCTCATTGACAGACTTCCTTCTCATCTCAGTGTGATGCACTTCTGACAAAGACAAAGTATGCCGCTTAGCAGTCTCAGTTTCGAAGCTCTCTGAGTCACGAGGACCTGGTTTTTCCATTCTAGATGGTCTAATGCTTCTGTTCATTCTTTCCAAGCAGGTAGTTTATTCTCGCTGGTGTGCTGCAGAGAAGGGGAGGCAGTTTACTTTGTGTGAAGTAGAAAAAGGTATCCCTGCCTTGAGATACTTTATTGACATTCACCCAGAAAATTTCATGACAAATGGACATATCTCTATGATAAACAAGATGATCGTTGACCCCTAGATTAGTACAATGTGTAACCTACACAGTCGTATATTGTGGTCCAGCAGAGATTATCCAAAGTGCATAAACGTATGATGGAAGGAAGGAGAAAAGAGTGGTCAGGAAGGATAAACATTTAGTCAAATTAAAAAAAAAAGACCTTTACTTACAATTTATAAGATGTAAGTAACATTTATATACTCTCCTTCATATTCTGAGTGGCATGAAAAAGCAAAAAATTAAAATCTAATTAATTTTTCATGTACGAATCTGAGATTATTTTATCAGTTTCAAATGAATCACAGTGGATCAGGGAAGGCCCCTCTTTGGCCCGAGCCTGGTGAGTGAGTGGCACAGGTGAAAATGAAGTGGAACTTTCTCCACGTCTCTGTTGGAAGGGCTTGTTTCTTCTTGTTTTTCACGGGTCACCCAGATGAGACTGAAAGCAAAGCTTTAAGATACAAATGGAAAGTGGCAAAGCCTGAATCTCAAAATAGATTTGAAGGTTTAGGTACATTCATGGAAGTCAGACCCATGGTGGTAACCAAGGAGACAGGGTGCCTGAGGGGCCCCTGCTAACTATTACACACAGTAGCCGCACCAAGTCTGGCTCCTGAGGGGGCTGATGACAGAGTTAGAAAACTGGGTCAGAAATGGGGTAGGTGTCTGTTTCCTATCACCGTGGGTCACCCTAATATTCTTATTAATGGTCTCCTTCCCTTCTCTCTTCCTTCCTTTTTCCTGTTCATTATTGATTCGGAATTTTATGCAGACACACACTATTGCTGTAAAAGAATAGAACTGGGGCTGTATTTTCAAATATCTCAGAGCCCCAGAATGATCAATGGAAAGCTCCGTTCCTGTCTTTCTCTTGGAACATTTGCTCCTACAGTTGGGGTCTCCTCCTTATTGGGCTGTACAAGTAGAAAGAGCAGGTCTACTGAAATCTCAGTTTCAATTTCAGCTTCCAAATTTTGTCTTCCTTCATGGGTTAATTGCTTTGGATTGAGTCATTCATTCATCAGAGGTGGCATATTTTTTTTTCTTTTTCTTTCTTTCTTTCTTTCTTTCTTTTTTCTTTTTTCTTTTTTACTACAGTCTATAACAATGAATAAATCATGGTTCTCAGTTTAAAAGAACTTCATACTGACAATGGTAATGATGACTGGCTAATAAAAATAATAACAGCAATGCCACGCATTGAAGGCTTACTTTATGTAAGGCATTGAACTAATTACATTACACAGAGATACTATAATCCTACTCACATGATTCTATGAGATAGTTGTTTCTTTCCTTCTGTTTGTAGATTTAGGAACTGGACGGTGGAGATGACATTCTCACTGCAAAGCTGGTAGGTGAGGAAGGGGATAAAACATACAAAATATAAATAAGAAAGAAAATAAGGAAGACTGACAGAGGCACATGCTCTGAACGGAAAGTTTACAGCAAGAGAGATGAGCTCAGACTTAAAATGATGTCTGAACTGAGCCTTGAAGGACTGGCAGAGTTTGGGTAGGTTGAAATGGGGATTCCAGGTGGAGATAATACATTGTAAGTATTTGTTGCTTTTGGCTGATCACCTTCTGTTGTGTGTTCTTTTGGTACTAAAACTCTGATTTACTTTTGGAGAATTTTTTCTCCTCTGTTTGAATAAAGTTTGAGAAGTTGTCTATCAGGATGTTCTGATTTTCTTTTTTCTTTTCTTTTTTAATCTTCCCTGTTTTTATTAGATGCTCTGATTTTCTCTAACCAAAGTTAGGTCAATCGAACACTCTGGAACTGGAATCTGAGTAGACTGGCACACATCCAAACCAAAACAAAAGACTCAAAAATCTGAAGCTCAGCCCGGGCCAGGTGGCTCAAGTAGTTGGAACCTCATTCTGTACACCAAAGGGCTGTGGGTTTGATTCTCACTTAGGGCACATACCTAGGTTGTGGGTTCAATCCCAATAAACATATCCTCTGGTGAGGATTTTTTTAAAATCTGGAGTTCATTTATTTACTTTGTGCCCCGAAGAGATTGTCTAAGATTCCTGCTACTAAGCATCCCCTTCCTCTAAAACTCTGATTTCTGTCCTTTCCGTACCTCTTTAGATCCTGTGAACTTTCAGAATATCCTCTGGTTTCTAAGGTGGCCAAAGTCAGTTTTTGTAGCTTGCAACAAAGAGCTCAAAGTGGCAAGAATAAAGGCGCATGCTGGGTACCCTGGTGGAGCGTGCCGAACCATCCAGGTAAATGCTCGAAAGAGCAAAGTGAGCGAGACAACTGAAAATGTCACTTGGAGAAGGTTTTTACGAGGTCGAATGCCAAGCTAAGAAGGCTGAACTTCGTTTGGTGAAAAATGAAGACCTAGTGAAGCATCTACGCTGGAGCAATATTATGTGTCTCTTTCAATATTAATCTGGTGGCAATGTGATTATGTAAATCGGAGCATGTGAACATTGGAGGCAGGGAGGCTCGTTAGGAAGCTATTGCAATAGCCCGTATAGGGGGTCACAAAAGCCGGCACTTGGTGCAGAGGTGTTGATGGAAGGGTGTGCACGGATGGAAGAGCTTCTTGTTCTCCTGGATGGGAGCCAAGGTGAGATAGCACCAATTTGTAACAGAGCCAGTGAGGAGCAGTGAGGAGCACACCCCATAGACACATAGAGCTGATGAGTTCTGCTGTATGGCTCTTTAAGCGTCCCAGAGAAGGAGGTTGGGCTCATAAAGAGAAATGCCGAAATTCAGTCTGGAGCGCAAGTTCCTTGAATTTAGACCAAATTAATATTGCGCGTTGTTGATGCTGAAGCTTTGACTACTCCCCTGACAAATCATTTCTGGTTGAGGCAGCAGGCAGGAGAAGTTCCCATTTGGAAGATTTGGTATTTCTGTGGTTTCTTCTCCCCCCACAAATTAAAATCCAAGCCCCATTTTTTTTCTTAGTGGCTCCTAAAATGTTACAAAAGGGAAAACATGATTGAGCAATAAAAGGTGTGTTTATGTGTAGTTATATGAAGTGGGCTAGAGGCCAAGTCCCATAAATGCGTTCACCTGTATCTCGGGTACCGAACAATTACAAGAGAGCTTTAGGTTCTTATCACTCAGAAGATGTACTAGAGGCAGCCTTGCAGCCCTTCCAGGCTAATCAACTGGATAGACTGACTTGGGGAGCCTGTACCTTTAAGTGTTGACAATAAACAAGATGGTGATGTTAACAAAGATGATCTTTGGAGCTCAATTCTCTCTATTTTCCTCCCTGGCTTGGCAAACACATCCCTTTGTGTTTCCAGTCAGTATCGTTGACTCTTAACCTATCTCATTTGGCAACATCCACTGTGGTCAGGTTTGGGGATACTAATCTCAAGTGACATTTTGTGTTCAGACAGCACAGCAAGTGGTTTTCCATTGTGAAAACGAGACCCTTCATATCACCAGATGTAAGATTTCCCCACAGAAAGCAGGGATGTGTCCTATTTAACTGTAATGTTACTTTCCCAGTTCTCAATACCCAGTGGGGAAGCAGGAAGGACATTTTTGGGGAAGTAGAATGAGGGACCTTGTTCTTCATCATGAAGTCATTACAGAGGCAACTTCTCATTTCACGTAAAAGCAAGCCTACTTCTGCCTTCTTTAATGGGTTATTATGTAAAACACACCAGGGCTTGGGAGGCCAAAGATTTTGCCTTGATGGTGCTTGATTTCTTCTTAGTCCCCATCACTTAGAAATTTTCTTGTCAGGCAGGATTGAAGGCTCTCTTCAAGGTAGAAACTATCATGAAGGAATTGTCTCAATATTAAATTTCCTTTTGCATCAGTTTTGTATAGTTGAGTCTATTCATTTCTTATTGCTCCTGCCACACATTTCTATAAATTGGGTGGCTTAAAACAACACAAGCTTCTTATCTTACAAGTCTGAAGATCACCAAATAAAAACAGGGAATCAACAGGGCCATGTGCCTTTCTGGAGGCTCCAGGGAGAGTGTGTTCTTGCCTTTTCCAGGTTCTAGAGGCTGCCCACATGCTTGGCCTGTGACCCTCTTCCATCTTCATGGCCAACAAAGGCTAGTCATTCTCACATAGCATCACTGGCACTGACTCTTTTTCTGCTCCCTGCTTTCACTCTTAAGGACCTTTGGGATAACATTTTGTCACCCTGGATACTAAAGGAAAAATCTCCCAGTTTTAAGGTCAGCTGATTAGCAACCTTAATTTCATCTGCAACTTTATGTTACTATCTGTAACATAAAATAGTCATGGAATCTGGGGATTAGGACTGGATATCTTTACAGGGTAGGGCAGGGGTGGGGGAGTACTATCATTTTAACTGTCTTAGTGAGGAAGGATTTATTCATTTTAATTGTATTGTTGTTGTATTACATTCATCCCCTTTTTAACTCCCTTCTGTCCTCTTCCCCACCCGCCCACTCACTGCCGAAGTGTATCCCACTTGTTGTCCATGTCCATGGTTCTTCCATACAAGTTCCTTGACTAAACTGCTCCCCTTCTTTGCCTCCTCCTTCCCCTTTCCCCTACTCCACTCCCCTCTGCCCACTGGAGATCTATTCGTTGTATTCATATATCTGGTTCTGTTTTGCTTATTTATTTGTTTTGTTTATTATTGTCCTGTAATGGGTGAGATCATATGGTAGGAAGGATTTAAAAAATCAGCCCCCTTCCCTTTTGTGTTTAGGTTTCTTGTAGAACTTAAAAAATATTCTTAAAATTTATTCAAACTAGTTCACTGGCTTCAGGAATGCCACACTGATTTTTTTTTTTTTTTCTTTCTCAGATGACTTCAGGGTGCTAGGAGCTATTAGAGGCACAAAGGAGGGCATGTAGGGTTATATTACCTTTAAGAAATTTTTACTCGTTCGTCGAGCAGGTGAGACAGACCTGCACAGACAACACAGCAGGGCAGGACTTGATAAATGCCATGGACCGTGGTTCAGCCAATCAGTGCCACAGGAGTTCAGAAGAGGGACCGTCACTCTGAATTCCTTTGACCCACTGTTTCCCCTCCCGACCTTCAGTCACTCCTGCCAGTGGAGCATTTCAATAAGGCTTTGTGGGAACAAATTTGCTCCTTTATTTTTTTTATTACAGCAGGTATCCTCCAGCATAGTGGAGTGGGGAGGAGGAGGGAAGGAACAAACACCAAGTGTCTGTGCGTGCTGGCCCCAGACAGCTATAACTTACACGATCCTCCCTTTACACTACATGAGGCTGGCACGATTTCTTCCCTTCCCTTAAAGCTGCCAGTTCCTTCAGACTGATGACCAGAGTTGGCAGCAGTCCATGAGGGTCTCTCCTCAGTGCTGCAGCAGTGGTAAGCCAGGAGAGAGGGTCCTTTCCTAAAGCATAGGCAGGGGACAAGAAGAAACCTGTAAGCACTTCCAAATTGGACTGTTGGAAAGCAGTCGACTGCAGCTCTAAACAATTCCTACCACCAATATTTGGGGGGCGTTTCAGCTGCCTTTGTCTTTGAGCATCTTCTGGGTCTAGACATAGTGGGTGAGGGGTTGACGTGTCTTCGGGGACAGCTCATGTAGCCACTTGAACATGGAGTCTTCGGGACTGCCTACTGTCTCCTTTTTATTTGTAGAACATTAGGAGGCCTAGTCATGCCAGAAATGTGCTAAGACCACTGCTGTGCTTCGCTGATATGGTGACCAGAGCAAGCACACGCCTTGTCCCCAAACCTGCTATTTCTGACCAGGTCACTGCTGCAACAGCTTGTCCAGTGTCGCAGGACACAGAAATGCTTCTCTCTTCCGGATGCAGCAGTTCCTTTCTTAACCTGCCCCAAGCTACATCCTCTGGAAGGGCCAGTAGGGAAGCCTGTGGACACGTCCACCCTCCTGATCAGCACCAAATGGATGTACACACCAAATGACTTTAGTTCAACATTAGAACCCTGCCAACAGGGTGTCATTTGTAACGTGTGAAAATAAAGTGATTTCTGAAAAAGAATTCTTTTTCACCCAGTGTGCCTCTTCAGCTTGAGAGTGTTTTCCTTCCTAGTAAACATACCTGCCAAAGAATGAGAAAGCATTTTTCCAGACCTGACCTCCAGCACCGCTGCAGGGTCTCCATAAAAGCAAGCAGAAGCCAGAATCTCCTCCTGGGTGGCTCCCTTCATAATGGATAGCAAAGGCTGGAGGGCTGCCCCTGATGAACGCCTGCGCTCTGGAGGGGCGGCTGGGTTTTAGGTTCTCCTGGAAAATGCAGTCAACAGTGGGTCAGGTTATGGTTTCCTTGACTGTCTTTGAGTCCTTTGTGACTTCCCCCTGTGAAAGTGCCCTGGTGATGCTTGAAGCCAAAAAATCCATGTCCCTCATTATTCAGAGTGGCAGAGTGGATTAAGGAGGTCAGGCACATGACCTAAACCATTACCATGTAGGTGATGATTTCCTGTTCTTCCAATGCTGTCCCTTATAGGGCTGTCAGTCAAAGACACATTATTTTTGTCATAAAAAAGCAGGCCTATCATCATAGACCTCTCCAGAGGGAGGAACTTTAAAGGTTGCCACCCTCCCTTTTAGGGAACATATTCTTCCTTTCTGCATCCTGCACAGATCTAGCCTCTACTTGAATAGTTCTTACAATGCAATCTCACAGCCTCCGTAGTAGACCAGGGGTCAGCCAATGTTTTCCATAAACGGTCACCGAGACCTTGCAGGCCTTGGGGTTTTGTTGTAACTACTCAGCTCTGCCTTTGTGTGTGACAGCAGCTATGGGCAACATGTAAACACAGAGGTGTGCGTATGTTACAATAAAATTGTATTTATAAAAAACATGTGGTGGGCGTAATATTTGCTTACCTGGAGACCGACCCCTGTTTTGTGGGACAGCCCTATGGTTAGGAAGTCCTACCTTAAGCCAACATTTGTTTTCCTTTCAATTAGTCATGCCCTTTTACATCCTTTACAGGCATCACTTGGCTTAAAGACGTATTTGATTGATTAGCTACAAGTCTTGTCTTTTGTGTCTAAGTTATACATAATGTCAATTCTCCAACCTGGGTCATTTCGTTCTACAGATAATATGATTATTTTATTCATTTATCGATTTATTAATCACTTACTGAGCACTTGAGCAGGTGCCAGGGATATAAAATTTATAAAAAAGAAGCGCCCACTAGGAGTTGGTCTGGTGAGAGATGATAATTATGGTGGAGTTAGATATTCCCTAGAGTCTAGAAGAGCACACAGGAGTGGCACCCACCCAGATGGGTGGAGAGTGGGCAGATGGGGAAGCTTCTCAAGGAGGTTGCACTTGAGCTGAGTTTTAAGGCCTTGGTCAGGTAAAAGTTACCAGGGTATTCTGGGAATTATCTGTGCAAAGGTCTGCAACTGAGGGACTGAAGATCTGTGTTTTGGGAACCACAAGTCATGCACCGTGATAGGAGTGTGAAACAACTGCACAGCTGAGGACACTGTGCTTGAAATCTTAACTGACCACCTCGAAAACCTCTAAGGCCCTGCCATAAGCATGTGTTCTTACTTGCTGGTAGGCCTTAGTCAGCTGGCAATTCTCAACAAACCTTGTTTGATTCTTCCCTAGGCACTTAAGATCGGGGGACAGTAAGGTGATATTCCCAAGTTGCTTGCTATCTTAGTGGTTGTTAGTAACAAAATCTCTGTTTATGCAAGTAGAGAGAAACAGAAGCAAAATTCCTTATTTGTATTCGCGTTTGCCAGTGCTATTGGATTTTGGAAAAGAGAAGGGAAGGTAACGGAAAGTTGGTTGCCTTCACTTAATTGTATTTCGCTTAGGCCAGACCTAAAGTTGCATTCCCTCAACACATCTGTTTTGGGCCCTTGCTCTTGTCCCTGTCAAAGATGTCCTGTGAGCTGGCTCTGTTTGGAAGGGTCCTACTCATCCCTCAAAGTCCAATACAACTAAATCTGTTAAACCTACCTGTTTGAGTCTCTGTCTGACATAGAATTTTGTTTGCACTTAAATCCCACCACTTCACAACGAGTACTGGTCATTTATCCGTTTACATGTCTCTCTTCTCTCGACCATATGCTCCTTGAGAACAAGGGCTCTGTCTTTATGACTTTTGTATATTCCCATGCCTGCTACCCTCTCACACTGCCTCCTGCATCACAGATAGAGTTAGCGGATAAACGGATAAATAAAATATGAACGGATAAATAAAATAGTTCATCTATTGTCTGCGGAGAGTAGTGATTGGTAAAAGAATTGGTTGAGAGCACTTCTTTTTTCAAATACTGCTTGCCCAAATTACACACAAATGGAGACAGAGTGCACATATCTTTTACTTTTGCATAATGACCACAATTAGAATAGCAACCAACAAGAAACTGTTTATATATCCAACTGGAACTCCTGAGGCTGCCGTACCCACCATGAAACCTTGTGTGGAAATGCTCTCATGAGCTTCTGGATATGGTATCATTTACTGCAACTTTGTAGCCCTCAAGGGGAACCCCCCTCTAGGTCCCAATGTCACCTGTGTACAAAGCCACCCAAGGGCAGTTGTAGTATAAGTGATGGAAATGGGCGTGTAATTCTATAAAGTTAGGTCAGCTCTGGGTGTGCTACCAGTTTCTTATGCTCAAAATATTTTCTGTGCTATAAAAGGCTCACCCATCTAGCTGGATCAAGACTGAAAAAATAACACTGAGAAGAAAAAGTTATTTTTTCTTTTACAGTTTAGACATTACTGAATTTTTATGTCGTCCTAGAATATACCCAAACTGTGGGATTGGGATAACACCTGAAAAATGTAATATAATTCAGGTTTTTAAAAATGCTCGCACAGTGCAGCTACAGTTTTCCAGTTAATTGCATATATAGCACCATAATACAGGTAGGTGCACACTGCTACAGCCCTGCTTTAGGCCATAATAGTTAATGGCCAGGCTAGAGCCCAGAGGCACTGGATCTGTTTTCATTGTTTCTTTGCACATGAGTTTTGATATCTTCCCACTGCATTTCATGAACAATGGATTGCTAGAACAATACAGAATTTTGGTTGTTACAAAGGTTCTTAGAAACTTTATAGAAGTTTTTATTTTTTATTTATTTTTAATACAAAGAAAACCAGCTTGAGCTGAAAAAAGTCCCTGTGAAGAAATAAAGGACATTCTATTGTAGGGAACGAGCTGTAGAAATTTCCCCAAGGTTTATTGACACATGAACTACATACGACTTGAAAGCATCAGAAGAAGAATGTCATTTTAAAAACAACTCAGGAAGAGCCTCACTTTGTGCTGTTTCTCATGATTACAGGCTGGGAACCTGGAACAAGATATCAGAATTTAATACCTGAGCAAGTTTATGTAAAGCACTAAGTAGCAGGTTTGTGCTTCACTTTAACCTTTTTAATGTTCTGGAAGGTAACTGGCCAGACTGTCTCCCCCTTCCAGGTTAATGAGGTGGCTAGCAGGCCGCAGTAGAAAATGACTGCTCAAATTATGACAAACAAGGAAAGAAAAAAGAAAAAAAGATGAAAGAGTGAAAGAAAGAAAGAAAGAAAAAGACCGAAATGGAAAGGTCTGAAGTTACACGGGCTTTTACTCTCTTCTCTTCTGTTTTCTCCTTGTGATGGATTGCAGAAAGAATCAGAAAAGGCACAACATGAATCTGCTCTCGGGACAATGATTGTAATCAAAATAGGAAATAGTACAAATGTAAACCGTTCTCCTTGCAGTTTAAAGATTATAAATCCCTTATTCATCTGTTATGATCCAGAGCCTAACTTGCGATTTTTATAGTTCTTGTTTTATGCCCAGAATTTTAAAACTGTCATGTAAAGGGACTACAGCTGTTCTCTTTCCGATTTGGATGTTTAATCCCCGCTCGGGGCGGTACACCCCAGTCTCCCCTCCTTCCGCCCATCTGCAGCCCGAGTCCAGGGCCAGCGCCTCACACAGGAGAATCTCACCACCATCTCTTTCCCTGCGAGTGATGAAACAAAGCACCAGCTACTCCAAGAGGCTCTGGAAACATTTAGGATCACTGGCCAGGAACGGAGGCATTGTCATTCTCATTATGCAATTTAAAATGGTAGTGGGAGATGCAGTAGCTTTGAACCAGGGAGACCTGGATATTCATCTTCAACGTGTTTCTTTGTAGGAGTATGACCTCCCTTTTTCTGAGCCTTTGTTTTCCCGTCAGGAAAATAATTGCACCAACACCTCCCGCTCCCTGCAATGTTGCAGATCAAAGGAGCTCATGCTTTGAGAACTAGGACGGAGCTTATCCAATGTCAAGTGCTGTTAGTATTGGCAGCTGGCAGTGGGGTGAAAAAGCCAAAAGGGAGATGATGGTAATAGTGATTTGTGGCCTTGTAGATTCCTTAAGGAATGTGTTGAGCTAGATTTTTCCTGTTTATAAATGGCGTAACCAGTCCCTTGGGAGAGCAGTTCTTCTAGTACCCTTGGGTGATGCGGGTGCAACAAAATGGACTTCCTTAGCTGCGTCCCAGGGAAAATGGGTGACGCAATACCTCCCAAGGTGCTCAGCTGGTACCCTGGAAGAATCTCTTGTGTTGAGTATTTTGTTCTCGCATGCATTTTTCCATTTTTAAATTTAAATATTTTATTGTTTATGCTATTACGGTTGTCCCAATTATTTCCCTTTGGCCCTTCTCCACCCGGCCTGCTCTCCACTTCCACGGGCAACCCCACACCATTATCCGTGCCCATGGGTCATTCATCATTTTTCATTTTTTTAAAAATTAAAATTCCTCCAAGACGATCAAGATATTCAAATCCCCCAAATACTTACAAATACAATGTATGCAGTTTTATGCTTATTATCGCAATGCTTGTCAATTTGAAATGCTTTCCATTCATCGTTGTAGTCATATTTTGAAAATGACATTGTGAGAAATAAGCTCACCCTGTCCGTAAAACAAATGGACACTGAGGCCAGGAGTACAGTGAAAAAGAGGTGTTTATTTATGATCTTCTGAAAGCAGGTGTCTAGCTGGAGACAAGCACGTGGGAAAAAATGGGTGACTTTAACCCTAATGCAAGCAGTCCCTCCTCTATTTCCTCACTGGCTGAGTACTTCAGGGTTACAATCTGGCACAACTGTGTGTGAAGATGATTGACCACCCTGCACCCCACCCTTTGTTCTCGGAGGCACCTGGGAAGAGGGCGGGAAGGCCCTAACCCTTCATCCTCATTTGTATGTTCTAGTTCTTTCTTTGCTATCCTGTTTCCTCAGGCCCTTCCTAATTCATTTGCAGTTTGGCCTAGCCATTTTCTGTTGTGGTTTAGCATGGTTTGAGGGTTACCTACAACATAAAAGATTAATTATTGATACAAAGTTACCAACTGTATCCCTTTCCTATTCTCAGAGGAGCCTGCTTTTGTATGGAGTGATCATTTTTCCAACTTGATTGCATTTTTGCTTATGTGACCGTTTACCCTGGCTTATACCTTGTGGGAAGTGATTCATACTTTCACTGTGCTGTGGTGTCGCAATCCTTATCTGCTAGTCTCACGTTGCTCCTGTGTTTGCAGTTGGGCCTCCCTGCGTAACCCAGATGGTCTTCCTCTGCTTGAAGACCTTCCCATTTCCCATGGTCGCAGCTGATGGAGACCCAACCCTCTCAACTATGCGTGTCTTTGAGTTGGATGTCCTGAAACTTCCACATTTGGGGAGCACATTTTATTTTCTGGCTATTTTGGTTTTGCATTTCCTAATTTTATTCATTTCAGTATGTCTTCCATTTCTAACTTCCGTGGAGGCAAAAATTGTTTTAAGCCTGGCTTTTACCAGGTGGTCTCATGATTTTAAAGAATCTCCACACATTAAAATTCCATTTTTATGTAATATCATTTTAATAGAAATGTTCATTTTTATGGAGTGAAAATTACTGATAGAAATTTGAGTGATACTTAGGAGCCTCTTATACCCTTTTTATTGCCTTTTGATGAAGCTTAATTCATTAATAAAGGAGGATGAGCTGGAACTGTGACATGTTTTATCTCCTGCCATTATTCGACAAAAGAGAGTATTTTTTCAATGAAAATTTTAGAGTAAATTTCTAATTTTCCTTTTCTGACAACTACATTAAAAAAAATAGAATGACCTTGGACTCAATTCAAAGTTGAAATCTTACAGCTGCCCTTTCAATTAGTTTACTTTCACAATAGTCTCAGGGGGCTAAGATCAGTTATTGTTATGTCTGCTTTGCAGACGGGAATGAGTGACAGTCAGGGAAACAATGTGGATTGTTTTTGACAACTTTCTCCCTCGGAACTAGGCTATAAACCAACTGTGCTAAGTTTTCAACTTAATTGCTAAACATCTTCCTTCCCCTTCACCATTCTATTTTTCTTCTTTTCTGTAAATATCTTCAGAGAATTTACTCTATCCTAGACCTTTCAAAGGAGGTGTGGGGAAGAAAAAAAAGTCATTTCTTCTAAACATTCACCATGTCATGGAGAAAGGACAATGCATACAATACATTCTTATACGACATGGTACAACTCAGTTATGCCGGTGGGATGAACAGTGTTGTGTAATTGCTGAGGCAGTGTAACAGAGGTTGCCTGGGATTGGAGAAGGGAGACGTGACATTTTGAACCGAGGCTTTGAAGGCCAAGCAGAGAAGAAAGGAAAGGGTGTAGAAAAAGTAAGAACAAGTTAAAGAAGATGGAGATTGTCATACTGAGCATTACGGAGATACATGGTGATCCACAGTAAGGCTACTCAACAGATGGGTAGGAAATTCTTCAGGGCAGGGCTTTGAAACCTTAGTGCATCCCAAGTGGTCTGGCCTATTCTGCAGAAATGAGTTGTGGCTGATGGAGTGAAAAGCAGTGGAGTGGTCAATGCCTGTGGAATTCTGAGCAATTACTCTGGTCACAATGCAGCTGAAGGATTAGAGAGGAAATTTGGAGAATGAGGCCCCTCAGAAAAAACTACAACTCATCAAAGGGAATACAAAGCCTGTATGAAGGCAGTGACCATGGGAATCCAGAGTGGGGTGGACAAATTTGAGATTTTGAGATAGGCTAGGAATAATAGACAAGACACCTTATTGTAAAGTATAAGGGAGAAGGCAAGTTTCTATTTTAGAAAGACCTAGAGTTCTGGCAAAACAAGCACATTTAGTTTTAAAGTGTGATTATTTGAAACACAGCTCATTAAATATTTCAAATAATTGGCTTTCTGTGCTAAATGCTTATGAGGAACGCGAATTACAAGAAAACAAGCTGAGAGTGATTTCATTTTCAGAGAAGCAATTTCTACTTTTTGTTCCCATAGGTTCAATTTCTTACATCTTCTACGCCACTGCTGCCGCTGTCACCTCTGAATACCACTTTCTGCTTGTCCTGTATTCACACGCATGCACCAGTGCCCCTCTGTCCTTCCTGCCATTGTAGAGGTACACAGTTCTCCCCTGGTACAGCACTCCTTAGGTGCCCATCTGCCCCTCTGGTCATTGTGTTAACTCTTTCAGAGCAGGGATGGTTTTTTACTCTGTTACCTCTCAGGGGTAGGGCACTGAAATTTTATTAAAGGGCTTCTAGCTGTGTCACCCAACGTCTAGACAATGAAAATACATGATCAACTTAAGTTTCTCAATATCATTGTTTCACAAATTAGGAGCCTGAGACCCAGGTTACATAATGAAAAAGCCAATGCTTTTCACATTATTTCACATTACTGTCCTAATGTCTCTTTTATGTCCTCACACATGGCTGGGTGCTCTCAGCAGACGGATCAGCTATACACAGAGGTGGATCTTCTCATCAATAGCCAGCTCTCAGCCATGCTTGCAGCCACATAGGCAGCACCCTGTCCTGGGAGTATATGAATAGCATTATATTTTAGCTTTATTCTGGGTTAAGTGCAGTATTATGAGTTAGTATAGAAATTTCACTTAGCTGCCACTTATGTTTTTATGGGATAATGTGACCCAAGGGACTATATCAGTGGTTACATCTATAACCAGTATGTCCTTGGCTTTTCCTGTGGTTAAGTACACACGTGTCACATTTACAAGATCCCAAATCACAGTGCTCATTGGGTGTCGTCTTTCCTGGGATGTGTAGTCTTTTCCCAGGATCCTTTCCTTGGAAGATCCCTGGAGCCCCTTTGCAGTCACTGTCTCTCATGAGCTGAAGCAAACTCTCTAGTTCTAGGGGTTAGAGGCTCCATGGGAAAACTTAAAGCCAGGTTCAGCAAGGTATGGTGTACATGACATCCACAGAAAGGTGTGCTGGCTGCAGGAAGCTGTTGAACACAGTAGAGTGTACGTTTTAGGAGCAGCACCTGCTTCCCTGGCTGCTCAGCTGTAGGGCAAGCAAGAGAGCAAACTCATTAAGGGGGATACCGATAGACTCTAGGCCTTGCGCCGTCTAATGCCTGGGAAAGCCAGCTGTCCTGCCTCTGTGGTTCGAGGAGCCTTTGGTAACTTACAGCTGAGGCAGAAAGGCCAAGTTCCTGTTCGTCCTGCCCGCCAGGAAGAAGGGAGAGCTCCCAATGTCTGCTGACTTTCTTTCCAGGTCAGTACTGGTCAGTAGAAACATAATGCAAGTGACATATGCAGTTTTGAGTGTTTTAGTAACTACAGTAAAAAAGTAAAAAGAAACAGGGGGAATGAACTTTTAATAATTGATTTTCTTTGAGTAACTACATCCAAAATACTATAGTTGATGTAATCAACTTCAAAGTTGTTATTCAGATATTTAAAACACTGTCTTTGATCTTTGAAATCAGGTGTCTAGTTCACACTGGCAGAACTGCTCAATTCAGGCACTTAATTTTCTTTGGAAATACTTGATCTATACTGAAATTTCATACAATTTGTAGTTAAAAGGTAGATTTTCATACCCAAGTGTTCCAACTATACTTCAAGATTTTCCAATCACTGAACTGAATATCAGTTTTAAAACTTAACTTTAAAAAGTTAAAACATTTAAAGTTTAAATGAAATTTAGGCCTTTGTTTGCACTAGGCATATTTCAGCAGACTGGCATCTTTGTTGCACAATCCCAAGAGTATATAATGTTAATGTTACCTGAGACCCACAAGGTCTTCAAAAACAGTAAAACAAAGACAAAACACAGAGAGGCAGAACGTCGGGTCCAAGCTTTGGGTCTGCATTCTAGCTTTGCTACTTTCTAGCTGTGTGGAAATTACTACCCCTTCTGGCCTCAGGTTACTCATCTGTGAAAGGAAATGTACCGCATTTCTCTTCTCAGCTTTGTTGCGAGCACTGAAAAGGACAATGCCTAGCTTAGAGTGAGTTGCCAATAAAAAGTAAGGTGTTATTGCTTTAGAGTTTAAAAATCATTTCATAGTTCATTGTCTTACTTGCTACTTACTAGACCCTCATGAGGGAGAGAAGGCAGTATTATCTGACTTTACCAAAGAGCTAGGACTTAAACGCAGGTCTTCAAAATCTAAACTCATTTTGCTTTATGTCTTATGCTTGGCATCATCACACACCAACTGGAATTGAGCGGTACCTGTGGGAGGTATTGTTCACAGGGTTTTACATTTAGTAGCTCCACTAAACCAATTTTCCTCTTCTGGTTGTAAGGGAGCAGGGTCTGACACTGCTACTGATACCCATAAACCTTGTCCTGGGCTCAGAGTAAAGGCTGACTTGCAATCAGTATTAGGGATTCAGTCTTCCCATTTCTCAATAAATATTTGCCCTTCTACCTCCCTAAACATTTATTTAAAATGGAAGTTAAAGTCTTAATTATTAATGCACACTGCTTTGGATCGATAGAAGATCATAGCAGAAAAGCATATCCAATATTGAGTTTTCAAGTTCCTATACCATTTAGTAAAGAAGGGTGATTTTGAGCGCTGATGATCTTGTACAGACTGTGTCTGGCTTCTTTTCATGAAGGTACAAGTGGAATATGCTTACGTTGATAACTTTAGAGATGTTCTTTGGGTCTGTTTTCTGATTTTTTCCTGCCTTTGATGGCTTGTCAAAAATAGGTGCCTGTCCCCAGGTATCATTACATTCTAGCTTGACAATCTGCCACTTGTCAAGGCTGTACAATAGTCCTTTGTATCCATGTCCCAGGGGCCCAGGGAACTGCTGAGTGGATCAGGCGACTTGTGAAATATCTGATTGAACTTGGACTCTATGGCACTATCTCAATGAATCAAGCCACTGTAAATCAAAGCTTTGCTCTGTCAGTGGTCTCTCAACTTTCAATGCATTTTGATTTAAGGGACTGGTCTGTGATATTCTCATATTTTATGAGATGATATCCTGTGAGTACAGGAAAAGAATGAAACAAAATAATCAGAGGAGAAAGTTATGAGGAACAAAAGCAAGGGAGCTAGAAACAACCTGTATATGGTATCGTGGTGTTATTTGTAAAGGCAGATCAGACACCATGATTGGTGCTCTGTGTGGAAGTTACTTAAGTGACCTTTTGGACTGCATGTCCCAAAGGTCATATAAATTTTATGCCACAAATTTGGTGGAGGTGCTCATAAAAATTTTATACCATGAATAATTCTGCAAAGAAATATATATATATAGACAAAGAAAAACTGATATGAATTGATGTTGCTCTACAGTGTGACACTGAATAAGAATTTTTAAAGGATTTTTTATTATCAAGAAACATCTACTTAATGCATAATATTAAAGAAAAGATAATAAAGTCACCCATAACTGTCTCCACTAAAGACTATCATTCTTAATATCTTATTGTATTATATTCCCTTCCAGTCTTTTATATGCATATATTTTATAACCTAATTATAATTATGTTGTATATAGTTTTATATTTTCTTTATTTTAATATCAACATCATAACATTTTTATATATTGCTAGGTTAAGCATTGGTTAGATTATCATAAATGATTTAATCTATTACCTATGTTGGGAAATTTCAGTTGCATTCATTTAATTTTTCTATTTAAAGTAGCCCTGTGATGAATACCTTTTAACTTTTATCTTTTAATACATATTTGAGTAATCTTTTAGGATAGTTTCTTAAAAGTGAAATTATTGAGGCAAAAGGTATAAATACCTTTAGGGCTCATGATACACACTAACAGATTACTTTTAGACAAGGTTTTCCCTCAAATATATTCTACCAGATGTATAGAGAAATGCCTGGAAAAAACCATTTTCTAAATAAACATACTGGCACATAAATACCAACTAGTACATGTGGTTCTCTTCAGGGGAGCCATCTTGGAAAGCTGGATTTACCGTGACTCAGTTGCCTTTGTGTGAGCTATTACTTTAGAAATACTCAGTCCTGGACAAACAATAGCATTATTCAGGTGACTGTTTACTTTACTTACCAATTTGAGTTCTGAGTAATTTTTGGCTGTTTTTAAATATTGCACCATCTGCTCTCAAAGAAGAATGATTTGCCACCTTTGCAGATATACAAAAGGATGAATTAGCAGCTCTGAGGCTGTATCTTGTCTTTGCTACTTGCATTTCCTTCTTCAAGAACCCTGCTCTTGCTGACTGGGGCTGGGACCATCAAAGCCATGCCATGGAAAGGCCACAGTGAGGAGGAGGAGGGGGAGAGTGTGGTGTGCCTCCTCTCCCAGCAGTTTCTATATTATCATGATCAGTCGGATAATTTGATGCAGAGAACAAATTTAGACCTGCAAATTGGGGATTAGCTTAGTACTCATGATAAAGTAATTTAATTAAGAGAAACGATTTTTTTTTTTTTTTTTGGATGGTGTGTGTTAAAATCGGTCTTACTTGGTGAGAGGGAGAGAGAGAGAGAACAGACAGAGAGAAAGCAAGGAGGAAAAAGGTTAATAATCAAAATCCCTGGCTGGTGGCACAGTGGATGAGGCACCAGCCTGCAAACCCAAAGGTCACTGCGTTGATTCCCAACGAGGGCACATAACCAGGTTGCAAGCCAGGGCTCCAGCCAGGTCCTTAGCCGGAGGCAGGTGACAGGCAACCATACATTGATGTCTCTCTTCCTCTCTGCCGCTCTCCCTTCCCCTCTCTATAAAAATAATAAATAAAATCTTTTAAAAAATCTATGTGAAGGGTTTATCCCTTATAGTACTCTTCCCAGTTTCTCACAGGTTTGAACAATTTGAAACTGAAAAGGTAAGGAAAAAATACATCTGTTAGGGAGGAAAAATAATTTTTCTTGTACCATTATAAGTATGTGGCTGAGATGTATTAAAGACAGATTAATAGAAGAAAAACAAATTGAATTATGCATGTACTTATGGGAGTGCCACAAAGATATGGGACTCAAAGAAGTGACCAGAGAAAAAATAAATTTGTGTACAATTGATGGGGCAGAGGAATTTGAGGTCAAGTTGTAAATGGTGATGAATTAACAATGTTTATTTACACAGGCTCCTCAGCCCTAGATTCCCTGTCTATGGGGATAAGGATGTCTTTTATCCTCCTAGTACAGGGAGGGCACCTTTCATATGGGAGATTTATTTTCTTCTTTAAGAGGAATGAAGGAAGGTCAGAGTGTCCTTCACACATAGGCTGTTTGTCTGTTAATTTTAATTAAAAAAAATCAATATGCCAATGTGGCATATTTTAGAAGGGCATTCTGAACCCTTACACATATAAACAACACCAAAATGCCCTGAAGAAAGACCAATGGATGATTGGTAATGATCAGTTGTCTGGCATTAAGACAGACATGGGTCAAAACACATGATTTTCAGGTGGTCATGGGTGGCCTCCTTTGGGATTCCTTCTTTAGGGAAGGGGGTTCTGAACTTGAACTATTTCTTACAGAATGCCCAGTGGCAGTCCCAAAATATACATTTTACAGAAAGAATTTATTGCCCTAGTGCAGACAAGTTAGGAAGAATCTGTTTAGATATTGTAAAAGACAAGTTGTCTTTGGCATTAGAGATCAGCAGGGCTCTGTTCCCCATTTGGATGTATCAGCAATTAATGGAACGACATGGAAGTAATGGAACATAAAGGAAGCAGAGATTACAGAAGAGTTTAGGACATAGACTAGCTATACAATCCGTAATTAAATTGGTCTGATCATAAAGTGTATCTCACCTCCTTTTCAGCCAATAGGCCTTCCTTTTGTTTTGCTGAATGCTTTTAAAATATCACAATAAAATTCCACATATTTTCAAGGACATGGCAGAAAAAGAGCAGACATCCTAATAACACTGAACTTTTCATGTTTTGTGTGCATAAAATTTTGCAGAAGTGATATTTGGAGATATTCATTGGGGCCAAAACCTAAGAGCACCTACATCATCAGTCTCTATGTCAGGTTAATTTTGAGCTGACAGGAAAATATTTCCCAATACGGTGAAGGAACAACATTCAAACTTTAATGTGCATATAAATTACCCAGGGGACTTCCAGTCAGGATGACGGTGTAGGCAGACATGGCTCACCTCTTCACACCAACACATCAAAATCACAGAACCATCTGCAATCGAGTTGAATGGCAGTCTGACGAGCTGCCTGTCCTCTACCAGACCCAATAAGCATGGACCGGGATTGAATCTTTACAGGCGCTTTATTCAGATTGTTGGTGATTTGAGAAGATAGCGGTTTGTACCCTAACAGACTGTCTTTACATTCTATTATAAATGGGCTCTGTTCAGGAAGAGAAGAAAGGTCTAGGTGAGGGGTTTGGAATTCAGGGAAAAAGTTAATCAGATAAAAGTTGCAGCATTCTTCCACCTGTGTCCTGGGTGGTAGTCTTTATCTGTGCCCTGGGCAGTGATTGGTGGTCTGACCCTGGAGTACAATGGCTCAGATACCATTTTGATTGCTTTCAGTCCTCCTGAGGCACAGAGGAGGAACTGCTTATGGTTTCCTGGAGTCAAGATGGGTCATTCCTCCAGTTCCTGAAACAAATAGCTTTTTACATACATTGGTTACTAAGTTTATTAGCTGTCACCTGGAACTAACATTTTCCAACATTTGAGTCCCCCATCATATCCAGACTGGTAGGAGTACAGATGCAGAACGCGCTGGTCCCTCACCCATGTGTGGTGGATAAAATTTGGGCAAGATATCTCAGGAGTGAGGAGTCCTAGCCCCACACTAGGGCCCCCCAGGACATGGTTCTAGTGTTAGGAAGCTAAGTCCCCAGAATTCCTGACTGCAAAAATCAGCAGGGATTGATTGAGTCAATGAACGTAACTGCTGGAACCCCAAGCAGTTGTTCGTAAAGAACCTGTGCATGGACTCACCTGCTCAGACCCACTCCCTCTGAGCTGCAGCACTGGAGTAGCACCTGAAAGGCACCAGTGGTTCACAGGGAGAAATTGAAATGTCTGGCATCAAGGTAAGCAGAGGCCATTGTCCTTTTTCTAAACCCTACTGCCACAGAGCTGATGCCTAATCTGAGACGATTAACCTGGCTAACATTGTTTGACATGCCTTGGAGATCCCCATAGACTTTGCCCCACCCAATTTAGGGGCCCATTGAAGTTGCATTTCCAGATGAATGGCTGGTCTTGTCTCATGTTGTGCAACTTCCTAAATCCTATCAAGCAAGCAACAGCTGGCCTCAGTGAGCCCCAGGTTCAGCGCAAGCAGCAACCAGCCTAGATTCACAGTTTGGCTTCACCTGGGAAGCTCAGCAGCCTCTCAGATTGCTTTATAGCTCAGGAAGGTGGGCCAGGCAAAACAAGTGTGGGCTGACCTTGGCCTGCATCACCTAGGAAACCTCAGGGTCAGTGCACCCAGTGGACAGCCATAGACCATATCAGAGCACCACCACCCTAACCCTGCACAATTGATCCACCAGGGAGGTTGGAGGCTAGTGGTCAGTGGTCACAGCCAATTCTTACAGCTGACTGGCTTGGGTAAATTTCTCCCACTGACTTGCCAACAGCAACCAAGGCTCAATTATAAGAAGAGGGTATACTCAGCCTACATAAAGGGTGCACTGCGAGTACCCACCTTGGTAGGGGAAGGCATTGCCGCTGGACCTTCTAGGACACCTACTCCATTAGGCCATGCTACCAAGACACAGAGTCAAAGCAGCTCTACCTAATACATAGAAGCAAACACAGGCAGGCTGCCCAAATGAGGAGAAAAATAAATATGGCCCAAATGAAAGAACAGATCAAAACTCCAGAAAAAGACATGGAGGTAAGCAATATGTCAGAAGCAGGGTTCAAAACACTGGTTATAAGGATGCTCAAGGAGCTTAGGACCTGAGCAGCATAAAAAAGATCCAGTCAGAAACAAGGGATACATTAATTGAAACAAAGAACAATTTACAGGGAAACAACAGTAAAGTGGATGAAGCTGAGAATTAAATCAATGATTTGAAACATAAGGAAGCAAAAAATAACCAATCAGAATAAGAAGAAAAAAGAATCCAAAAAAATGAGGATAGTATAAACAGCCTCTAGGACAACTTCAAGAGGTCCAACATTTGCATCATAGGGGTGCTAGAAGAAGAAGAGCAAGAAATTGGAATTCTATTTGAAAAAATGATGAAGAAAACTTCCCTAATTTGGTAAGGGAAATAGACATGCAAGTTTAGGGAGCCCAGAGAGTCCTAAACAAGATGGATACAAAGAGGCCTACTTTAAGACATGTCATAATTAAAACACCAAGGGTTAAAGGTAAAGAGAGAATCTTAAAAGCAACAAGAAAAAAGAAGTTAGTTACCCATAGGGGAGTTCCCATCAGACTGTCTTCTGATTTCTCAAAACAAACTTTGCAGGCTAGAAGGGATTGGTAAGAAATATTCAAAGTCATAAAAAGCAGGGACCTACAGCCAAGATTGCTTTACCTAGCAAAGCTATTATTTAGAATCAAAGAGTAGATAAAAAGCTTCCCAGACAAGAAAAACTAAAGGAGTTCATAATCACCAAACCATTATTGTATGAAATGTTAAAGGTACTTAAGAAACAAAGATCACAACTATGAAAAATAAAATGGCAATAAATACACATCTATTAACAATGGAACCTAAAAAACAACCTAAGCGAACAAGAAGAACAGAGACAGAATCATGGATATGAAGAGCATTTTGATGGTTGTCAGATGGGGGAGGGGTGTGGGGGAATGGGTGAAGTAGAAATAGGTAGTTAAAGAATAACCATGGTGATGTAAGTATAGGAAATGGAGAAATGGAGTAACCAAAGAACATATACCCATGACCCATAAATATAAGCAATAGTGGGGGAATTGCCTGAGGGATTAGGGAGTGCTAGGTGGAAGGAGCACAAAAGGGGGAAAATCAAGACAACTGTAATAGCATAATTAATAAAATATAATTTAAAAATAAAATTAAACAATTACCTAGGGATCTCATAAAAGTGCAGATTCTGATTCCATAGATATGAGGAAGAGCTTAAAATTCTGCATTTCTAATTCCCAAGTGATGTTGATGTTGCTTATTCATGGACCACATTTCAAACAGCAAGTAGAAGACAGAACAAGTCTTAGAGCCAAGTTAATTCCCAACCTTCTTTCTACCATTGCAAATGGAGAAAATACATTCCTGATGAAATTCTTATGAAGCTGAAATAAACTATTTTGAAGTACTTTGTAAACTTTCCTTCTCCTAGTATTGATTTTCTTCTAACACAATGTTGCTTTATAAATTTTTCTTTGCAGACAACTCAAAAACAGAGGATGGAAGACTAGGTGCAATAAATTATGCTGAATTATTGCTTCTAATGTGGAAACCATGAGCAAAATTCGTTCCTATAGACAATCCTATTATACCTGTTAAGAATTCTGAAAATTTAACACCTTGCTGAAGAGCTATGAATGTTGATTTTTTTCTGAAAAAGAGTCTCTTTTGAAAGTTTTAGATTCCTATTTCATATTATTTTTCCCAAGACCAACTAAAACAAGCCTCCTCTCTCTAACTATGACCCAGACAAAATAACCAATGGTATTTAGTCTTGGATTTGGGGGAAACAATCAGAGCCATAATCTAACTATTGTAATTACATCATTTTCAGATATAACCTTTAGGCACTGTGGAATGACAGAACCCTAATTTTCAAAGAACCATGATAAGACGATTGAACAGCTACTGAATATTAACAAGCCATCAGAAAATAGCTGAGCACATAAATAGACAGTGCTAAAGTTCCAACCCAACTTAAAAAAACTTACAGAACATAGAAATCCTTTTGGAAAATAACATTTTAACACTAAAGTTAAACTCCAAAGCAGACAAGCTTCATTTCCTAGAGGTATTATAGGAATTTTTAAAAAAGATTTTATTTATTATTTTTAGAGAGAGGGGAAGGGAGAAATGCAGAGAGGGAGAGAGACATCAATGTGTGGTTGCCTTTCACCTGCCTCCAGCTAAGGACCTGGCTGGAGACCTGGCTTGCAACCTGGTTATGTGCCCTGACTGGGAATCAAACCAGCAACCTTTGGGTTCACAGGCTGGTGCCTATCCACTGTGCTACCAGCCAGGGAAGAAATTATTTTTCATATGGAAAATTCCCGGACAATAATCAAAAGTGATAACAGCATCTACCTTAGACTCTCAAATTTGGCTAGTTGCAAGTGTCCATCAAAAGAACTTATTTGACAGTACATATAAGAACAGAACTGAGGTGCCATGCTGATGTGAATTTAGAAATAAAAAAGTTATTAAAATTCTACTGTCTTGAACTGATCACAGTGGTATGAATAACTAACCTGAGGGAAGGGGTTGGCAAGTAATGGTGTTCTCTGGGGGGAGCTGGATGAAAGTGAGAGGACTATTTGATCAAGAAGAGATAAGCAAACTGTCACCAGGGAAACCAAGATCCTATTTTATTTCAAAATTTAAAAATATTTATATCTTGCATAATTATGACTATACAAGTATAACATACTTTAAGACTAAACTATTCATTGGTTCTTTTATAATCTCATTGTATGAAGAATCACTCAGTACTAAGTTATTTTATTCCACATTTTCCTTTTTGTGTTGTTTATTATCAGGGTACTCTGAGACCCTGTTCATTGTTTCCACTAGTTTTAAAAATTATGTTTTCTTGTCTATTTTCCTCTGTATCTGACTTTCTCCTTCTTACTCTACCTTCAAACCCCTTTTTGGAGTCAAGGTCTTGAGTAATGACTGTGGGCTAACTACCTTTTCAAACATAATGTATACAGTGTTGAGTCATTTAAGGGAGAGGTGTGGATATCCAGGATTCAGAGAAAAGAATCAAGATTTTAATGAGATAATCTAACAGATAGCATCTGCCATACTATATATGACTATTTCTGTAACAATTGAGAAAGTCTATTATCAGTTTTATAATTTTTTAAAATTTGCATTTATATTGTCTGTATCTGTATGTGGTGTGTGACTAACTCTTAGTAACTGTGCATGAATATGCACATACATGATAAGCATACTCAGGTAGTACTACCTTAGTTAATTTAGAAAGAACAAGGCAAGTGGTTATTTTATAAACTATTAAAAAATGAGATGAAGTTGAACAAGAGTCAAGTCAGATTTGCTGAGAACATTTATTGCTGCCAGTAGAGATTAATTAAGTATACTGTCTTTACTAACGACGAGCCAAGGGAAGCACCAGTAGGCCTCAGTTCTGAGCTGTCGCAGTCAGCTTGGTAGGATGCCATTGTCCCTTTCTCTGGGATGTCTCACCGTGGCGCCTGCTCCCTAGTGACTAGCTTTGCTGCAGAGTTTGGAGCCGCTTCATTTTTGTTTTTTGCCTTCGAGCAGTTCTCAGTTTTTTAGTTTTTAAGAAATTATCCTCTAACTGGTATAGAAAGTCTTCAATTCGTCCAACCTAAAAGAAATAAATACAACAAGATTTGTCGTTGTTTTCCTGAGTTTTGTATGTGTAGGAAAATGGGGAGGTATTTAAAATTAAACACACATGTAGGTCCATGTAGGAATGGAACTGGCAGAGACAGAATGGATTAAACATAAAAGGCTCCTTTTGTTTCCACTTCAGGTTCCCCTGGTTCAGGAACATGAAGCAGTCATGAGAGAGTTTGCTTTGCCACCCAGTTCTCCCTATGGGGTGTGAGAACTGCTCAATGTCTTTAAAGGTCAGTTATACCAAGGATTTCAAAAAGAAATGAATGGTGAAAAATTAATCATTTATCAAAAGAATGAAAAAAAAAATCCCCTTCCCTGAAGCCAGAGATTCTAGTATTTGTCTGTTTCAAGCCAACATGGTAGGAAAAATGAATGTTCCACACTGTCTTGGTAAGAACTATTTCTTTTAAATCAAAAGCAAATTAAAAAAAAATACATCTTTTCAAAAAGTGCCACAATCTAGGAAATAAGATAAAAGAACGAATACAAATCAATAATTCTTAAAAATAATGTATTAGTCTTTCTCCAAAGAAAACTAATTATTCAGAGACAGTTGAATGTATTACACAATTTGCCAGAAAGAACTACAGAATAAAACAATTTACATATATGCTGAGTTAGGCCCTCATGAGAGTCTGTAGATATAACAATTCATAGTTAAACCCGACTGCTGGGACCTACTTATTATACTAGCTTAAAGTCACTCACTGAAGAGTCCATTGTCATAAAGTTAGCTCAAGGTGCATGAACATATTGTCTACTTAAGATAAAAGCACTTACAACTTCAACTTTCCCATTCTGAGCTCTAGTTTTAAATCCCTTAATTTATCATTCACTGTAACATCAAAAAGATAATTCAAGTTGTCAAAAGAATAATAAATGGTAGCACTCATCAATATGTTATTCTTAGGTCTTATATCACCCAGGTGATATAAACTTTCCATTTTTTTAAAAAGAAAATAAGATAACTTATTTATATGAAAACAATTCTTTTTGCAAATTTAAAATTACTTCTGGTAAATTTTTCCAAAGGCACATTGTTTTTTATGATGTCTGACCATTGCAGCAATCATCAAAATAATGTGATGGATTATTCCTGAATCTTGTCATGAAGTCAATGAATTGTTCCATGTATTCCATATATTTATATGCAACACACCAAAATCATAAGTAAAAAAATTTACTAGAGCATAGTTAAAACAAACATAATGGATGGCGCTTTACTGTTATTTTAATAATTGAGTTGATGACTCATATTATCTGCTATGATTATTTATTTACCTGTTATTAAATTTTTAATGTTTTTTTAAAATTCTCAGCCAAGGGTATGTTCATTGATTTTAGAAAGAGAGGAAAGGGGAAAGGGAGGGAGGGATTGGGCAGAGTGGGAGAGTGAGTGAGAGAGAGAGAAAAAGAGAGATTGCAATTAGCCTAAATACAATTTAAAATTACAATCCTAATGCATCAAACAAGCTTTCTTCAATGATACAAGAAAGTAATTGTTTTAAACCATTCATTATGTGGCTGCTGTCTTTTATATTTTTAGTTCTGCTGTTGGAACAGAGAGTATAGCCCAATTAAGATGGGAGGTCTAGGGTACAAACTACAAGCATGTCTCACCTCCTGTGTTCACATTCTACCTGGTCTGTCTACATGCTGACATTTCAATTCATTCTGCTAATAATACTGGACCAATCTTTTAAAAATGGAATCTCAATCACATTGTTCTCCTGCTTGAAATACTTAAGTAGATTCCTAAACCATAAACATGGCTTATATTGTCCTGGATGACCTGGTTCATTTGTATCACTCCACCTGCCTCAGCCATGTGTTATGGTGTATCTCTCAGTTCTTTGAGCAATGCCCTCTCATGGAATACTCCCATCCAAACCCTTACATATTCTTTAAAATTCAGGTTCAATAGCAGTGCCTCAGGGAAGTCTTTTTGGATAGCCCAGACCAGATTGGGTCTCTCAGTAACATATTTCCATAGTAACTTATTCATTTCTTTGCAGATTGTGATTCCTCACTTAATTGCTGATGATGACTTATTAACTGGGCTTTAATATCCATAAGGCAGGATCCAGGCCCAGCATCTAGGATATAGTAGACCCACATTAATCAACCTATCTGATGATAGAGCTGAAGACATCCTGAAACCAACGTGTTTTTCCATATTCAAAGTGATGCCTGGTGGACAGCGTATCAGAAGGCTTGTTCTTCTCTTACATTTAAATAATCACTGCTTCCACATGCCATCATCATTCTATTAGCACTATTTAGCTTTGAGACTCTTGAGGCAAAGTAATAATATGGTGTGGTCTCCATACTTGGAACAGCCAGGGGTAGAAAGGGTATTAGATAAGGAGTAGCAGTGTTGAGTTTTGCTCTTAGCCTGGTTTATAACCCTGATCAGTGGCCCCATAGAATTCACTTGGCCTTTCTGAGCTTCAGTTTTCACCAATGTTTGGTGAAAAAAAAGTTTAACTTAGAAATTTCCAAGGACACACCTAGCTAAAAAAATTCCATGACTGGTGTTCATAGATCAGTTAGTCCAGTCTTAAGATGAGCCCTCACATTTTTTAATCTAGAGGTTATTCTCTTAGAGTATACCATTAGATGAATGACCCAATATGCAGTAAAGTAAGTTAATTTTAGATTCTGTACTTACTGAAGTGTAGGAGAGCTGCAACATGTTTTTAGTAAAGCTGGTTCTTTATTCTCTTTTTTTAAGTCAAGGAAAGAAAAATGCTGGTTGAAGAGAAAATAGATTCATATAACTAAGAGGAACAGATTGCAAATGATAGAAATTTCTATAAAGCCCTTAGGGATATAAAACACAAAGAAATATGTAAGCATGTCAGGAAGGAAATGAGCCAGTTTGTGGAGCAGAGGCCCTTATTAGACTTTCTTTAAGGTACAGAGTCTACTTGCTTAACTTTATCAGGTCATCTCCTTGGTCCTTTGGGGTCCATTTTTTTTCCCATTTGCAAAATGGGAAGATATCATTTTCTTCTGTATCTATATATGCCAATACTGACTTGGCATTACAGAGATTTGGACAGCTGACCAAATGAGCTTGCAGAGTATTTGGGGATCAGATGATTGAGGGGAACTATAGGTCTCTGTAGGAGATCTACAGGTCTCTGTAGGAGATCAGAGTCTCGCCTATTGCATGGCTATCAGTTATATTCCACATCAGACGGTAAGGAAACTTATCAACTAGTTTCTCAGGACCTTTCAATTCTTGTATACAAAAGTGTGTCAGTCATGATTTTTTGTGGATTCAAAAAGACGACTATCAAACTCTAAAAGAGAAGACAAGTCTGAGAATACAGGAAGCCTCAAAATTCTAACAGTACAAAACAATATCAATTGGGAAGAAATGTAGAAGCAACTAAATAGACCAATATAATAGTAAAATTCCTAGTCAGTCAAGATTTCAAAGGAAGTACATTCATCCTTTCATGCAAATATAATTTACTTAATATCTACTATATATTTGGCACTAGGATGATAAATAAAAATATGAAGATGTTTGTTTATGAAGAACTCACATTCAGGTAGGAGAGGCAGTTAATGACACATTATTACAATAAAGCATAACTTTTTATATAAGAACTAGGTACAAAATGTTCTGTGAGCAAAAATGTCAGAACAGTGAATTCTATCTTTAGGAATACAGAAGTGCATTGGAGGTTACAGGGTTGGCTCTTTGCAAGGGCAAGAAACATATTCCAGACAGAGGAATAGGTATTCATATAGCAAGGCTATGGAACTGGGCTGTTTGATAATGATCAGACACTTATAGCATAGATGAAGTCAGCAAGAGGGGTCTGGGAGCAGAGATATGTAGCAGGAGATATAGACTGGGGTAAACTTATAAAAAGTTGAAAATATTTAGCTATGTGGTTAGAAAGATAAGTTGGTGTCATTATGTGGAATAAAATGTTGTGAGTGAGACTAAAAGCAGGTGAATCAGTTAGGAGGCCAGTGTAATAGGATATGAACAATACTACGAGGGCCTGAGTTAAGGATTTAAGAGACATTTAGAAAGTAAGAATTATAGACAGTGAAAAATTCTGTGTTGGGGTAAGAAGGCAGGCAGAGTTAGAAATGACTATAAAGTTTCTAACTTGAGATAATGATCAGATCTTAATGAGGTAAGAAATACAATTAGATGAACAGTTTAATGGGAAAAATGAATTTGATTAAGGGACAAATGCAAAGTATGGAAAAATGTCCACAGTCAGTAATGTGTTTAAAAAATGGAGCTATATAATAGCCTAGTACTAGGTTAAAAGCTAGAATGATGCAAAATTCCAAATAGGAAAGAAAAAAACCAATGCACCGTTTTGTAGTTTACCATATAAGAAGCTTTACAAAAGTTGAAAAGTACTAAGAAAAACAAATAAGCAAAAAAAAAGGATGCCTTCAGTTATTCAGAACCAAAAGGTGGTCATGGCCTACTGTTGAAGTCAGATATTTTTGGGTTGAAAGGCCAGCTCCAGACTTTTCTTGGCTTGGGATTTTGGGCAAAGTTATTGAACTTCTTACAACCTGAGTTTCCTCATCTATCATTTCTTTCACAAGGTCCTAGTAAGATTAAATTAATTACATGACATATTTGTGTAGGTCTGAATTGCTATTATTATGCAGTAGTATTCTAGAATCAGAACGTACATAGCCCATAAATGGTAAAAAAATAAATAAATGAAAAAATTCATAGATAAGTGAAATAAAATACAAAGCTGAACAATTTTATCTACTAATTACTGTGAGGGATGCTGCCCAAGTAAGTGTAAGTGTTTGATTCAAGTCTTATGATTAGGTCTCAAAATTCCACTATAGAAAGGCAGAGTTAGGAAAGGTCAGAGAAAGGAAGGGAGAGACTTGAGTTTCTGACAGATCTTGTTCACCACAAGTTCAATGGAAATCAACAGTATTGTCCGGTTACCTCTCCCCAAACTGATCTGAGTATAGATGACAATGTCTAAAATGCATCTGTCTCAAAGGAGACAGTGGTTTTCCCCTTCTCTGCTCAGGTCATGTCACCAGTGGGTTCTCGCACTCAGTTCTGGATGTGCCCAGGGTCTGAACTCCAAATCACATAAGGGAAAGGTGAAGAATTTGGCAGTGTTTCATATGGAAAAGAGAAACATAACAGGTATCTGTGGTGTCCTTAGTTATGTCCAAGTTATGTGGAAGAGGTGGGGGGTTTGTTTGGTGTCACTGGCAAGAGTGTGCTATCTAGAATTAGGTGGTGCATTTGATTCTCAGGTCAATTAGGCAACTTCAGCTCTGAATTTGAATGTTCTTATCTCTAGTGTAAATAAAAATTAATAAAAATAAACATAGTCTACTTTAGAGGGGTTTTGTGAGGATTTAATGGCTTGATGTTTGCACAGAGCTCTTCATAAATATCTAAACTCGCTACAAAGATTATGATAGTAGTACATTTTGTAGTGCTTGGTGGTTTCATATAGGTTCTCAATAAAACATGGGTGAATCAATGAATAATTGAATAATTAGTTCAATGAGTGAAAAAGTAGATTTATATATGTCAATATTAAGTATAACTGCTGTTAATAAGTGTATAAACATGGAAGGGACTTCAGGGTGAGGTACAGCAACCCCCATCACCAGAGATTGGAAATCAAACATTTAGATGGCGCCTTTCGGGGGTGTGAAGTATTCGTGAGTCATGTGTGAGCGGAGGTTGGACTGAATAAACTTTTAAAATCCATTCCAATTTTAAAGTACTAATTTTATGATGCTAGTTTGGCCTGGATTCACTCTATGGAAATGTGCTCAGTGGAAGGAGGACACGTTGCAATTTGCCTTGTACTGCATGGAGAAGAAGCACTATGGAAAAGAGAGGGACCCAACCACTTCTGTTGTTGTGATTTTGTCTCTAGTGAAAGACACTGAACTGGTTAATATAAACATCCATAGGTACCTAAAAGACTTATACCTTGTTCCCAAGATGCATCTGAATTTTATCTTGCATCCTTATGATGGATCAGCTTAACACCAGAGGGTAGTTCACAACATACGTTCTTTCTTATCCTATAATTGCATCAAATTATTTACTGGTACTGAAATATTTTTCAGTTGATGATTTTATATTTTTTCAGCATATCAAACGTATGACCTTCTACTAGATTCCAGGATAAAATACAACGTTGTTATAGATTAAAATAATATTTTTTCCACATACAACTACTTCATAGATACTTTTGGTATAGGCATGCTAAAAAGCACTTGAATATTTTCTCTAATCATCTTCTACTATGAAACAGGTTTCTACCTTATAGACCCAATATAGTCTTCTATGTAGGTGCAAAGGGTGGGGATGCCCGGGGGTCAGGTGACCATCTGTGCACCTGAGAGTTTTCTTGTGAAGGAGGATTGCTATTAGCTTCATTTGCGCATAGGTTCAACTTATTTTCATACGATCATTGAAGGCATGTGAGCCAGGAGTGAAAGCAACTGTGATTATTGTGTGAAGGCTGGCCACAACACCAAGGACATTGCTGAACAAAAAACTGAATTTCAGGGCCACAGAAAGTCAGGAACGGGACAAACTAAGGAAAGAAATGACAAGAAGCTGAACATGAGCAAAGCTGGTGAGAGATAACAGTTAGGGGACAGCACAGCCTAACAGAACTTTGAAAGGGGCATCTTTCCAATGTGGCAGATGAGTAGAGTGAGTCACTCTAAAGATTTGGGTAGCCTTCTTCCTTTTAAACTCCCTGGAAATCAAGCATTACTGTAATGAGTGGAATTCTATTTCCCCCAAAATGCATATGTTGAAGCCTTAACTCCCAGGACTTCAGAATGGGCTCTTTATAGAGGTAATCAAGTAAGTTAAAATGAGGTCATTGGTATGGGCCCCTCATAGGAAGGGGTTCCTTGGACACAGACACACATCAGGGTGAATGCCATGTAAAGATGAAAGCAGAGAGCAGGATGATGCTCTGACAAGCCAAGGTATGACAAAGCTTGTCAGCAAATAACCGGAAGCTATGGAAGAATCATGGAATTGATCTTCTGACGACCTGGGATCTCAGATTTCTGGCCTCCAGAATTATGAGACAGTAAGTTTCTGTTGTGTCAGCCAGTTTCCCAGCAAACTACTGTCATTACGAAACCATAAACTAAAAGAAAGCTCAATTAGGTTATAATTTCCCTCTCAAACATGACTTTGATACTTTCTAGAATTTACATCTTCTGCTGTCTGATGCTTACTACTCGGTTGGAGTTCTCTGCCCAGGTAAGCAAAATATCTTGGGAAGCAGGGTGATTTCTTTCCAATAATGGCAGTGAGAGGAAGTTGATCTCAAACACAAAAGTACTGGGAGATAGCACTGAGAAGAAAGGCACGAGGCGAAGCTCAAATTGGTTCTTTCTCTTGGATTTTATCTAGTCTGGATATGTTTATAGGGGTTTGTTTGCCCCTATTCCCACCTCAGGAATTGGCTGCTTGAAGGGTTTGGTTTTTGTTTTTTTGTTTTTGTTTTTCTTCTCAGTTAAGCTTTTAAATATGTCTCTTTAGGAAGAAATAAGGGAGGTGGAATAAGAATCAGGGTCTTCAGGAATAAATATCAGGTTTCTATAACTGCAGTGGCGGGAACAGAATGGGAATGTGTTCCCGGCAACCAGCAGCTGGGATCTCAGCCTTCTTAGCAAAACAGACATTTTCACTCTGCCGAAGTGGGTTTGATAACCTTGGTTTGTTTGCTCAGTTCCACTTTAGTTTCCAGCCCAAATGCTGTTAAATATTTATCGTCCAAAATGGTTTGAATTTTAATTCTAATTAGAATTACAATTATTTTCAAACAAGCTTGAAATTAATTTCTGAAGTCATTTTCTGACACAGAGTTGTTTCTGCTATCGTAGTACAGCATTCCTCTTTGGCTACCGTTCAGACAGGCAAACATGCCCCATATTTCTCCCTTTCATTCAGAGAATTTGCTATGTTATTCAATGCTGAAGTCGTAAAAGAACAATGTAAAATTGGAGGCCTCTACTGCTAAGATGTTACAAAATGTCCAACAAACAAACAAACAAACAAAAAACCAAAAACATCCTGCTCAACTGTATTACCAATTCTTTTTTTTTTTTTTTAAAGATTTTATTTATTAGTTTTAGACAGAGGGGAAGGGAGAGAGGCAGAGAGGGAGAGAGAAATCAATTATGGTTGCCTTTCACCTGCCTCCAGCTATGGACCTGACTGGAGACCTGGTTTGCAACCAGGTTATGTGCTGGGAATCAAACCAGCAACCTTATCCATTGTGCCACCAGCCAGGGCCCCAACTCTTAATGGAAAATACTTCTACTGTACCACTTTTATTATAGTTTAGTATAAAAAACATGACATAACCTTAGTATCCCTCTGTCCAGGAAAACATGCATTATGGCTACTTAAAACTTTATTTTTCAATATTTAATGGCATAGATTATTTGAAGGTTTGAGTATCTTTTTTATCTTTTTATTTTGACATAATTGTAGATTCCCATGCATCTGTAAGTAGTAGTAGAAAAAGAATCTTTGTGCTTTTTATGTGGCTTGCCCCAAAGATAACATATTGCAAAAGGATACTAGAACACCTCAGTCAGGATATTGACTCAACATGCAAGACAGCTACATCACCAGGAAGGTCTCCCAACCAGGAAATCCCTCATGTTGCCCTTTCACAGCTACATGCATTTTCCTCCTGGCCCCACCCCCTTAACCTGGCAACCACTAATCTGTTATCCATTTCACTATTTGTCATTTGAAGAAGGTTTTATAAATGGAATCATGTAGCCCTGACTGGTTTGGCGCATCCTTCCTGTAACCTAAAGGTTGTGTGTTCAATTCCCAGTTAGGGAACATCCTAGATTGTTGTTCGATCCTCAGTTCCAGGGGTGTGCAATCCTTGGTCAGGACGCGCATGGAGGCAACCAATGGGTGCTTCTTTTTCTCCTTTCCTTTCTCCCTTTCTTTATCTCTAAAGCAATGAAAAAAATATCCTCAGGTGAGGATTAAAAAAAAAATTAAAAAATGAAATCCTATAATATATAATTCCATGCTTCTCTGGGGATTTTTTCAGGTTGTTGCATGTACCAATAGTTTGTTCATTTTTATTGCTTAGCAGTATTCCATGGTATGGATGCAGCACAGTTTAACTATTGACCCTTTGAGGGATATTTATATTACTTCCAATTTTTGGCTATCCAAATTAAGTTGCCATAAACATTTGTGTATAGGTCTTTTTGTGTGACCATAAGATTTTATTTCCTTGGGATAAATGCCTGGCAGTATGATAGTCACACATTTCATCTTTTCTTTTCTTTTTAAAAGGCTTAGGCAACATTGAACATTAATTTTTACAGTTTCTAAGTGTTAGAAATTTGGGAGTGGTTTAGTCAGGTGGATCTGGGTCTGTTTCTCATGAGGTTGCATTGAGGATGTTGGGCAAGACACTAGTCATCTGAAGGCTTCTGTCCACTTTCAGGGAGGTCAACCCACAGGACTGGCTAATGGATGCTGGTTGCTCCATAGGGCTGCTGGACTATTGTTCTTACCACATGCAAGGTGCCTTTCTGTTCTTTTCAAAAGTTCTTTTTGAAGTTATCATGTTGTTTTCCACATTGGTTGTACCGTTTTCCATTTATACCAGCAATGCTGGAGCAACGAATGAGCCAATTGCTCTGTGTGCTCATCAGCACTTAGTGTTGCCTCTGTTTTTTCTGCTAGCCATTTTGATGGGTGTGAAGTGACCTATCTCATTATGGTTTTAACTTGCATGATTTGTATTATTTTAACTTTGTTAAGGTGTGTTTAATGGCTGATCTTGGTGGATGAGCAATAGTAATAGCAACAATGTATTAGATTACGTATACTTGTATACATATCATATACATGTGCTTAACATTAAATAAAATGGATGACAATAATACTAGAAGGTCTGGAAAAATAAATTACAGTTACTTTGTTATTATAAGGTATTCACACTACCTATATAGTGGTATAGTGTTATTTGAATGTGGACAGGGATTAGTTATCAATGCATATTGCAAACTTTGAAGCAACCACTAAAAAAAGTAAAATAAAAGTTTAGCTGATAATGTTAAGAAAGTAGAGAAAATGAAATCAAAAGGCAGAAAAATAGTGGAAGACTTAGGTCTTTGTTAACAGGTGATAAGTAGAGTACAGGGTGCTCAATGGTGACCTTCAGGTCAACAAAAGACAGCAAGAAAAATTAAAACAGGGAAGTTTATTAGTCATAGGTCCTGGAGGAAATACATAGCATACCTCTCTAGGGCCACATAGGAGGTCAAGGCAGGCTATAAGCTAGATAAACCTGGGACACATGCCTTTATTAGAGCCTGTGGGTGGTGTTCAGATTGGGTAATATTAATTGTCTTACCAGTAGTCCACTGGTTCTTTCCTCTGTCCCCTTCATTATGCTGTTGAGCTCCTCCAGTGAGTTTTTTCCTTAAAAATTTAGTTATAGTATTTTTCAGTTCTAAAATTTCTATTTGGTTCTTATATGGCTTCTATTTCTTTGAGATTTTTTATTTCTTTGCTGAGACTCTATTTTTTCCTTTCTTTTAAGGTCATTTGTACATTGTAATTGCTTATTACAACATTTTTAAGGTGGCTGTTTTGAAATCTTTGTCAGATAGTTCCAACACATCTAACATCTCTGTGTTAGCATCTAGATTCTCTTTCTTCACTCAGCTTGAGATCTTCTTAATTCTTGGCATGATGAGTAACCTTTGATTGAAATCTGAGCATTTTGGGTATTGTGTTATGATACGCTGGACCTTATTTAGAACTTCTGCTTTAGTTGGATCTTTCCAACACTGCTGTCACAGGGAGGGGAAAGGCATGGCCAGGTAGGGATAAAAGTTCAGGTTCCCCCTCAGCCTCCATTGACACCTGAGCAAGGGGCTCCCCATTACTTCTGGGTGGGGATGAGTATTCAAGCTCTTCACTAGGTTTCCACTGACACCTCTCCAGCTGGGAGGGGGAAGAGAACCTCATGCCTGCTCCCCATGTGGCCTTCACTGACCTCATAGTGAGGTGGGAGTCTCATGGTAGTAGGTAGGGTGTGGAAACCCTGACTCTCAACTGGGCCTCCTTTGACAACACACCAACAAGGGAAAAGGAGAGGGACAGCCATACCACCCAGCGGTTTACAAGTCCAGTCTCCTTTTTCGGGCCTCTCAGACACCACCCTATCAGGATGGGAAGACTGGGATTCCTTGCTATGGCCTAGTAAGGGTAGAAGTCTAACTTCTCAATAGGCATTTGCTGACATGAGTTAAGGCTGGACAACAATTTTATCTGAGGTGTTTGGCTGGAGTAGAAAAAGACTGTTATCTAAGTGTTTTCTGTCTTGCTAGGCTTCCCCTTTCCTTGTGCTTTGGCTAGAGAGAGCAGGCTTTGTGGGGGGCTTTTTTGGTCTACACGGGTTAGTATTTCTGGGTTACCAGCTTCTATAAGTACAAGTGCAGGATAGGAAGCGAGAAACAACAACGACAACAACAACAGCAACAACTCAGTGAATTTACCACTATGTTGTTATTCCTCAGGTCCCATGGCCCTAGGTTGCCTGACTTTTTCATCCTACCTTTTTCAGTTGTATGTTTTAATGGGAGGAATAGGAAAAGCATGTTTACTCTGTATTCCCAGAAGTGGAAATCTGCTATCATTGCTCTTTACAAAATTATTTTCAATCCCTGTATCTCTCAGGAAGATGTGCTTTTATTTCTTGAATTAATTTTTCTATTTGCTTCTAAATATCTTTAACAATATGATAAAGCAAATTACTGTGAAGCTGAAGGGGTCCTCTCCCCCATTAAGAAGACCTGTGAAGTTAAGCACCTCTCAAATTTCTTTTCCTGTCATAAGAGAAGGGCCTATCTCTCTAGGCTAGGATCTCTCTAGCATAGAGAGATAGGTCCATAGTCCCCTTTCCACCAGCCATTTCATGCTACTTTTTTTCCAGCACAAAGCCATTTTTTGATGAGTACACATGGGGTTTACACACAGAGTTGTGATGATGCTAAGCGAAATGGGTGTGTTTGTGCTCACAGTATTTGCATGTGTTTGAGATTATAGTCTTGTCCCCTCATCCACCTGCCACCATTTCAAGAAAGTCACAATCAGAATAACAAATGACCCATCCCTTGCTTTAGGGCTGCATGTAAAGGCACTTTCATTTTTGTCCTTCTCCAAAAGATGAAAGGTATAATGAGTACACTATACATGATTGAATGAGCTACAAGTCAATTGCTCTGAACTCTGTATTAATCCTACTTTCCATACAGAATTGAAGATGTTCTATGGTTCATTTAGCTATCAAGTGGGATAAGCTGCCATTCTGTTATTCTCCAGAATTATTTAAAAGAGTGCAAAACTTAATGTATAAGATACTTGCATTAAAATGCAGGGGCGCCAAGCAAAGATGACACTTTGGTGTCTAAAAGAGTAACTTTTAGAATAAACTGCATACTTACTCTGCAGTTCAAAACGCAATTGCAATAAATGCTCTCTTCCCTCACCCTAGAATATTTCACCAACTTCTGAAAGATGCATTTTGAAAAGCATATACAAAGAAAAGAACACTAACGGGTTTGGAGTTACATGAGCATTTTCAATTTCTGCGTTAGTCACCTCGCTATATTATCTCATTAGCAAGACAGGCAGTCGGAGATCACAGGAAGTAAAAGAGGTTAAAAATGTGCTGTCTGACCCCGGCCTCCAGGGCTTTGCAATGTGAGGGCAAAGCTGGGGTTATGGCAATGTGTACTTCTAAAATCATATTTTCCTTGAGACCCTGGTGCATTGCAGCATGCAAATTCAGATAACTCATCAGAGAGTGACGCTCAGAGTGACATTAAGTCATAGAGAACAACTAGGCTTCCCAGCTATCCTCTCGAAGTTCTGATGTTGCAGGAAGAAGGAAAATGGTGAGCTATCAAAGCCAATCTGAACACCCTATGTCTGCAAAGGAGGAGGATGGTGAGGGAGGAGAGTAAGAGCAGCATCATCCAGGGGGAAGGCGTGCACTAAGGTTCAGATTTGGTCAGGCAGCTGCTGCAAAGCAATCTGGGTAAGTCCTCAGCTGAGCCAGTGAGTGAAATGTGATCTAGAGAAAGACACAAGATGCCTGCAATAGCCTATGATACTTCTATCCCATTCACTGCCAAAAACCAGGCTCAAAGGTTGTCTCCTTGGTTGTCTTACTGAGTCTGAGCTTGGGTCAGGCAATGTTCTTTGTGCCATTAATCTTCAAGTAGCTGCATTTAGTTAAACCTAAGCATTGTAGCTAATGATTAAGAACAACACCTTGGACCCAAATAATATGATTCAAAGTCAAACCCTGTCAATAAAAACTTGGGCTTGTTTCCCTTGTTAATTCTGCCAAGATCCTTTTTCTCATATTTCAAAGGAGAGAGAATAGTATCTCCTTTATAGGGTTATTGTGATCATTAAAACAGTCACTCGTTGAAATGCTTGGCACGTACTAAAAAACTGATAGTAATAACTGATCGTACTTGTCAACCTTGTGCTATTAATTTAATTATTTATCTGGGATAAACTTTCCTATAGCTTGTTTCAATTACGATAGCTATTCAAAAGTAGTCTTCAAATAGACTAACATAGTTTGATCATCTGTTGAGTAACAGTATTTTATTAAGCACAAGAACACAATGGGAGTTAGCTTTGTCTGCCCCTTGATAAGCTCCTTGTTAAAAATGGCAAAATTCACCCCGATTGGTGTGGCTCAGTGAGATGGGCATCATCCTGCAAACCGAAAGGTCACCAGATTTATTCCTGGTCAGGGCACCCATCTGGGTTGCTGGCCAGATCCCTGGCTGGGGTCGTGTTTGAGATTTCTCTTTAGCATTGATGTTTCTCTCCCTCCTTTACCCCCTCTCTAGAAATACAAACAAATGAAACCTTAAAAATGCCAAACCTTTTGGATACATGATCATTACATGAAGGCCATGCTAGGAGTTAATTCCCGTGCAGAAATACTTCTGCTGCAGAAATTTCCCACCAAATTCCTCAAGGTTTTAGAAGATAATACTTTCAACCAACAAGGTATATAAAAGAGGTATTCCAAGTTTCAGAGTAATGGCCAAGGACAGCTGGAAAGTGAGTTCTTAGTGAATAGAGTTGTTGGAAATATTTCACAAATTAACCACGTATTTTTTTTTTCTCTAAGTCAGAGGCGAAAGATGCTGTTTAGTTTAAATGACAGTTAAATGTGCCATTCAGATTTGGGGTCTGTCACAGTGGCTGAGGGGACAGCCAGAACCAAGGCTGTATGCTTTCTGCACTTCTCAGGCTAGACCTGGCTTTACTGTGGGTAACATTTGAGGGTGCACTCTTCCCCTTGGGTCCAGCTGCCCCAGGACTCAGTCTGTGACCACAATGAGAGCTTTGGCCCCTCCATTATAGTGGCTGGCCTGGACACCTCCTGGCACAGACTCATGTGCCCCAGGAGCCACACTGACTTAAGTACTTCCTGCACCTGCCTCTTTATCCCCTTGGGCCTTGCCTCCCTCCTTGCCCCCAGGGCCACTCCCTGCCTTGCCCCCAGCATGGTCAGCAATAAGAGCCCTTAGGGTGCTCTCCACGGCTTGCATTACGCCATGGACAGAACTGCTTAGCAGTGCGTGGAGCACACGCTGTAAAGGAGTGTGGGGATATGCTAATGCGGAAGCCCATAACCAGAGACTGAGAAGATTCATAATCAAAGTGCAATAAATCTGTAGAGACTCTTTAAAGAACAAGACACACAGGAAGAACCTGATTGCTGGAAAAACTGCTTTGCAAATGAGTGGTACGGCTGCTGAATCTTTGAAAAGAGGGCAAGACTTTCGGAGAGACACAACTACGAGCCCCATGTTAGTCAGCTCCAACGACCGGCTGATGAATGGTAGCGCCGTGTGTGCTGTCTCTCTCGGAAGGGTTTCTGGAAGGACTCAGGCTTGAATGCTGATGTGGAAAGTAAATACACTGTTCCCGTTTGCTCTTCCCCCTCCCTTCTCAACCAACTGCCCCTGGCCCAGCTCCCAGATTTGTATTCTCCCTGCTCGCTTTGCCTTATACATCAGCCTTACACAGAACAGAGTTGCTAAGTGACATACAATTCTCTCCCATTTTCATCCTGAAAAACCAGATTAGTATTTCGATGAATGCCAATTCTATATGATGACAAGTGTCACTCAGAAGTTAAGATTTTAAGGTTAAAAAGAAACATAAAAAGCTAGATAATCTTTGATAAGTTCATAGGAATGATTTACAGATATACACCCATACGGTGCTAGTTCCATTCATTCAAGATTATGATGTGCTATGTTATATTATAATATTTAATGAAACTTTAAAAATAACACTCCCATTTCTCTCATTTAGTCTCACATCAGTGATTCAGAGGCATATCAGAATTTTTAAAAAACCAACTTTGTTATACCAGATTAAATTGTGATCACCTCAGTCCAAAATGTAAACACTGTAAGTGGAGAGCAAGGAACTTTTCTTCTAAGTTGCAGCAGAATGTTGCTTAACTCTTCCCCTTAGCTGATCCTCTGGTGAAAAGAAATAGCAATGTTCTAACTTAAGAGTTGGTGCATATTTTAGAAGAATTTTCTTCCTAAAGATTCCTTTTTCTATTTATCTTCAGGCTACTTTTATAAAGCTTCAGTGGGCATCAGGATTCAATGCTAAGGAACACAAAATCATAGACTCTGACTGTTACAAGGATGTGAACACATTATGTTTCTGCCTAAGGTCCCATGAATGGGAGCTGAGTTAATGGTCAAAGATTTGCAGGTTTAGGCTTTATATTCTTTTTTTTTTTTTTTAATTTTCCAGAGAGAGGGGAAGGAAGAGGGGAAGAGGGGGAGAGAAACATCAATGTATGGTTGCCTTTCACCTGCCTCTGGCCAAGGACCTGGCTGGAGACCTGGCTTGCAACCTAGTTATGTTGCCCTGCCTGGAAAACGAACCGGTGACTTTAGGGTTCGTAAGCCTGCACCTTATCCACTGAGCCACAAGCCAGGGTTAGGCTTTGTATTCTTTATGGTGATAGATGGAAAAGTAAGGAACAGAGGAGGAGGATCCTATAGAGGTAGATTACAAAAAGAAATGCTAAACCAAAAATTCCTTAGTGACATTTATGGCTCAGATTAAAGAACTTTATTTTCAGAATTGGACATATACAAACTGGCCTAGTTTATGTCTAAATTCCACTTTGGATGGAGGTTATAGTAATTCCCCATTGGCCTTACACCTGAATGATCAGCTAGACACAAAACTGGATTTTTTGGGCAGTACAAAATGTGGACTTCTATTAAGAAATAGCATAGATCCTAAGTCTAGTTCAAGTCCTGGCTCTACTACTTTGCTGGCTGGGTGACTTTAGACAAGCTGCTAAATTTCTGTTTAATAAATTACACCTTTTACCTCATGTGAGGATTAGTGAGTTGCTATATGTAAAGAGAGTGTTGGCTCTTAAGAGTTCACTATGCATGAACTCTTATGCTTTCATTTTGATAGTCTGCCTTTCAAAAAAAAAAAAATAAATTCACTTGGAACGAAAATCTTCTCACTCAATACATTTATTTTACAGATGAGAAAACTGAGACCCAGAGAAAGGAAGTAGCTTTTGAGTTACCTGTGACAGGCCAGACCTCCAAATTGCTAGTTCAGGGTGCTTTTTTTTTTTTTTTTACTGTGCCAGCCTCCGTCTATGTGTCTATATAAGCCTTGTTCTGGATAGATGGCATCTGACCATGTTGCGCACCCACCGCCAGCCCCCTGGGTTCAAGGGTCAAGCCATCCAACCTTGAGTTTAAGCCGTCATTCTCATTCTCCTCTGTCATGGTAATCACCCTGCTAACTAGTCTCCCTGCGTCTACACTTGCCCCCTTCAATCTCCTCTCAACTCGGTAACTTAGACTGCTTTCTTATTTGACCAAGCATTATGTTCTCTGCTCTCTGGCTTCATTTCCTATTACTCTTAATTCATTCTACTCTAGTCACCTGCCCTCCTTGCAGTTCCTCGTCCATGCCAGGCATGTTCAGCCTCTAGGTTTTGCATTTGCTGTTTCCTTTACCTGGAATGATTTTCACCAGGTATTTGCAGGGTTTGCATTGCCTGCAGATGTTTCTCCACACGTCATCCTGTGAGTCCTGGCTTGACTATTCTACTGCATTTGCAATCATCTGGTACTTCCCACTTTCTTTTCTAGCTTCCTCCACCCATCACATTTATTACTTAGGACAAATTCCAGATTTTCTAGGTGGGGTATTCCCTTCTTTTGCCTGGTAGAGTTCAAACATCATGAGGGCATTGCTTGTAATAATGTCTGACGCAGAGGAGGTGTTGGGTGAATGTTTGATGAGTGCATGAATGAGCTGTGTTAACAGGGTATGAGATATTCAAAAGAGTGTTTTCTTCAGTATTCTTGCTGTAGACTAAAATGAAGCGAAGTGTAATAAACTTAAAAAGTCCTGCGGTGGCATAGGACTTGCCAGTACTAGAAAATTTACCTATTTTTAAAAATGTAATCTGGTTATTTTTGTATATGCTCAGCTAAACCAACATCTGTATATCTTTCTTGAGTTAATTGCCAGAAAGAAAATAGTATTCTGTAAAGCCAAACCAAAGCAAAAGCCAATATCCCCCCAAAAAATAAAGAATGTGTTTTAGTTCTAGTGAATTAGGGAAAAAAATATCTCCTATCTTCACCTTCTGGGTTATTAGTAAAATCTCACAGGAAAAATACAGACAGCAGGTCAGTGCTCATGAATCAGATTTCATCTTGATAGGCTTTTTACAGACCTATAACGGAATGGAGCTCTGAAAATTGTGTTAGGGAATGGGGATCCTGACAGTCCCTATAACTATGTGGAACTAGGAGGTACTGTTATAATTCTGCTGCTTCTGATGAAAATTTCAAGTGTTTTCATTAGGTACAACAGCTGTTTCTATTACAGATAACAGATCTCAGAGGTGGTGATGCTGATATCAACTTCTAGTGGGCTCAAAACAGTGTAGCTTGTACAATTAGTTTTTTTTTTTTAATTATTTTTTCTGCACATGCAAATTAACTCCATAGCAATAAAAGAAAATTACTTACTTGCTACTGGAATTGTCTGAAAGTGATAGGATCATCCTTTGTAGAGTCACATTAACCAAATTAAAAGCCCTTGGGAAAAATTTGGCGCCCTGTTCCTTCCCATTCACATCTTCCTAAAGACCTCTCAGGAGCTTCCATTTAGAAAGCTAGGATCGTTACTGGGGCTTTTAATTTGGAGAGATGGTCTGCTCACGAGTTCATCTTTCTAGACACCTAAAGGTTAGGTGGCATGGTTTCTTCGGTGTTCTAATCTCAGTGGCTTTGACTTGACTAACCTCTGACATCTACTTGGCTTGCCAAATTTATAGCCCTGACAGAGTCATGGCTTTGTTGCTGGAGCTTGTCTCCAAGACAGACACTATCAGTTTAGTCTCTCACTGAATGTACATAGCCTCCTCCTTAGAGAAGTGAAATCTATACCTCCAACCCTGTGACTCTGGGCTGGCATGTGGCTGCTTTGCACAACACATATGGTGGAAATTGCCATTTCTGGGCCTAGCTTTCAGGAGGACTGCTTGATGGTTTCTATTTCCTTTGTCCTGAAATACTTCCCCTTGGAACCCAGACTAAGTCACATGCAGAGGCCACATTAAGGCACCCAGTGATTTGTCTCAGGAATAGTGTCAACTGTCTGCCACATGAGTGAACCATTCTGGAGTTCAGTCCATTTTAGCTTTCAAATGACTCCATGTGATTGAAACTATCTGATTGATGCGTGAGAGACACTAAGCAGGAACCACCTGGCTGAGTGTGGTCAATCTATAGATCTATGAGAAAGTAGTAACTTGTTGTTAAACTACTATATATATGGGGTGATGTGTAGCACAGCAATAAATAACTAAAATAGAGGCAAAGTTGGAAGCCACAGGCTCAGTGCTCCTATGAAATGTATCAAAAAACTATCTGAGAATGAGGCAAAATTGGTTGTTTGCAAGATGTAGACAAGTAAAGATAAATATCAGTCTCTCTCTCAACTTTTTGGCTAGTCATTAGAATTTCAAATTGGACCGATCTATTATCACTCAAATTTGTAAATACAAATATCTCTGTACAAATGTTATTTGTACACTGTAGAAACATAAATGTTATTACATTACTACACAAATATTTCTGTGAAGGGTTATGCTCTAAACCAAAGTATAACAAACTTTTTCTGTGCAGGGACATACAGTAAACTTTTTAGGCTTTGTGAGATGTGGTCTTTGTGGTGACTACTCAGCTTGACTGAGGGGATGTAAACAATATATAAATTAATTGCATGAGTATGTGCAGTAAACTTTATTTACAAAAATAAGTGGTTGGACATTTTGAAACTGAGGGTTGGAGATTGCTGACCTTTTTTCTAAACAATTGTTTTTGTAGCTAACAGAAATATTTGATTATATCGCTTGATTCTTACCCAAATTGGATCTGCTTTACTCCTAGCTCTAATCCCTCTCGCCATTTCTTCATGGTCTCATTTGTAAAGTTCTCTTAAGATGAAATATTCTCCAAAAACCTCTCTTATTTTATAATTATTATTATTAAAAAGATTTTGCTGGAGACCTGGCTCGCAACCTGGTTATGTGCCCTGGCTGGGAATCAAACCAGCAACCTTTGGGCTTGCAGGCCGGTGCCTTATCCACAGTGCCACCAGCCAAGACAAACTTCTCTTCTTATTCTGTGTTCTTTCTCAGCCACGTCACCTACTCAAATGATTTCAGTGAACACCACTTTGGCAATACCTAAGAAATTTCTATTCCCATTCAGTCTTTTACCTAGAACTCCAGGCTTCTGTGTTCCTCTTGGATATCTTGCCAGCACTAGAAGATTCAAGTACTTTTGTTCTAGTTATTAGCCTATCACCTGTCAACTGCAAACACACCTTTGACCATTAGTTCTGGGGCTGGAACTCTGCAAACCTTACTTCTATTTTCCCAGCGATAAGCTTCTGTCAGTAGAGCAACAGAGGGACATGGCAAAGCCAGAGGAGAAAGGAGGAGTTTGCTGCTGCTTCTTCACTTGTGGCTAACTTCCTGTCTACTTGGGGTTCCTTCAGCAAACCTTCTTTCCTCCAGAATCATGTTCCTTTTTGTAGCAGTTCAATCTAGTTTTTCCAAAAGTTGCAGAATTACCTCCATTACCACTCCCCGTCCCTTCTCAACCCCTGCATCAGCACCATTGGGTTAGCGCACCCTCAGAAATCAGTGTCTGGGCCCTGCAGGAGCGCTCCTCCAAGCTCTGCCATGGTAGCACCAGCTAAGCAGCGCCTCCTAGCGGGACGTCTGCGTGTTGGCCCAGTAGGGTCCCTTCTCCAAGTTTCTGTTTCAGTAATTCCAACCTTCTCTCTTTGCCTTCCCAGCCCTAATGGGTGGTAGATGTTTCCTTTAATTACTTCCTTTGTGATAAATGATTGTTCTCTTTTGCTTTTTCAGTTACACAGTTAACAATTTTATACCTAGTTAACCATTCTTTATATCAAATTCCCTTTCAAATATCTGGCATGGTTTCTCTCTCCCAACTGGATCCTGAAGTAGTTTAGATTCCCTGCCAAAAGCTGCTCCTCCAACAGTGTTTCCTTCCTTAGTAAATGGCAAGAGCAAACCTCTCTTTATTCCCTGCCTCATGGCTCAAGCCAAATATGTGGGCATCAATCTTAATGCTTTCTATTCTCTAAATTCCCACGTGCATCCAGTGAACTACACGTCCTATTGATTTGGTTTCCTGAATATTTCTTATATTGGTCTGCTTTGCTCCACCTCTAAGTCTTCCACTGTAGATCAGCCACAATAGTATAACTGACTCCCCACATTTCTGTAGTCCCTCAATCTGTCCTCCCACTATGGCCCTAGAGACATCTCATATGCATTTTTCCAGCCATACTTTCTGAAACATTCCAAATTCTTAACATAATTTATAAGTCCTTCTGTGAGTCGACTTCTGCCTCTGCAATTCATTTTGAAATATGTTCCTTGTGCCTTTGTCAGTTTCTGAATGTGTCACGCTTTCTTTGCATTCTCGGTACAAACTGTTCCTTTTGTTTAGAAATCTCCCCTTTTTCCTGATAACAACTACATAGCCTTTAAATGTTGTATAAATATCACTTCTGGCATTTCTTTCTTTCTTTCTTTATTTTTTAAAAAAGATTTTATTTCATTATTTTTAGAAAGAGGGGAAGGGAGAGAGGCAGAGAGGGAGAGAGACATCAATGTATGGTTGCTTTTCACCTGCCTCCAGCTACAGACCTGGCTGGAGACCTGGTTTGCAACCTTGTTATGTGTCCTGGCTGGGGAATCGAACCTGCGACCTTTGGGTTTGCAGGCCGGCACCTTATCCACTGTGCTGCCAGCCAGGCACTTCTGGCATTTCTGACCTCCCAGATCAAATTATATTCCCTATGTGTTTCTATAGATCATTGCACACCTACTTTTTCACTGTAATGTTCAGTAAACTTACAAGTAACTCTTTAATAACTGTCTTCTAGATGATAAGATCCATAGAAGCAGGAGCTGTGTTTGTCTTGGCCAGCGCAATATCTTTGATAACTACTGTTTTCTCTGGCCTAGTAAATACTCAACAAATATATGCTGAGTTCGGTTGCTTTCTGTTTTACCCGTTTATCATCTGGCCTCTGAATGATCTCAGAAGCCACACATTTCCTCAGAGGCCCCAGAATCCCTCATGGCTAGCTGACTACTACCTCTTCAAGTGAAGGCTTCTTTGGGTTGCTTCTCTTACATCTCCTGACACCAGCTCCCTTTTGGTTCTTACAGTGACTGGAGGAGACTCAGTGGGGGAATACATTGATCAGAAGTTATTATCTTTTGCTGAAATGGAGACTCAATATTACCCATTCCTATGTTGCTGGAGGGCCCTGTGGTATCAGTCTGCTGAGTATAGGGGTCTGGGTGTATCTTGGTGGTTGCTTTATTTAAGCTCCAGGGGCCAATGAGGAAATGAATGTTCCTCTGCTTCTAACTACCAATATGTTATTTCTCTCCATAAAACATCAAAGGGCTATATTCTCTTAGTTCATTGAAATGTAACCATTTTTTTCTTAAGTGACAAAAAAAGGGGGAAAGGGTTGAGAAATGAACTAAAGCACTGATGGAAGGGCTTTCAAAAAACTAGACTAACCAACAATGAAGAAGCTGTTAATAAAAATAGACTATGGAAATCAGCATGATAAGAAGACCCATAAAAGCATATGACTACACTCTGCTGAAAGAGAAGCAGACCTCAGGGAACAGGTTAGAAAAACCCATATTTTGTTTTGGTTACACTTCCAGAGAGAGAGAACTGCATTTATTTAAAAAACAAAAAGCAAACAAACAAAAAAAAAAAAAACCCCAACAGATAATAACACAGCCTAAAGAACTTTTCTTTTATCTTCTAAACAGACGTGACCCAAGATGAACATTTTCTTTGGGAAGAATGTATCTTTTTTCTTTCAGCTGGAAGTTTTACCTTTTGGATTTTATTCCACACACGTTCTTTATCATTTCTTCTTCCTTCAAGGGTGTCCATAGCATCTGCCATTAGTGACTGCAGCTGTGGCACCAAGATAAAAATTATCAGTGTGGCATTCACACAGAAATAACTTCTCTAAACACACAGATTAAAACCTAATTAAAAAATCATTTGTACGCTGATGATTTTATTACTCATCTTTCCGGCAATGAACATTGCTACCTCATCTTTGCTTCAGTCATTACTGAGAATTATTGCAGATATAAAATATTGAAACAATGAAAAAATTCTTCTTGAAAATTTGTAGGAAACATATAGGTTTTAATGTAGTAAGTGTTGATGCTTTGTAAAAGCAGATTTGGGTTGTAAAGAATGAAGGCAGTAGTTAATTCTCTCCGGAAATGGCGTGTAGTACATGAGCGCGTTTTAGTATTTGCTCCTGAGGCTAATGTATCATCATTTTAGGCATCATGCAAAAGCTCACCAGAGGACAGTTCTAAAATTGTGCTGTTTTATTGCTTCTTGAAGGATCTGGCTCACTTAAATTCTTTTACTGTTCTTTCCTTCTCTAAAACTTCAAAATAACCAAGTTGTCTTTGTAGGTTCCATTCAAAGGCAAGGTTTCAAAATTCCACCTTTTCCCCAAACTGCCATACTCTAGTTTAAAACGGTCCTACACACATGCTGCATATGTAGCGCAAAGCAGGGAAGCCGCATGGAGCCATGTGACAGTCCAAGCTAAAAACAGAAAGCTCTCTAAAAAAAAGAGCAAATGCTCATTCAGTTCACTGTGGCTTCAAACGGTATGAACCCTTAGATAGTCTTTCTGAACTTCAGCTATGGCAGAGATGTGGCAGAAGGGCTGAGTGGAGTCACTCAGAACTCTTCTACGGAACAGTCATTGTTTACACAGTATCACCAAAGATATTACCAAGACTTACTGTCTAGGTTATCCCCTGCTTTGAAGTTGGAAAGGAAAATCTATTATTTATGCTGATGAAATCTTGCAAGATGCATTATTTTTATTTTCATATTTTTGTTTTTTATCTTAAAATAGAAATTATTCTAAGTTCAGGTTGATTCACAAAAATAATGGTACGTCCCCACATACCACACTTTACAATGTAAAAAAAGACAATATACCAGAAAACAGGATTACAAAAAGCTAGCATTATAACCTTTACTAGTTTTCAGAATGTGTAAATGAGTACTACTAATAATTTATAGTCTTTGTGGGAAGATTACAGAGATGATAAAAATGAATTATTTGTTGCATAGAAGGCACTCAAATGTTTTTTTTCTACCTTTTTGAGGAAGATGAATACATTTTATAGGGAAAAACTAAAAGTCCTATTAAACAAAATTGAGATTTTGGCACACTAGATGAACCCTTTTTTAAGTTTTTAAAAATGTTTATTGATTTTAGAGAGAGAGGCAGGAAGAGACAGAGAGAGAAAAACATCAATGTGAGAGAGACACATCGATTGGTTGTCTCCCAAATACTCACTCCAACCGGGATCAAATCCACAACTTAGGTGTGTGCCCTAACTGGGACTCAAATCCCCAGACTTTTGGTGTAGGGACAATACTCCAACCAATCAGGGCTGGATGAATACTTTGATTGACAGTGCTCAGAGTTGCTATTGGAAAGGATACTCTTTTAACAAGGCCTGGTGAGCTTCATTATGAGAATTTCTTCAACCATAAACAGTATCAAAACTGCTCCAAAACAGAGGAAAAAAAAAAAGATGGAAACAGCTTAAGTGGGAATTTAGTAGCACTAAAGACAGAAGGAGCTGAATTTTCATTGTGGCTTCCTATAATCTGAGTGATTTAGCAGGGGACATCTGCTAAAGCAAAGACTCTGCAGGCTAAATAAATCTATTGAAGTATTTTTGAAAAAAATGTTGATATATGAGCACTCTTCTTAGTATCTTATTTATTAGGAATCCCATAGTTTAAAGAAAACCTAAAGCACAGCTCCCAATTGACTTCAGGGCAGGTTTTTTCAGCATTTTATTGAAAGAATCAACAACACAGCAAACTGAATGTGACTTTAAGACCAAAGAAGTTTGAAAAGTTGGCTTTCTTGAATGACCATAGTTAAAAGCTTGCTTGCACACCGAGACTTGCTCAACCTCTATTTTACATTCTGCAGCAGGTCAGATAAACAGCAGCTGGTCACCTGCAGCTCACCCCAGTCCTGCACAATGTGCTGGGCAGACAGAATGTGCAACGCCTGCCAGGGTGACAGTACTTTGTCTATTCTTCCCAACACCCCAGGGACGAGCAGCTCAATACTAATTTCATACCTATGAGAAATGTTTTAGGATTTTCTTCACATGATTTTTAAAATAAAATAGCACTCCACTGAGAGAACTGTAGTGCCCTATCAACTGAGAAAACCATAGGACACAACCTAGAACCTTCAAAAAGGCCTACCTCACCATAGCCCTTTGAAAGTAGGTTTGCAGCTTTAGGAATGTTGCAAAACAAATTGTTGAGGCAGGTGGAGTTCAGCTATTATGAAAAACCCTCAGTCACAGAGCAGTTCTAACAAGATTTCAAATGACTTACCCTGACACCTTTCCAACTATTTTTGTCCAGTTGTATTCATGTTAGCCCTGATTCCCTTAACCAGCTCTGCCATGAATGCTTCTTGGCAGTTGGAAGCTTCCGGAAAGGATATGCTGAGGTCAGTTGGAATACCTGCTGACATTATGTCTTTTGTTACTAGATTCTCAACCTTCTAATCAATAACTTGGAGAAGCAATTCTTAGGGCAGTGTGCTTCTAAATTCTCACGTCAATATTTAACCCATCCTAATACTCCACAAGGAGCTCTACGTGGATTGGGGGAATTAATAGATGATATATCCCTGAGCAACATGCATAACTTTTAAATATCCTGCTTGCACATATCCATTCATATACATTAAAATTTTTTTCTAGTAGATATAGAAATGTGAAGGTATCCCATTAAATCCTATTTTCCAAGGTTTTCTGAGATAGTGAATGTTGCACTAATTAATGTGTTAGTAAGGCACGTCAATAATGCTAGCTTGCCACTCTGCATACTTTGAAATGTAAGTATTTTCAGAAAAATGAAGCTATAGATGTGTGGTTAAGATGATCTAAGTGCAGAAAACTCCCCTGTATTTTTCACTTAAATCTTGCATGTGCTTTTCAGGAAGACAGGATCGACATTGTGCCAGCTTCTGAAATTAACATTTTTTTTGCTTCCTCTTACCTCCAAGGGGTATTAATCATCTAAAACTGGCTGTAATATACACTTTGAAGGCGCCATACTTACCGCATTCCTGAATGCCTATGGATGGTAGGATAAATACAGTCTTTTAGAAGGCGTTCCACTGCACACAGCCGTAAAGGTTTTGAAAGTATTACTGGCAGTTTTAACTTTGTAATCCCTTGATTAATAGACTCATTCCCCCTCCTCCTATAGTTTAGTATTTAGTAAGCATTGTTTTCTTATTTGGCTAGTCAGATCATTTTGCATGCACACTTTGAATAGAAGTATTTATTTAACGCACATTTATTGTTCATTTGAACAATAAATTGGTAGGTAATTTCTTTTCTTTCTTTTTTTTTGGTAGGTAATTTCTTGATTCATTTGTTGTAACTTTAAAAACTCAGAGAGGGAAGGTTCCTTTAGTTATCTGAAAATGACAGGTGATCAGTTTGGGTTGATCCTGTCCTTGCTAGGTGAATTTAATTCAGGTCTATAATTAGTTTTAGCTAATTAAAGGCTAACTAAAGCCATAAATAAAGAGCCCATCCCTACAGAACATTGGAGTCTCCACGTAGAGCACATCTCAACTTTCCTCAAATGGCCAGCAAACTGTTTACTAATTATGTTTCAAACAAGGTGCTGTCATTTCTATTATTAATTATGGTTATAATATATGTCTGTTTGAAGATTATTTGAGATATTCCTTCAACTAGTCTTTGACTGCCTCTGTCAAAATTCAATTTAAAAACACAGTCACTTGATTAACTACATTTTCCCCTCAAATGAAATAATTATCCTATCAGGAACCATGGACATGGACAACAAATGGGATTGACTCTGGAGGGGAGTAGGTGGGTGGGGAAGGAGACAGAGGGGAGGGAAAAGGGGATGGATGTAATACAACAACAATAAAGTTAAATTAAAAAAAAAGGTAAACTTAATTATCCTATCTAAATGTACTAGCATGTGTGTGTATCAGCATTGCCAACACCCTATTTTGTAGGGCTGATTTTCTATACAGCAATTACTCTTTTGTACTCCCAGTGTTCCAAAGAAGAGAACCATATGTTAACATATCTTGGAGTTTAAGAAGCAATTCATTAAAATTTAACTTAACATAAAATAAAAAGCCTGATACACAATACAAATAATCAGACCTTTTCCACATTTTAACACATCACACAATTCTAGCTATTAAAAAAACAGAAGCTAGTCAATGCGAGCAAATAAAAAAAGAGATACACCTTTCTCGTTTCTTCATTAAGAGTTGGATAGTTTGCCTTCAGACTACATTTATTCTGACAAATTTATTTCGGACCACATCACTTTTCCTGTTGATTCAGGGCCCCTGAAAGTCTTAGACAAAGAAAAGCAAATACTTACCAATTCTGCCTCCTGTGGACTGATGTCCTGCAGGTAGGGGATGGTTGCTAGCTCAGCCATGACCTGCCCGATCACCTGGGACTGCTCCTTCACTCTCTGTAGCTGGCTGAGGAAGCTGGCGTACTGCAACTTCTCCATCACACCCCAGCGCGCAGGGAAACTCCCCTAGCCTCCCAGTAAAAGAAAATGTCTTAAAACCACAGAAATAGAGTGCTCTCTGGCGATTGAAGTCAGGGTTTGTTATAACATCTTTATATCCTTTGATATATTTACATCTAGTACAAACAAATGTTTTCTTTTATCATAGAGAGTTAACTGGACCCTTCCTTCAAATTGATGAATGTACATAAAAGGGAACATTTTGCAGGACTGATCTGCAGGTGGCCCTGGGTGAGAAAGTTGTGCTGAAGGGAGAAGGGGGCACTGAAATTGAACCTGTGCTCCACCTTGCGGGTGGCCCCAGGAAGCTATGTCTGTTTAGACTGGGAGGACTTCATCTATGACATCAAGGTATCATAAGAACTAAGAGTTGTCCACAACCTTGTTTATATAAAAGAATATTTAAAAAAATATTTTATTTATTATTTTTAGAGAGAAGGGAAGGGAGGGAGGCAGAGAGGGAGAGAAACATCAATAGATGGTTGCCTTTCACCTGCCTCCAGCTATGGACCTGGCTGGAAACCTGGCTTGCAACCTGGTTATGTGCCCTGGCTGGGCATTAAACCAGCGACCTTTGGGTTCTCAGGCTGGTGCCTTATCCATTGTGCCACCAGCCAGGGCTATAAAAGAATATTTTTATGCAAGTTGAATTGTAGAAAATGGTATGCACATTGAATCCTGTTTTCCCCTATGGCTTACAACAAATGTCAGCTCTGCTTTTATCTTCAGTTCTCCTTGTGTGACCTTGGACTCTGGCTCCTCTTCTTGTGCAACTAATTGGAGCAACGAGTGCAATTAAAGCACCTCTTTGAACCCCAGGGCCATCCCAGCAACTGACATGATCCATCTCAAAATAGACTATTGTCCACATTTGTAAGCACCACAAACCCCTGAGAACCTATTGGTGCTTTGGGCTTTCTCAAAATGGGGCATTTTGTACTCTTAGGTGTTTGCTATGGCCAGCCATAAAAGAGGAGGCATCACCTTCTCTGAAAATGTTTAATATACATTGCAATGTATGATAGGAGAGGTGAAGTTTATATTAAAATTCCTATATTTATATTTAGAAAAAAATATTTCTGACATAAAGGGGCATACAAAGGGTTAAAATAAAATCCCTGAGTTTCTACTCCATGGAGGGTGATAAGCAATTGGAAGTCACAGGAAGACAGTTTGGCAATTGCATCCACATCTAGGTGCTCAGAATAGGAACAATGGAGGGCAGCCTGCCTTTATGCTAGGGGTCCTCCTGGACCACCTGCACCAGAATCACTAGGCTTGTTTGTTAACTAGGTAGAGTCCTGGGCCTTAGTGAATCATAATCTTGATGTGTGTCTCTCTGCATATGGGTTTTCACTAGGTAACCCCGTACCTCCCCCCAGTATTCAGATATCTCAGTCAGAAGGTGAAGAATAAACCATTACCTTAAAGCTTAGTATCTGAGCAAGAACTATTTCAGTTGGTGAATATAAGGGAAGACCGCCCTCACCCCCACCACCCAAACCCAGAATTTACTTATAAGATTTTGTGTATTTATTCTTACATGTTTCAACTTCAGTCATCTTCGAAGTATTCTCTGTTAATTAATTAAGTTATTTATGTAAAGATTTTATTTATTTTTAGAGAGAGGGGAAGGGAGGGAGAGAAACATCAATGTATGGTTGCCTTTCACCTGCTTCCAGCTATGGACCTGGCTGGAGACCTGGCTTGCACCCTGGTTATGTGCCCCGGCTGGGAATTGAACCAGCAACCTTTGGGTTTGTAGGTTGGCACCAATCCACTGAGCCATACCAGCTAGGGCTTCTCTCCATTTAATGCAATATATCTATTGAGACATTTTCCCTACTACTCAAAACAGTCTTTGAACTGGTTAATTTTGATGGCTTTTAGTGCTTCTACCATTTTTGGTTTCACCTCTCCCCCATCAGCACAATGTTTCCTTTTGAGGACTTTTCTCACCTAGGAACCAACAAAAAAACATGCTCAAGGCAAGAGTGGGTGAATAAACAGGGTAGGGCACGGGGGTCATGCTGTTTTTTTTTTTTTGGAAAAACTGCTGAAACAGTGTGGTGTGGTTTGGCACACTCCTACATCATTCATCATGAAGTGAGCAAATGCATTGAGTCTTCAAGGACAAAAAAATCACTGAAGCAAAATGCAGCCTCTCACAACAATACCAGCTGGTACACTGATACAGATGGGTTCCTAGAACACCTAGCAGGGAAGCTTGAACTATAAGGGGCCTGCTCTCCAAAAGATAAGTCTGTTTTTCTGGGTACCCCCTCATACTTATAACATAGCTTTTCCTTGCAGATATTAGAGAAAGCAACTTATTTTTCCCTTCTTAAGACATATCTTCCAGAGAAAAAGTATTAAAAAGTAGCATTACTAAGGAACATCTGCATTTCATCTTGAATTTGGACACTAGCTCTTTCTGAAGTGTCATACTCATATTTTAGTTGACTACAACTTCTAGAAGTTGGTACCTTTCTAGAATCTTATTAATAAAGGACGGTCAAGCACTGCAGCATTGTATTTACTGTATTTCCCCGTAACGCAAATGTCTTTGCGACTACTATCCTTCCCTCCCTGCTAATACGTTCTTTCAGATTAATCATTTCTCTAAAAATCTATAAACTGATAGACACAATGGTTGCAAATTGTGCATTTGGGGCCCCTTCTCGGAACTGACAAAATAACCAGCCAACCCATTTTGTTTAAATGTTCAGCTAAGCAGCGGGCTTCCGCCAAATAGAGGAAAGCAAGTTGCAGGGGAAACGGTTTTCTTTCTTTCAGAAGAAAAATGACTTTCTTTGTCTTTTTAAAAATATGAACCCTGGGGCTAGTTGCAGGAAAATCATGTAGTGACTCAACTCCAAAGAAGCCAAAACCACTGCAGCCTGCCTGGGAACATAATCTATCAGTGTAATTTCCCAAAACATTAGGAGAATAAAAATAGGGGAACGCAATGGTGCTTTGTTAGCCTGAATGTTGGGTGCATAACAAGACAGGAAGTGCTCCAAACAAATAAAATACGAGGGGAAAAATAGAGTTGGCTGCTGGCAGTCACCCATCCTCCCTCATCCCAAGACAAATGCAGTTTTGGTTATCAGGAAACTGCAGAAGAATATTTTACCTATACAAGATAGAGGTGTTTGAGAGATGCAGTGAAAAGAAATAAAAATTAAGATAGTGCCGGCAGGAAGGGGTTCATGCTGTTGCTTTAAGAAAATGAAGGAAATGGTGGGAAACAAAATGAAGGCATTACCTTAAACATGTGATGCTAGCAAGGGCTAAATCCAAAGGGAAAGCAGCCTTTCCAGCGAGACTTCAAGTCATCAAAGGCCTCCTTAGCGGCCGGACAGACTAGAATCAAGTGGCCGGTGGCTGAAGCTAAAACCTCGCTCAGGTACAATGAAGGTTAAGCAAATAGCAAGTTCAAATGAGGGCTTTGGTCAGAATTGCCTACATTGAATGGTAGATATGGAGAAATGTTTGGCAAATAAGTGGCATTCTATATAATTGTGCAGAAAAGCACAGCCCAGGCATTTCAACTCTCTCTCTGTTTGACATGACATAAAGAAACATTAATTGCGTAAGAGAGGGTAGGAAGTGCATGTTATTGTTCACTTCAAATGTGCATATGTAAACATTTTTAATGCTTCGCTGGGAGGAGATTAAAAGTAAAATTAATGAGGTATTAAAATTATGGTTCGTTAAGTCATTTTTTGGCAAGTCAGCCTGTGAGGGAGGCTTCATGCGTGTCAAGAGGCTTTATTATTTTAACTCTTTAACAGGGAGCCCAGGAAGTGCAATGCGTAAGATTTGATAGTGACAGAAGCCAAGAAAGTGAAGGAAGGAAAAAGCACAGTTGCATTCTTGATGGTCAGCAAGAATAAAAACCACCAGATAGGCAGGTAGTAGAGTATTTTAGATTATAACTCTTAAAAGAACGGAGTCATTCTGGTTTGGCCATGTGTTGTGTGTCTAACAAAGGACTCTATAAATATAAGGAAACTAGTATCAGTGTGTAAGGAGGATCATGTCTGAGACATAGAAACCTCCCTTATTCTGGAATGTCTTTTGTGTCCATCTCCTCATGGCAAGAGGTAAAAATTCATGTTCTCTGGGGAGCCCCACTGTGCGCAGCAGTTGTACTCCATGGCTGGAGATGACAGCTCTAGTCCTGCCTTTATCACAAAAAGCACAAAGGAACCTAAACTTTGTGACACTGAGCACATCAGTGATATAAGAAAAATAAAATTGAGATCCTCCGGGACACTTGCACAATCTTCATTTTAGAAGAATATGTAATTTCCAAGTACACGGTTTGGATAAAGCAAAAGAAGGATCTATCAAACAGCCCTTTTGTCCAAGCAAAGGAAAAACTAACACAAATAATTAAAACTCCTAAAATTTATAATACTTTACACAGTTGCTTTCACATGGATGATGTAGTTTTGATCGCACAACAGTTCTGTGAAGTGGACCTGATAGGTATCAGCTTATTTTATGAATGAGAAAAAACAGCTCGAAGATTACATGACTTTCCCTAGGGTTGTACAACCAGAGCACTGCCTTGGACTGAAGTTTTCATCCACAGGTTCCACAAACTAGGAAAACAACTAGTAAGGAGAATGCAAGGCTTAAGCATTTGAGTGGATGGCATTTGATATCTGGCAGGAAAAAACAGACCTCAAGGGATGTTAAAGACACTGTGGAGGGCTGCTTGGGTCAGCTAGTGACACCATGTAGGAATAATTCCTACTCACCCACCCATTACTTGCTTCATTAAGCTAGGTTACCTTTGCAGCCAATTTTATTCAGTCGTGCTTTATGAAGCTGGGGTTGGCCATAGCTAGAAACCTAGAGGTTGATATTTGGATATACCTGTGGTCCCCGGATACCTTCAGGATCGCTCACTTAAATTCTATTAAAGCTTTTTGAGATAATCTTTCAAAAACTATCATTTTCCATAGATGCAAACACAAGAAAGTAGAAATTCCTTGCAACAAGCAATGTGGCGGTGACTCATTTTAAAGAACATTGAGTTATTAATGAGATGCTAAGAATCTTAATTACTGTATGGTTTTAAAATTTCCATTATAGACACATAAAAATACATGCATATGTATATTTCCAAATAGCTGGAATGTCCTTTTAAAGGTGAGAAGAAAATGAGTTAAGACCATTTAAAAAGTGCATAATGCTTAGATAAGCCCAACTAACACTCACAACACACTGTGAAATGTGAGCTGGCAACAGATGATGGGGTGCAGACAGATCCCCTTCTCAGTGCTCAGCATGCTGGCTTTCCTAGGACAACCAGTGTGAATGAGGTGCAATAACACTTCATGGGGATTGGTCTTGTTAACAAACCTTTGATCGCTTGCAAGGGCCCAATAATGACAATGATGATGTGTGTGGGTGTCTAGTTAGGAGGGAGAGGTTGGTAAGGGTGCGTGTGGGTATGTGTGTGTGTGTAAATATTTAGTTTTATAGTTTTTCTAAACTGTTGAATAGATGTGAAGTTGTTTGTGATGACCCCTTTGGCTCTCCTTGTAAGGTAAGGATATCAAATCAATGGCGTAATACAAAATTCACAAAAAGAAAATTAGTTAAAACTTCCAGTTTACAGGTCTTTTGAAAAATATAGTAGTCCCACCTTATTCTCAGGAAGATTTGTTCCACAGCCCGCAGTGGGTGCCTTAAACTGCATAGTAGTATTGAACCCTATATAAACTATTTTATCCCTATACATATACACCTATGATAAAACTTAACTTGTGGATTAGGCACAGTAAGAGACTAATAACAATAATAATAAAATAGAACAATTATAACAATAATAAAACTTATGTGAATGTGGTGTCTGTCAAAATATCTTGTAGCACTGCACTCATCCTTGTAATGAATGATGTGAGAGGATACAGTGCCTATGTGATGGGAGCAAGTGAGGTACTGAGAATGGTGTGCAATTTAAAACTGATGAATTACTTCCAGAATGTTCCATTTAATATTTTTTGATTGTGGTTTACCTGAGGTAACTGAAACCCTGGAAAGTGAACCATGGGTGGGTGGGTGGATGGGTTGGGGAGAGACTACCATATTAAAAAAAAACTCTTCAGACTTTATAGCCTTGTTAATGAGAAGTTCCCTTTATAGCTTATATTTGGTGAAATAGCACAGTGTAATTCGGGTCATATTTTGGGCTTTTTAAGGCTGAAATGCAGAAAGGACATATTTGTCTTGGATGAGAGAGAGGGATTAGATAATTTACATTATGTACAAAGAACAATTGACAACATTCAGAGTAGTGCTGAGTTTATCAATGTGGTGTGTGGTGGTGCTGGCTGAATTCTTGTGTAGGTCATAAGATGGTTATATGCAATAGCCTAATATATGATATAGAAAAAACATTGTGTTTGCTAAAATTTTGTTATTGAGTTGGAGTGAGAAAAATCACTGCAACCTTAAATTAGATATCAGGAAGGTACAAGAAAAGACTCTTTAAAAAGGCACTACCTAATAAATGCTTGAAATTGTAAAGCATAGCATTTAAAATCTTTTAAATATAAAAGGAATAAGATCAGTTATCTAAACTTTGGTTGGTTTTGCCAATGAGATTTACAGTGAAAGTTTCTAAAATCTTTCAATACTCGCAATATTTGCACAATGAACTTTCCATAATTCTGGAATTGTTTAATATTTGTACATTGAACAAATATAAAGCACTCATATACCTACATTCAATTGGGTGCTTCTAATAAAATCCAATATCGGCAAGATTCGCTTTCCCATGATCTCCATCTGTCTCGCTGTGTCTTCTCTGGTAGGCAGCCCGAAGGGAGTTTTATGTTCTAAAAATTGTAACAATAGGCTTTTACACCACTTTTTCAGACTTCCATTTCAAAATGCTTTCTTTAGCAAGCTATCCACAGATACCTCAATGTAAACAGATGTGAGATCTTTAGTACAGAAACCAGTCCCATCCTTGGACCACGTGCATAACAATGAAAGATCTATGAGGAGAAGGGCAGAGGAGCGTTGCCTTTCAGAGACCATCATTTGTTCCTTTTGCTGCGTTTCCTGATTGAGAGATCTAAGAGACAGCCTGTAACAATTCACCTCTTTCTGCAGAGTATGTTTTTCCTGAGCTGTGAGAAAATGTCATAAATGTGTCTGATTCTTGTCTCATTCCTCCCAGGTATTATTCCAGTGTGCTGATCTTACAGACTTTGAATGTAGCGCAAAGCTGAGATAAGTCTCAGAAGGCACAGCACCAGACAAAACACAAAACTTTAATTACGTAGGTAGAGCTGGAGGAATAAATTCAACCTGGTCATGAATTTGGCCCACAAGTTTGACTTCAACTCTCTGTAAATATTTTTTTGAAAGTTCCAGCTAGAATTACTGAACACTATTTAGACGCTTCTATAACACTATTATAAGACGCTTCAGGAGATCTAAGCTCTTGGTTAATTACAAAAGAAAAATAAAGTGGAACAGATATTAATACAGTAGCAGATCATTCAAGTGATTTAAGGTTGTATCATTTCATAAAACAGTTTTGTTGTATAATTGTCTTCCACATTTGCTGATTGATGTTGATAAAAGTGGTATTCTTTAAATGCCCTATGAATAAACATTGGCCATAATGTAGGTGGGTGGGATGGTTGAGTGAGGAAGGTAAGCACTCCAAGATTGTGTTTGGTCTTAGGGGAAGCTTTCCTGGAACCAGAAATCCAGTTATTGTTAACTAACACACAGAGAAGATTGGAAGAGGTTAATTATAACCCAACAAATGTTTCTGGGCTCCCACACCCTACTGTATGCTAGGCCTTATAATGAATAACACTTGGATAATGTACTTGCCTTAGAACATCATTGAAAGGTGATAAGTCCAGGTATTTTACCTGTAAATGTTGGCAGCTTCCTACTTGATACTTTTTCCAAAAATCTCCCATCTTCTTTGTTTTTGAATCCAAGAGTCAAGAGATATTGTTGGGGAGGAAAAGATGACCAGTCAACTGTCTGAGGCAACAAATGGAGTCCTTGAAGATCTGAAATACAACAGAAAGAGAACTGAAGAACTTGTTGTATTATTACTGTTTTCAGGGTATTTTTTTCTAGATTTCAGAAGTTGTTCTTGGAAAAAAAATAAGTACAAACATTAAAGATACAAAACAAATATATGCATCAAAAAGTCAAAAAGGTGATATATCAAAATTTTATTTCATTTCATTATTTATATTTTTTCTGAAAATATGAACATACACAAGGCACAGAAATGGTTCATTTCCCCCACATTCAAAATAGGAAATTTAGGACCAGTTTGCAGCCTTAATGTTTTTCTCTGTGACTCTTTTCAAGAGAATTTTATTTTTCTGTTCATAGTTTGAAATATAAGGAAATAATGTTATATGAAAGGAAAGAGAGAAATTTGCAGGTGAGAATTAAATATAAGGATAATTAATTTAGTTAACATCTCTCTTAGTTGTAGAAGGAAATTTGGAATGATAAATGTACAAACTTTTGTAATTAGACTTGGCAATAATTCAAGTGTCATGAAAATGGTTCTAAAACAAACTTAGTTCTTAATGACCATAAAAGCTAATATTTACTGAGTTCCTATATTACCTTCTTTTGTTCTAAGTATTTGTGTGCATTGTCCTTTTAAAGTCTTTTGAAAACTTTACAAAAATTGGTGATGTCCCCATTTTACAAATAGGAGTTGAGGTACACAGATAGGAAATGACTTGCCTAAGAACATAGCAAGTAAGTGACTAGCAGGATTCCCACCTGAGCAATCTGACCCTAGAAATATGGGCCTAACCACTGCACTCTGCTTTAGGCTTGCTTGGCTCTGGATGACCTTCAGGATAGGAATAAATGTCAGCCACAGGGTCTTGGAACACATTCACTTAATTCATTTCCATTCTGACTAATAAGGCTTTGTTTTATTGTAAAAGACTTGTCAAATGAAGGATAACGAACAGAGAGGTTAATGAGCCCTCCCTACTTCACACTGCCAGAAAGGGGAAAATGTGAAATTCCAAATATCCTTGAATTATAATTTAGTTAAAGGTCAACTGTTAATGACAAATCAGAACTCAAATGGCAATGATTCAAATAAGACTTCGTTATTTATCTACTATATTTCTTTAAAATTAATAGGTACGGTAAACAGTGTGTTTTTATTCACTCTCCCCCACCGCCCTTCTTTAGCTGTAGAATCCTTTGTTCAAACTAAACTTCACTGAGAAGCTCAATGTTTAAAGCTAATACATTTAGAACCGTTCCCTGGTTATGGAGTTATCTTTCCTCTGGTTTTGCTCCCTTAGTTAGACAGCTCCAGGACCTCCTGGCCGTGCTGTTGATGTCTGGGGTTGTTCTATGGGGAGGTCCTTGGGGTCCTGAATGCATGTGCTTAGGCTTTATGGGTATTCTGACTTCCCAGAGGGTATCTAGCTTGTTGACGTAGAAATCTCTGGACCTCAGATACCCTGAAACCTCCCTTTCGTACCAGAAAAGAATTCAGCTCAGACAGGACACCTCCAACTCTTTCAGGCGTACACTGACGTGACCTTGGAGGTCCCAGAGTCTAGATGTTCAGAACAGATTAGGATGTGTTGTGCCGGGACGGGTGCCTACAGCAGGCTGCAGGAAACAGCTAGAGGCTTGGCATTTTCCGGCGCAGCTCCATTGCCACAAACATCCGGATGCTCGAGAGCTCTATTACATAAATAATATAAAGACTTTGAGAGGTTGACATCTTTTTGCTTGTAAATATTTGATGGTTAAAGAGGGGACCAATACCAATGGTGCGGTGATTAAATCGAAAAGTGAAACTTATGTTAGCATTGTAGCTAATTTATTGGAAAGTATGCTTGCAAATATAGAAGAATTCTGTTTATTTTGACCCTATGTATTTCATTAAATGAGTGTTTAATTCATTGTTAACATTCAGCTTTACAATGTGAGAGGTCCTTACGTAGATTCTGTTAAATTTAGGAAAAAAATGTTTTTGAAATATCATTCTTATTCCATTTGTATGCAGACTGAATGGCAATTGTGTGAACATTTAGCCTAGCAGGTGTTCTATGACCCAAAATGATGAGACACTTACCAGATGTTGAATCTCATATAACATTAATTTAAGTGCTCATTGTTCTCAATTTTATGCTGTTAAGCCTCTACCTATGTCCGAAAAGCCCTGTGTTCTGACGGATATGAAAGTTAACCAGATGATATTGTTCTTTGATAGGGAAAGTTGAATTGATTAAAAATGCCCTCTTTGCCCCTGTCATGTCAGAAAAAAATCTTTGGACAAATACATGCTTTAATTCATTCCTTTACAATTTACCACAGTTGGAGATGAAATTTAGATGACTATGACCAAATGTGTTATTAAAAAGTTAGCTTGAAGGTATGGTGCAGTTCTGAATTTTTACCATGAGGGGAAAAGGTGCTCTAAAAAACAATTTTAAAGATAGATTATGCGGATTAAATTTCTCACAGGAACAAAATATTTTAAGTTTTTTTTTCCAAATGAAAGATAGCTAACTCTGCAAAAGAAGATAAAGTTTATCTTTTTTTGTTGAAACCTTTTATTGTACCACAGAATGCTGAAACTGACCAGTTTTCAGGTCCCCAAGTCATGCATACTTGTTGATTTTCTGTACTGTTTTGGTCCTCTCCTTCTTACTCCTTAAAGTCACCTCCTTCAAGTTCAGTGATAATTTTCCTTCCTTCCTTCTCTCTCTCTCTCTCTCTCTTTCTCTTTCCTTCCTTCCTTCCTTCCTTCTTTCATTTCCCAGCCTCTTGTCTCTGTCTTCATCTCTCTGTGTCTCCCTGTCTCTGTCTTGCCCAACCCTTTCCTACACACATGCATACTGGCTCCCGTTTTTCCCTTTCTTCTTCTGCCTTCTTCGTCAATGCTCTGTCAAGCTGTCTCTGGCTCACCGATATATTCGTCAAACATACATTTGGGGAATTTCTCTGTTCCGTGGCTTTTGCTATTACTTCTAACTGAATGATTGGGGGTTGAAGCTATAGTCTCATCTGAAAATTGTTACTGAATTCCAACAAAGTATTTCCAAATGCCAACTGGGACATTGCTATTTGCTAAATAGCACTCAAACACAGCAAATGTAAGTCATTGAAAGTGATGTTTAAAATCTCCACAACCCTCTCCCTCTCTTTCTCCCTCCCTTGCCCTCTCTCTAAAAAAATAAAGAATTAAAATATTTTAAAAAAATCTCCACAACTCTCCTCTTTCCTGCTTTTTGGCTAATATATTATGATAGCTATTATCCACCCCAATTATTCTGGCTTAAAATTTTGAAGCATCGATGACTTTCCCCCCATCTATTTCATAAAATTTAGAAAGAATAAAAAACTAAATGAATAGGCTCACTGTAATACATCTCATATTAACCTTTCTTTGCATAATCATTGTCCATCCTGGTCAAATTTTTGATAACATAATATCTGGATTACAGAATTTTCCCAACCAGCCTCACTGCTACCTATATTATTTCATGCCAATGTATTTCCCCACTGCAACCCAATGAGTGGCTCTGAAACATTGCCTTTGTCATTGTCACACCCATCCCTGAAAACCTCAGTGACTTCTTTCCTGGTGTTCAAGGCACTTAGCCACTTGCATCTGTTTTCTGTTTCACAATCTATTCCTAATTCCCAGGTTTTCTCCAGTATGAACTGAATCTTCTGCTGTGCTGCTGATCTTACTGAGTTGTACCAGCCTGTGCTTATTCTGCTTCAAAACTCTTCTTTTGTTTTTCCACCCAGAAACACCTACCTTTCTCCTGTATTCAGTAGATCACCATCCTTCTAGATGTACACAGTTTAATTCCCATCCTATCCAACAATGGCTTCTTGAATATCTCATTATGCCCTTTAAACTCTTTTTTTTTTAAATAAAGATTTTTCTTTCTTTATTTTTAGAGAAAGAGGAAAAGAGGGAGAAAGACAGGGAGAGAGGAACATCAATGTGTGGTTGTGTGTTGCACACCCCAACCTGGGGACTGGGTCTGTAACCCAGGCATGTGCCCTGATTGGGAATCGAACCAGCCACGGTTTGGTTCGCAGGCTGGCACTCAATCCACTGAGCAACACCAACCAGGGCTGCCCTTTAAATTCTTAAAGAATATTGTACCATCATACTTTAAAATGACCCTCCTGAAGATTTATGGAGCTATGTCTCATTTTCCCAACAGGTTTTAATCCTCTTGAAGATCACATCTCCAAGTTATGTTTATGCCCCAAGAACTCAATCAATATTTGAGTTAAATCTAAAAACAAACCTTGCCAAATCCTAAATTTTGAATGGTTCAAATAAAAATAGAACCTCAAAAAATCAAAACTAATGAAATGTTCAGAGCTTCTGAAGTATGATTTCTTTATATCTAAACTTAGAAGAGAATATCACATAGTCCTTGTTCTTCATTTTACCAAAATCTTAAGAGATTTCTGTTCAATTTATGAAGCAAAATAATTTATAACAGTTAAGTCAGTGGTGTAGATATTCAAATGAACAGAGCAACTTCTTTGCCTGGATGGAAAAATTAGTTTCAGATCTAGGTTGTACTCTTGCTTCAGCTTGTTCTATGAGAAATATGGACTCATAGTTACACACACACAGACACACACACACACCTGGAAAAATAGACAGAGTATGGCTTAGTGGAAATCTTGGTAGCATCAGAAAAGCATCTGCAAAAATATGAAATATTGATTGTAGATCAGCAGACTTATTTACATATTAAGAAGGCAAGCCTTATTTGTTATGAAGTTAAATATCAGTGAAATAAAATTTGCTCTCACTAGAAGTAAAGTAAAAATCATAGAGGCCATCATCACTAGTACTTTCTGTTGGATACCTCATTAATTTAAAAAAATTATCAGGGATTTTAAAAGTCTATTAGAAAAAATGCAAATTTGTTAGTGTTCTATCATCATCTCTCTTTTAAGTTTTACTTCCTTTTCATTTTCTGGTGCCTATGTAATTTTTCTGCCCTTTGTCCATAACATAATGTTCTGACATTTTGAGTTAGAGCAAAATCTCCCTTTTAAAGGTCCAATTGCTTAGTGTGAGATGGGACCGTGTCAGTTTTACATGATTGCCTTTTAATTGATCAGTTTCAGAGTTTAGCTTCTATAGCGACTTCATAATAACAATACTTTGTCATTACTTCTTTCCAAGTCATTTCCTGAGTTTTCTCCTGTGCTCTTTTTAATGCCAATACTTCTATCTTAGAAGTTATTCACAAATTCACAGCAAGAAAAATGCAAAAGGTAGCACACTGCAGCTCAGTTGTCATTATTGCCCTTTCCCATAAGTAATAAAACAGTTTCTACTTTAAAAAGTATTAATAGCATATTTTGATTTTGGCATTTGATATGTGAGAAATCTATATGTATATTGAATCTTTGTATAATAAATTATAAATTCAGAGTTATATATGCAAGTGGAAAAAGTTGGTTTTCATTACTAACATTCTTAATTTTCACGCTAGGCTTCTGGTCCAAAACCAGAAGTGTTTGTGTATTTCCTCTTATAACCCATATATTAACTTTGAAAACCAATTCCCACAAGACTTTTTCATAGTTTATTTCCACTTCACTTTAAATTCTTATTGATTCCAAAGTTTGATATTTAATCTGTTGTAGTATTTATTTTGTGGAAGTTCTTTAATTCCTCTGCATCAAAGTAGATTTGAGATAGTGCAAACATTGATTCCCTTCAATGTTTGTTAGGCTAACAACCAGCAAAATAACAACATTAGAACAATTGACAAAAGAATGGGTAGAGGTAAGAAAAGAGAGTCAAGGGACTCATCCCAGCTGGGTAGGAATTTTTTTAATGATTAGTAAGAAATGAGGTGAATAAAGAAAACCTTGATAGCAATGGGGGCTAGGGGAAGGGGGAGAAGTTGGTCAAGGGACTGAGGTCTGAATGGTAAATAATTTTAGATGGTTAATAAGAAATGGGAGAAAATGGACAGCACAGGGAGAGAGAGAAAGAAAGTTTAATAAATAGCTTCAATGATGTGGAGAATAGAATGAGTAGAAGTAACAAATGTCCAGTTAAAATTCTGAAGTAAAAGAATAATAAGAGTTGAAAGACCGGAGTATTAAAAAGTGGATGACAATTATTCAACAGTTTTGAAAGACATGAATTTTTAGATCATGAAGCACAATGACTTCTAAGCAAAAAGAAAGTACATCAAAACACATCTTAGTTAAACTGTATAATATCCAACAAAGACATAATTGTATTTTATATTTTTTAAAGGTTTTATGTATTATTTTTAAAGAAAGGGGCAGGGAGGGAGGAAGAAAGAGAGAAAAATAATGTATGGTTGCCTTTCACTTGCCTTCAGCTGGGGACCTGCCTGGAAATCTGGCTTGCAACCTGGTTATGTGTACTGGCTGGGAATCAAACTGGAGACCCTTGGGTTCCTAGGCTGGTACTCAATCCATGGAGCCACACCAGTCAGGGCAAAACATAATTTTAAAAGCACCAGAAATAAAAGATTATTCACAAAAGAATGAAGATTGACTTCTCAATAACAAAGATACAGTCAGATGCAGTAAAACAATAACATGAAAGTGCTAATTTTTCAATTTAGGATTCTATATTCAGTTGACTGTTATCCAAGAACCAGGGTGAATTAGAGCTATTTTAGATGATCAGAAACAGAGTTCTACCTCCCTTGCTATGGGATCTTGTAAGGATGTACTCTACAGTGAATAAAATAAAACTCAGAATGACTGAAGTTTAAGAAAAATTAGTAGACATATTTAAGATTACTATGGATACATATTGACCATGTGAAAATAATGATCACTATAATAATTTGGGGAGTAAGGGGGAAAATCAAGTTAGAACAAAAATATGGGATTTATATGTGAGGGGGTTATTTTAGTTAAAATAGTCTAAGACCTGTATCTTGTTGAGTAAAGATGATTATTAAAAATTTAAGTTCTGTTAAGGTATCTATGGACATGAAAATATCAAACCTAATCCTTAAAAAAATTGCCCTGGCTGGTGGCACTGTGGATAAGGTGCTGGCCTGTGAACCCAGGGGTCGCTGATTCGGTTCCCCAGCCAGGGCACATAACCAGGTTGCAGGCCAGGTCTCCAGCCAGGTCTGTGGCTGGAGGCAGGTGAAAGGAACCATGTATTGATGTCTCTCTCCCTTTCCCTCTCTCTAAAAAATAATAAATGGAATCTTAAAGAAAAAAAAAAACCCTATAGTCAGGAAAAATAAAGGATAAAACTCTTGAAGAATGTAAAAGAAGGAGAGTTAAAAGGGGGAAAATTTCATGAAATAAAAAGCTCATAACATGGTAGAAATAAATTGAATCAATGAAGATTTACTTAACATATACTTTGTGCCAGGTGTTATTTAAGCCAATGGGATATATTAGTGAACAAAACAGACAAAATTTTCTATTACAGAAACTTACATACTGGCTGAAAAACTCAAGCAAGACAGGAATTGTTAAAAGACAGAGATTGACTAAATAAATAAATGTGGATAGGCACTCGCCTGTGAACCCAAAGGTTGCTGGTTTGATTCCCCAGTCAGGGCACATAATCAGATTGCAAGCCAGGTCTCCAGCCAATTATGTAGCTGGAGGCAGGTGAAAGGCAACCATACATTGATGCTTCTCTCCCTTTCTTCCTCCCTTCCCCTCTCACTAAAAAATAACAAATAAAATCTTAAAAAATAATAAAAAATATTGGGGGGAATGGATGGGTGGGTGGGGGGACAGAGGGGAGCAAAAAGGGGATGGATGTAATACAACAACAATAAAATTAAAAAAAAATAATAAAAAATAATAAATGTTTAATTATATTTTAAAGAGAATATCAAGTACAAAAAGCACAAAATGTTGTAAGTAAAAGAATGTGAAAATAAATACCAGAAAAATAATAATAAGCATAAAATAATGTTTTTGTATTAATATCAGATAAATATATTTTAATACACAAAACATTATTAAGGCCAAAAGGCATAATTACTTTATGATAAGACACAACTCATAAAGGTAGTTTAACAATATTAAAGTATATGCACTTCAAGTCAAAACTTAAAAAGTATAAATTGGTAAAACTATTAGAACAAATTGACAAATCCACTACCATTGCTAGTTATTTTAACATTTTTCTATATATTGACTTATCAAGCCAATAAAAAATTAATGTCTTATCCAGAAGACATGGGTCATTTTCAAGCTTGAACTAATGGACTCATAGAAAACCTGCATCTGACAATGAGCAGTCATTACAACAAATGATTCTGGGAAAACAATATCCACATGTAAGACAATGGAGTTGGAAACTTACCCTATACTGTGTATACAAATTGACTTAACATGAACCAAAGACCTAATATAAGAGCTTAAACTATTAAAATTTTAGAATACACAGGTAAAGAGGTTCATTACTTTGGAACTGGCAATGATTTTTGAACATGACACCAAAAGCACAGAAAACAGAAGAAAAAATTACATAATAATAGATGTCATCAAAATTTCAAACTTGTATACCAAAGGATACTATCAAGAGAATGAGAAAGCAACCTATGAAATGGGAGAAAATATTTGCAAATCATATATCTAAGAAGGGGTTGATATCAGAATATATAAAGAAATTCTACAAGAACAACAATAAAATAACTCAATTAAAACATGGGAAAGGATTTGAATAGACATTTCTCCAAAGAAGATATGCAAATGGCCAATAAGCACATACAAATGCATTTTTAAAATAATGGCCTCTAACTGAAAACAACTCAAATGTTCATACCTAACATATACATATATAAGTTCTGGGCTAGCCATGTAATGAAATATTCCATAGCAGTAAAAATGAACTAACTAAAGCTTTTCACAACATGGATAAATTTCCTAAACAAAGTATTGATCAATAAGAGCCAAATGTAACTCCATGGTTGCATATTCACAATGTTTCAAAACAGGCAAATTAAAGTTCAGAGTTTTGGAATGCATAGTTAGGTGGTAACTCTACAAAGAAAAGTAATAAGTCATTGTTCTAATAATCAGGACAGTTAATTACCTTGGTGGCGATAGGGAGTGATATTAGATTGGGAAGGGAGCAGTTGAGGATATATGGAGAGCTGGTAATGTTTTATCTTCTAACTTGATGCTTGTTGTGTAAAAATTAGCCTGATATATTTGTTTTATGAATTTTGATATGTGTACTATTTCACAATAAAATGTTTTTAAGAATAAAAGAAAAAATGTAAAGGCTTGGACGGGACTCTGTTTGAGATGCAAAATGCAGTGATCATCTATGGACCACAGAACATCAAGAAACACTACTCAGGCATAAGTTAACTGTGAGCCAAGTACTAAAGTAGAAGTAAATGGGACTCAAGTGCTGAATATGTAAAACTAAATTTAAAAAAGGATAACACTACAAAATAGAAATTTCTAATTCTGTGCAAAATCCACATGAAGAATTTAAAATTGAGAAAGTAGAGATATTGTTTTACATGATCAGGAGTTAAGTCTTTAGTATTTTTATAGCTTACTATTATTTAAAATTTTTAAATCATATTTTATTTTTCAATCACAGTTGACATGCAATATTATATTAGCTTCAGGACTATACCCCAGTGATTAGATACTATATAAATTACTAAGTGATCATCCCAATAAATCTTGTACCAATCTGACACCATACATAATTATTAGAATATTATTGATTATGTTCCCTTTGCTGTACATCACTATCAATTTGTAATTTTTAGTCCCTTTACCCTTTCTACCCATTCCCCCAACCCTGCTCTCATTTGGCAACTGTCAAAATGTTCTCTGTATCTATGAAACTGTTTCTATTTTGCTCATTTATTTATTTATTTTTAGATTCAGTAGTTGATAGATATATATTTCTTGGCATTTCACTGCTCATATTTTTTTTTAAAGATTTTATTTCATTATTTTAGAAAGAGGGGAAGGGAGAGAGACATCAATGTATGGTTGTGTTTCACCTGCCTCCAGCCACAGACCTGACTGGAGACCTGGTTTGCAACCTGTTTATGTGCCCTGGCTGGGGAATCGAACCTGTGACCTTTGGGTTCACAGGCCGGCACCTTATCCACTGTGCTACCAGCCAGGGTTCACTGTTCATATTTTTGATCTTTAAACATTTTTCCCTTCTTTTTCTTAAAGAAGGCCCTTAACATATTATATAATACTGTTTTGATGATGGTGAACTCGATCTAGTTTTTTCTTGTCTGGAAAGCTCTTAATATGCCCTTTGATTCTAAATGCTAGCTTTGCTGGTTAAAGTAATTTTGGTTGTAGGTCCTTGTTTTGTTTTTCATAACTTTGAATATTTCTTGCCAGTCTTTTCTGGCTTGTAAAATTTTTGTTGAGAAATCAGCTCACAGCCTTATGGGAGCTCCCTTGTAGGTAATAACTGCTCTGCTCTTTCTGTTTTTAAGACTCTTTTTTTGTTTGTTTGTTTTTAACCTTTTGCATTTTAATTATGATGTGTCTTGGTTTGAACCTCTTTGGATTTACTTTGTTTGGTATTCTTGGAACTTCCTGGACTTGTATGTCTATTTTCTTCATCAGGTTGGGAAAGTTTTCTCTCATTATTTTAAAATAGGTTTTCAATTTTTTCCCTTTTTTTGTTGTTTAAAATACTGTAGACATCATCTCTCTCTCTTCTCATTCTGGCACCCCTGTGATGTGAATGTTGGTACGCTATAAGTTGTCCCAGAGACTCCTTACATTAACTTTATTTTATTTTATTTTATTTTATTTTATATTTTTGTATTCTTTTTTTCTTTTCTCTGTCTGGTTATTCCAAATTGTTGTTTTAATTCTCAGCTTCATCTACTCTATTATTGATTTCCCATGAATTATTCTTCATTTCAGTTAGTATATCCTTCATTTCACAGTGGTTCTTTTTTTATAGTCTCCATGTCCTGTTTTATACTGTTGAAGTTAAAATTGTACCTATTCTTCCCCTAAGTTCATTGAACATCTTTATAACCAGTATTTTGAACTCTATATCTAACAGATTGCTTGCCTCTATTTTACTTAGTTCTTTTTCTGGAGTTTTGTTATGTTCATCATCATCATCATCATCATCATCATCATTTTCGTAGGCTGCCTATGTGTCTGTGTGTTAGGTAGAGCTGGTATATCTCCTGGGCTTGGTAGCATGACCTAATACAGTAGGTGTTCTGCAGGGTTGTCCCCTATGGTTTTTATAGCCAGAAGTTATGGGACTCCTCAGTACTGGAACCCTGGGCTAGGGTGTCTGGTGTGGGGCTGGAAACATTGGCTCTTCAGGGGAGACCACTGAAGCAGAGATATCCCTCCCAATTTTTATTCATCACAGGTAAGTATGGGACCAGCCCATTCTGAGTCTCCACCCATCCTACCATTCCCACTGTAGCTTCTTCTTAATAGCCCTTGTTATAGGATTTTCATTCAACTAGATTTAAGGTGGTTCTGAATAATGGTTATTCTGTAGTTTAATTATATTTTTGATGTGGTTGTAGTAGGATGACCAGTCTTTAGGGATTTTCATGCTCAGCTACATGATTTATTAGATGGGAGTGCCTAATGATTGGCTATAATATTACAGAGTGGCTAGATTAGACAACATAAGTAAGTGTTTTAGGAAAAATAAAGTCTTAACACATTTACCTTGCTACTCCCTTACCTGCTAAAATTAGCTGTCTGTTTTGAAATGGTTACAGGTTTTTTTTTTTTTTTCTTTTTCCTTAATGTAGTATGGGGTAACTGGTGATGGATAAAACCCCAAGAAACTGGTGTAGTTACCAAGACTAACACTGGAAAGGGACTAATCTACCTATTTGTCGGGGAATAAATTGGAGGAGTGTATCTGGGAGGACTTGTAGTGGCAAAGGAGACTTGGATGGAAATAGCTATTTGTGTGTGGGGGAGGTGGGGGCAAGGTTTTACTGAACATTATTAGTACAATACCTGTAATATCTGCTTCCTGCATGTATCTCGTTCCAGCTGCTCCTTGCCCCAACCCATTGATTGTTCTTGAGAGACTACATTAAAACTTTATATTACTTTAACTGATTTCTGGATAATTGACTTATTTTCAAAATGCAACCCTGTCTGTCTTCAGTCAGATCTCATAAGAATGCAAGTTAAACAGGATGCATGACAGTTCCAGGGAGGACCAGAGGAAATCAATCACAGGAGGTGAGAGACACGCAATGATGGTGACCAGAGGCCTATGACCTGCTGCTGCAAAGGGCAAGTGAACTGCCACTGTTTCCTTTCCTAAGACAGAACAGTGCCAGAATACCACTCCTCCCATTGGGAAAACCAACATTTTAATATTTTGAGAATAGACTTTAGCTCCATATGTGAGGGATTTTGTTACTTTGGGAATGATTCTCTGTTTCTAACAATAATTTTGTGGTACAGATATGAGGTGATTTATCATCTTTATAACCAATCTGGCTATAACATTTTCATAATAATATTGGGGATGTAGTTTCTTTAATTTTATAACCTCTTCCATTTGAGAAAGCAACTTACAAGGAGGAAAATAGTCTGATCTTGAAAACTCTTGGTCACGATAAAATTATAATATTTCAAAGAAGAACGAATGAAATGAGAAATTTTAACTTCATCTTTTAGAGAGCATAAGAATGTATTATCCTTACTGGTAAATGATGACTGAATAAGAACAAGGTTATGAATTTCAGTGAAAAGCAATTTTTAAAGGTCTATTTTAAAACAATATATTATTACTCTGAACATACAAATTCACTCTGGGGAGCTAAATTACATCGGAAAGACAAAATATGACTCTATCCACCTAAGTGTTAAAGTAATTGATATCTTATCCAGAAAACTTTTCTATTAAACATGACTAACCACAAATCCATTACTGAATATTTACTTATTTAGCAAATAAATCTTGATATTTTCATCAAGAGAAGACAGGATATGCTTATTGGATTACTTTATTATTATTAAAATACAACCACGCAAGAATAAGAATTATACAGAATTGCATTATTTCATTGGAATATATGAATAGAAATCTCAAGCAAAATCTTTATAAATGAAAACATAATAATTCTGGGGCTGGTGAATTATTATTTGTTTTATATACCCTGACGACTCTGCATGAATCAAACTGGATTTTTCCTTAAATAAGAAAAATGAATAGCTACAGTGCTAAAAATTCAGTAATTTTTTCTCCATGAAACACAACACAATACAGCTCTATTATAATATGGATTTAAGATTTCACTGGGTCTTACCATATTCCCCAAATAGCAAATGACACACAGCAAGTTCCTGGGCATGGACAAGTCTGGTTGCTCCACAAGGCAGATTTGAATTTTAACCCTTCTGCCTCACTCACACAGAGGTTTTAAGGACAATGTAGTCCTGATGCCTACCTGAAGTGAGTTTTGCTCATAATAATTTACTAATTTAGTTGGCTTATTTAATTAAAATTACAATACTTAGAGCTATATGCATGTAAACATGAACTTATTTTTACACCTTTTTTCCCCTTTGAATCCATTTTTTATGTGAAAACTTCTGACAAGGGTGGCCACGAATTGGGGGCTGGGCTATCTGGAGAGAATGCACTGCCCGGGGGCCTCTCATGTGAGTGAGTTCTCTCTCTGCGCATCACCCCACCTTTGCCAGTTAGTGCTGGGCTCACAGCACTGTCACATGACCAAGGGGTAATTAATTCAACACTATCTAGGCTTGATGAAGGTGACCTGGGGTTTGGCTGAGGTTCTGAATTGGAAGTTTGTTTGCCAGCCCCTGCTGGGAGAATTAAGTGTGTTAGTCTCCAAGTTTTAATGATAATAGCTACCTATCCAGGAAAAGTTAGATAGGGTGACTCCTCATCCAAGATTTTTGAGGTACAGATATTATGACCTTCATCTGTTATTACAGATATAACATTATATCTGTATGATACTATAGATACTATAACTATTTAGATGAGCTCTTTAATTTAGAAATTCCTACTATGGCTTTAATTTCTCCTGCTGCAATGAAAGCTACCTAATTGTGTTGTATCTTTCATGGGGCGTCAATGTCTGTCCTGAAATGTTATCCTTCTGGGTGGGTATAAACTCAAGTATATGAGAGCATCTGCCTATATCTGTCTGCAGGATGAGTGAATGTGAGGTAGAAGAGAATGTGCACTAACTCAATGCTTCTGAGAATGGAGTAGATTGCATATAGGGGGGTGTTTATTTAGTCACTGAGTTCACATGGATTCATTGTGTACATTGTAGATGGTGTAGTAAGCTGCTTACTTACTTACGATGTAAGGAAGTGTATTAGTTAGAATAAAGCTAGCTAATTTAACAAACAACCTCCAAATCTCAGTGATCTAGAGCAAGAGAAGATTGTTGTTTGCTCATGAGGGTATTCAATGAAAGACCTTCCACATGGTTATTCAAGGCTCCAAGCTTCTTTTGTCTTGTGGTTTCTTTAGTTTCATGGTCCTGTCCACTTAGTCAGTGGCTAGGGAAAGAACCCTGTATGATGAGGTGTTATGGGCCAGACTTAGAGGTGGCATAAATTATTTCTATGCACATTCCATTGGCCATTATTCAGTTATAAACCTCACATATAAGGTTATAAACCTTACATAACTGTAAGGGAGACTGAAATATATTCTAATTGCATGCATGAGTGAAAAAAATAGTTTGGTAAACACTAGCCACCTTCTTGCTACTTTTGGTGTCAAGGACTTCTATTCCCAAACTGCTGCCATTTTTGTCTTCTCCTCTGTCACTTATTTTAATTAGAGTCAGCCTTCCACTGCACAATTAGAACTTAGGTTTTAATTGAAACTATTACCTAGAAGATACAGTCAAATATTTGCCTTGAAGTGTAAATTAATAAAGTTAGATCCTTTCTTAGGAACAGGTATATTCTAGCACTACCTAGAATAGTGTCTGGAATATATGTTTAACGAATATATGGCTGGATGAACAAACCACCCAACTTCATTGTAGAACCTCTTCTTGCCCAGATGATCTTGGGACTCTGGTGCATAGGGAAAGGGAGAAGAGAAATGGTAGAATAACATAGCAAGTGGCAGAGGGGGCTAAAATTACTTCCAGTCTACTGTGGAATAGAGAGAGTTTAAGAGTAAGACTCAGAGGGTGACTGGGTTTCACAAGTCAGCATTCTGGCCATGAGAGATATCAGAGAGTGGCTCTAAATTGGGGTGGTTGTTATAGCATATATAAAGAAGCCTCTACATCATGAGGAAGCATGGAAAACTTATGTAGGTGCTATTGAATCATCTAATATGTCACACAAATGAGCCCATCATTGGCTCTGTTCAAGCCAACAGAGCTGATCTTACAATGCACTAGCCATGCAATCAGCAGCTGTATCAACCTGCAGTAGACTTCAAAAGGGGATTCTTTCCTCACATACCACTGTCCCCTATGAACACTGGGTACACTTGAGTCCTGTGAAAGTTGAAACCAGACCAGGGGGAGAAAAAAACCTTTAGAAAGAAAAGGGAAGAAAGCTACTGAATGTGATTAAATAGTTCACTGAAGAGAAACGAAATGATTTGATGGGACTGAGCCCCTCTGGTAGGAGATAGAATATACATGGGAAGACAAAGATGAATATGTATAGGTAAAAGAAAAAGAGTCTCATGTTTTAAACATCGGCATGTGATTGTCCAGTCACATCTGCTACATGATTATTTGCTGAAATATATAACTGAATAAATTTTTGGCAGGATAGGAGCTTCTTCAATTCCATCTACAAAGTGGATAGGAGGAGAATCCTGGTTTGGGCAGTGCCACCAAAATAATGTAGTTACTCTTTTAAGCCCTTTCTCCTTTGTGTAACTCATGTTCTAATTATTGTCTTTCAATGTTTAATGCCTGCCATAGTTGCCACTCTGCCCCTCCTGTGAAAGATTTTCAGATGCTAAAGATAGCATTTCACCTTCCCTCTTCTTATGCTTTGTGCCTTCACTTCCCCTGGAATTACCTGGGAAAAGAGACACCATACTACTAAGATGGCACACAAACTGTTATCAACAGTGGGTTCACTATCGTTCCAGCAATGGTTTTGGGGAGGATGCTCTAATCATTTGCAACAGAAGCAAGTAATGTCATCAGTGCAATAGCCTTGCTGGCCCAAAGAACAGGTTCTAGAGAGCAAAGAACCTAACCAGTGCCAAAGAAATGTAAAAGTCTAGATTGCCTTTTCTATTTCCCTTTCTTCCTCCAGAAGCTGTGTCTTTCCTCTCTAAGTTCTCATGTAGCACTGTCATACTCCAGCTATTAGTAGTTATGAAATAATAGAAACATTCATTAATAACTTCTAATTGTCTTCTCTCCCAAAGTATAAGATCCTTGAGCATGAGTCATCTTGCCAACAGATCATAATTCATCTTGTTAACAGGTTTGAAAGTTACATGAGACATGAATCTGCCCCATTAATGTTATTATTGTTTTTAAACGATCAGTAACAACAGTGCTGCCTAAGTATTAATTAATCTTCATGCCTTCTCTAAACTCATTCTACCAGTGGAGGATTGGCAAACTGGTGAACTCTTCGATCTCTCGCTCTTCATTACCAACAGAGCTGAGAATAAAATGGAAATAACTGAATCTGATTCATTTTCCATGACACTAGATAGACATGATGTTTGTTTGCTAGTAATGCTTCCCCAGCCCCCTTAAAGCACCCATACTAAAATAATAAATGATTTATAACAATAAAAATGTAAGTTCTGAAACACTTTTCTTTGCTTCCTTAACAATACTCAAATGAAGTAAATAAGCATCAATAGTCATAACATCATGCATTGCACTTCCCTCCCTTCCCTTTCTCTGCCCTCAAATTCTCCTTGTTCCTTAGGGATTTAATCACCATCAGTTAGATTTATTTATTACATTTCTTCTGAAGGGCTTGAGGTCTAGTAGAAATAAAAAGGACTCCATGGGGCCTAAATTTAATGCTTCCATCACACATCTGCTCCTATCAGGCGGAAATAGTGTAGCTCAATGGCAAAGGCCAGGGTTTAAATCCAAGGCCTGATGCCACTGATTTACTATTCATCTTTGAAAAAGCTATTTGTTTTCTCTGGGGTTTTCTTGTCTCTAAATGTAGATCATCTTGCTCACTTCGTAAGTTATGGGAATAACAAGAAATAATGGATGTAGGATGCCAGGCATGTTAAAAGGGATCATTAATGGAGTACATCATTTATCCTATAAATCAATGAGTGGGCCTCAAAGCCCTGAGAAAAGGCAAGAAGGGGCCTTAACAAGAAGATGTGATATTAAGTATGTGCACTTGGAGATTTTGCTTCACATGGTTAATTATTGTTAAGAACTATTAAGTTTAGTACAAGAAAGCCCATTTCTTAATTCAGAATAATACTTGATACATAGTAGATAGTAAAAAAGTATTTTTGAATGAATGAATATAAGCAAATGGCTTCCAAAGACAAAAAGAGGGAAAAAAGAATACTTTCAGTGTTGTGTTCCCTATGGGCACATCTGGATACCCATGATCCAAAAACATAAGGAAAGAGGGATGTCTGAGGGGTGAGATAGATGGAGAAAGAAAATAGAAATAGCAGGAGTGGGCACTGGAAAACAATCCATCTTCAAGAAAATACTATAATCATCTAGTTTACTGATATGGGGAAAGATGGTATTTTACCAAATGTTATTTCTTTATTTAAAAATATCTGAGCGTTTCTAGGTTTTACCCCTCATTTTAAAATATAGAGACAGGATGGTATAGGAGTATTACACTAGATCCATTGAGTTAGTCCTACTTAAAGCCTTTAAATAACTTCCCATTTCTACTTCTCAGATTAAACCACCACACCCCTAAAACTGAAACAATAAATACATAAACCAGAAATGGTTCTCTGTTATTTTCATGGAAGTAATGTATCAGCTGATAACTTGAAGATATTGAATCTTACCTGTGTAAATATAGTCCGCATACGTAGGATGAGTTTTTGTGAAAACTTCTTTAACTTTTTCGACTTTATCAGCTTTGATTTTTGTTGCAAATGGTGTGTACATAACGGAAAATGATTCTACTCTGGTGATGGCTTCTTCAATCATGGCCTGAGAAGAAGCAAATAACCTACTTGGCATCAATAACAACATAGGACTTTTGAAGAATGTAAAATAATGTAATTACCTTTATGGATGATTTAAATATCTATATACTGTACTGCAAAGATAACATATTTTGGTCTTGAATATTCATTAGAATGAAATTTTAATTAGTTCTGTAAATACCATTTCATATTAAGAAAACCAATTATATGAAGAAAGTTTGTAAACATACACCTCTAAACTGAGCTTGCTTTAAGATAAAAATAAAATTTTTGTTTTCAAAGGTGTCACTTTTTTACTTGAATTAAAAAATTAAATTCTTAAGTCTAACATAATTATCTCACAAACAGACACTGATGAGCAATTTGTACTTAAAAAACTAATTGAAGTATCTAGATCTAAGTATTTTCTATAAATAACATAACAAACTAGACAAACCAGATTTTCCCCCCTTTTCTAATGCCTGGGAAAGCCTTCCAGAACAAGAAAAACTTTCTCAACTTCTGCACAGCAAAGTGCCTCTTCTCTCCAAATCATAAGAGCTGTTTGAGATGAATTTGCCTATTTAGGTTTTAAGAATTTCTTTACATTTTCATTGTTCACTTGTCATCACCCTGAACTTCCTGCTTTAAGTATGTCCATTATTATTTGAAACAGACCAAAAAGAAAGTTATGAGAAGTTTTAAAAGGATTTTATGTTTTTCTACAACTTTGCCTTCTAATGAGGCTTAAACACTGGAATAAAGGTGGAAATGTCTATAGTTATCTTACTGTTTTAAAAATAGCACAAAAGCACATTATAAAAATCTGTATTTATGTATAGAAATTCATTTTTTTTCCTGAAATCTCAAAGTGCCAAAAACCAATATGGAAAAAATAAATCTGAATTTTCTAACAAAGAAAAAAATCCAGCAATTTATATTATTACAGCATAGTATCTTATAAACAGGTTTCTGATTGATATTTAAAGTGATAAGAAGTCGATTTTAAAGGGAGAAGCCTAACTTATTCATTGCCTAGTCCTTGTGTTGGTGGCTTCAAATGGCCTCTCTGGTCATGGGTATCGTGTGTAAAAGAGCAGCTTTGCAGGAATTTTCTGGATGCAAAGGATCCTTCTTTCTCTGAGACAAGAATTGAAAAATGACAATGAATTTTCTCATTTACATTTTAAATTTATTATCGGGTAAATATGTGAAGGGCTGAATGAAAGAATTTACATTGCCCACAGCCCTGTCCTGTCAGTTGGAACTGGAAAGAAGCAAAGAATACAGTTGTGACACCAGACCCAGAGGCAGCACTCAGACAAGGTGCTGATGGGTGGTGTGTGTGTGTAGCAGGAGTTGGAGGCCTAGATGCCCACTCTGGAAGTCTAACATAGGTGATACAGGCACAGGATTGAAATTTAGGGCCCTGGGTTAAGAAGTGAAACAGGGTGTTTTGGCACCAGCTTCTGGTCCTCTAGCAAAAATGAAGATTCTTTAGACTGAGGAGGAGAATATTTTCTCCAGATTGGTGCATACATGTGTTCACTGCTAGAACCAATCCTAGAATGGCCAATCCAAATTGAAAAAGCAAGTAATTGGACATAGATGCATGTGAAATGATGTGCCGAAGAGAGAAGCTGTTCTAGACTTCAGTTCTAAGGTCACAACCTGACTTGACTGCTTTTTTTGAGCTGTTACTTCTTGTATCAGTTTTCTCTGGCTGCCTTAACAGACTATCACACGTATTCTTATAGTTTCCGAGGCTAGAAGTCCAAGATTAAGGTGTTTGCAGGGTTGATGATTGAGGTCTTTCTCTGTTCCATTGGCTGTGTAGTTTCTCCCTATGTGTTCACATCGTTTTTCCTGTGTGTGTCTGTGCTCTAACTTACTCTTCTTCTTCTTTTTTTAAATTTAATTAAATTTTTGCTCCCCTCTCTCCCCTTCCCCACCCACCCACTCTCCCACAAAGTCAATCCCACCTGTTGTCCATGTCCATGGTTCCTCCATTCTAGGTTCTTGTCTAAACTGCTCCCCTTCCTTGACTCTTCTTCCCTCCTCCCCCGACTCCCTTCCCCCTGCCCACTGAAGGCCTATTCACTGTATAATCTCACCCATTACAGGACAATAATGAACAAAACTAACAACAAGCAAAACAGAACCAGATATATGAATAACTTACTCTTCTTACTAGGACACGGTTATGCGGGATTAAGGCCCACCCAGCAATCTCACTTTAACCCAATCACCCTATTTGCAGATACAATCACAATCCCAGATTAAAGCATATGAATTTTGGGGACACAATTCAGCCCCTAACCACTCCTCACACCCAAAGAGCTTTTCTGGTGGTCTCTTTCAATGCCTTTAAATTCTGGATCAATAAAATTTCATGCAGGGATTTCATTCTCTAGTTTTCTTCCAGAAAGACAGGAACAGTATCCCTGTGAGACCAGGATAGAAGAAAACACTCCCTCTCCCCATCTTGTTTCTTTCCCAACTGCTGGCAGGCAGCCTGAGTGACTCCTGCGGGTTGGTTTTGCTAAGCCAGCTCACAGCAGGGACTGGAAGACTTGTGCCCAAGAGTCTAGCCAGCTTTTTTTGCATGTGGTGGAGGTGTGGTTTTTGTGTGACAGCTTGATCTGCACTTTTAAGGCTTTGTATTCAGGCTTTCACAAGGCTTGCCACTGAGGAGGGTAGTGCTGGAGCATTGCCTCCTTCTCCTCACACTCAGAGCCAATGGAAGTGGGGCTCTTCAGTGGCTTCTGCCCCCTATCTTGAAGATAGGTAAGGAAGTGGGTGATTGAGCTGAGTGTGTATGTAAGAATAAGAATAGAATTCTCCATGGAGGCACTTTCTCAAAGGAAATTATTATGGTCCCAAGAATCAGTATTGAAAATAAAGCAGTAATGAAGATACGGAAAACACTTTTACCAGATCCTGACACATTTCTGTGGTGTTTTAATAAATGGACATTTTTTGTTCTTCTGGAAGTAAACAATCCTGAGCCTGCCTTTGAACCTGTCTCACATTGCTCTTGTGAAAAATGTATATGTGTGTGTATATATATATATTTCTAGTAATATCTATATCTATATCTATCTATAGTACATTACCGAATAACTCTTTAATGAAATAACTTTGAAAGAAATGTAGCTTTAGTAAAATCTGGGAATTTTGGGTGAGATACCAAAATATCAGGTTTTCATTTTGTGATGGTAATGTAGAATTAGGCTTGTCTTTCATGAAGAATCTATTATATGCATATTGGAGAATTATACCTAAGGGTTTTGAAAAACTAGAATATTTTGTAATAATTAAAGCTATCAAACCACAGATTTTAATTCACTTTCTATGATTAGTCAAAGATTTCCCTTGATCTGAAAATAAAATAGAGAAAGAAACCAGATGAGGAATTATAGCTTTCAAAAAGTAGATGTGCTAAATGAATATGAAGGCAGAACTCAAATGACAGTTTTTAACTTGACCAAAATTTTCTGCAATTGAGTCATTCTTTCCTAATAGATGACTTTCTCTGGTATCAGTTAATGTTGTATGTGTACAAAGAATGGGGAAGACAATTGGTCCATGTGTCCTGTTAAGTGTATGTTGCTATTAATTATGCTTCCTTTGCTACTACACAAAAAGAAACTTTGAAATTAGGTGTTTAGTACAGGGGTCCTAATAACTCTCCATTGTTATCCTCACATTTGTCAAGTTTTAAAGCTTATACTAACATAAACCATGAGTGTAGGTTGGCAGCTCATTTCCTCTACAAACAGTAACTTATAATAATTTATCCTTATACTTCAGCTGAGCAAAAAGAGCCACTCTCTACCTCAGAAATCACCTTGCCTAGGATAGCTGTAAAACAAGACACTCTGGGAGAGACAGGGGAAGAGAGATACTCTGTCCAGGGTAAAGAAAACACAATGAAAGTAGAGGGAAAAGATGTCTAGTAAAAACAAAATCTATCTCCCTCTTCTAAACCCAAGGGTTGGTTCTTCCTGGTAAACTTTTAAGAGCACTCAAGCTGCTCAAGGAAAATCTGACACAAATATAAATCTCAAGCATTTTAACATAATGGGATTATGACTTTTTTCCCCTATCTTTTTGCTGGATGATTTGAACAAGTTGTAACCTTTTAACTATGTATCTAGTAATGGTGGTTCAGTAAATAGAAATCCTGTCACATCCAATTAAAAAATGTGATCAAATTATTATAGATTATTATCACATTTTTCCTTTAATACTCCAATATCAGAGTTGATCATAATTGCAGCAAATTGCTTTACTTCCAAGATTACATCTGGAAGGAACTTCACAAATTTTCCAGCTAAATTCACTAAGTTGGAGGTGAATTGTGATTTGGAGAGGCTGAAGTGACTTTTCTAAGGATGAAGAGCTTATTTTATGGAATTTAGAATTTGGGTCTCAAATAGTATATTGAACATTTTACTTTGTCTTTTGAAAATTATGGTTTTTACCTCCTGGGTTTTACCCTCTTATTTAAAAACTTCATAATAAATATAATTTTAAATTCTAAAATATTTGATTTATTTTAGTTTTACAGTGCATGTGAGTACTGTAATATATGCGAGCATGTATATATTATATATATATATATATTTAGAATATATATATATTCTAAAAATGTATATCCTGAGTGCATATTTAGGCATTTTTCAGATTCCTGTGCAGTTAAGTGTGGCCTCATGGCTGAGAGTGGGCCAATAGAATGCTGGTGGGAATGGTACTCATTCCAGGCCTAGCCCCTATGTATGATCCTGCCTACCACAACCCTCTATTTTCTTTCCCTATCAGTTGCAGGGAAAGGAAGGATACCTAAAACATGGAGAAAGATGGAGCCACAAGCAAGAAGGAGTACAGGTCCACATGTTGCTGATGGAGGAGAATCAGTCAAGAACACCCACATTGGACTACGCTGTAAGGAAGAAATCAACTTTTTTTCTTTTTAAAATCCTTGCTGAGGACATATTTTCATTGTTTTCAGAGAAAGAGGAAGGGAGAGTGAGAAACATCAATTTGAGAAAGAAACATCAATTTGTTGAATCTTACCTGCCAGGACCATTGATCAAACCCACAACCTAGGCATGTGCCCTGACTGGGGAATTGAACTGTGACCTTTTGATTTTGAGTGGATACTCCAAACAATTGAACCAGCACAGAGAAAATAAACTTTTATTGTTTTAAGTTACTGAAATTTTGGAGTTGCTTGTTTTAAACAGTTGGTCTATTCTAATACACAAATAATAACAAATAAAAATTAAAATTTCACTCATAATCTTATTTTTTCCTGCTGAGCCTTATGTGTTATAAAGAAGGTATAGAGAAAAGCATGTTTTTTTTTTTAAGAAATAAAATAACTTTCATGTAGCAGTGATAAATGCTTTTATATATCCGATTTGCTTTTAATTCTCATAAAGGCCATGTAAGTAGGAACTAAGAGTGAATAAATTGTTTTATTTTGGAAGTTAAAATAATTCAATTAAAAGGAAACAGTGCTATACTCGCAAACTATAAGTCACTGAGTTGGGAACCTTATGCCTTTAGTGACTAACATGACTTTGTCATTGCATTAATAATGATACAATTTTGAATAGTAACTAGAAAATAAAAATATAAATTCTGTGAGCAATATTTTTCAAACTAAACCCTTTAAACATATATAGGTTTAATATGGATGATTTTAATTTTCTTGAAATTAAAAATTAACTGGAGTAGCAGATTCTCCTTAAGAGCAGAATATCCTACAGTGAGGCTTCCTTATAAATCTAGTCACTGTATCATATAAGTAATATCCAGAATTGACATTTGTAGTGATGATTTTATTAATATAAGGACACATCAGAACAAAATAACTGAATGTTTTCCCTTGATTTGATGATCAATAGGAATTTATAGGAGTTCTCTTATTAAACAACTTTCATCAAAAGTTATGTATTTTTCTAATATAAGAGGATATTTGGCAGTTTGTCATTACATTTTTCAGCCCAGTGATGTGAAAATTACATTTTCATGCAATTTAAAATAAGTTATTTAAATTTCTATTTGCATATATTAGCATTGTCTGGAAATGACCAAAGATGGTATGAATTTTCGCACCAAGGTAAGCGATTTTTTTATATAGCTGTTTTGAATTCTTTACTTTGTAACTTTTCCTGTTTAAAAATAATCATAATAAATATAATTGTTAATTCTGAAGTTATTAATTTAGATTTGCAGTGTATCTGTAAATGCTATAGGATTTTGGGACATATATTTTTATGTACATATATCTCAATATAGTATGTGTGTGTGTGTACACCACTGTCCACTATCCAGTCTGGTTAGGGTTAGAGTTAAGATTTTGATTATATATACATTGCTTCCATTAGCTGAATAACTTCTGCATTTAATACATAAAATTTACTCTGTATTAATTTTAATCATTTATATTTTGTAACAAAATTTTATTTCCCCATTCTTTCAGCATGGAACTAAGGAGATCTAAGGTATTTTAAAATCACTCAACTTTATGATCAAGGAAGCTGAGGGTGGTGAGTTCTGGTGACACAGATGAGGATACAAAATTAGAGATAAAAGCAAGACAAGATCCTGTCTCCTCAACCAATGCTTTCTCTTATACCAAATGACTGTTTTCATCCTTCTAATTAGATTGTAAATCCAGGAGCATAAGTATCACTTTCCATTTTCTTTTTCTATTAGTATCTTAATCCTATCTTCAAAGACAACAGTTTGACTCTAACACTAACAGAGAGACAAATGACTCACATCACATTGAACCTAAATCAGGTCAAGATCCTCTTCACAAATGAATACTAATACAAAACGGAATATTCATTGTTCACAGCTACAGATCACAATAAGACTGTTTTGTATTAGCCACTCATTAGATTTGGGATATCTTATCAATTAACATGCCTGTCTCAAAGAGAAACATTTACAAAAATTAAATGAAAGGCTTCTTGATAGGAAAACTTAAATAATGTGCCGGGGTTGGTCTAGTTTAGTCAGTGCCAAAGCACAAACAATTTATAAATAGAATGTAAAGTACTTTCTTTTTCTAAAGACCCTGAATAATTTTCTGCTTGCACATTAGAGAAACACCAGCTAGCTGATAGAAATGCAGAGTTTCAAGTGTGGGTTTCAGCAGCCTCCAGACTCTTTAGGATGCCACAGAGCTTTTATTCTTGATGACTTAAGATGAATCACCAAAAAGTATCACAGGAATAAATAGCGACATTACTGTAATTATTTCATAAGCACAACTGGGTATTACTAATGAGCTGTAGGCTCTGTATTCAGTGGTAAATGTCAGCAGAGTTTGGGACCCTTTTTGTTATTGTGCATTCCAGCTCCATACTTCTTTTGAGTTATATGGAGGTAGGTATCCCTTTCCCTAACTGTATGTTGTTTTCTGACTGGTGCGTTTAGATTGGGGTGTGGCTTTTGTATAGCCAGCTGGTTGATGGCAGGGATCAGACAGGAATCTGGTGACCTTGGTCCCCAGACTTGTACTGCTTTTTCCACAAGCATCTGTTTTACTTCTGAGGCTACAATGGAAGGCAACTTGAGCGGAAAAGTCAAGGATGCCTTAGAAAAAGTATATATGGGAGAAAAAGTCAAAAGAATTCAAGGATGTTTAATTTGAAGACAAGATTAAGTAAGTTTCAGGGACTAACTTTTTGCCATCAGAAAGCAACTTGTCCTTGTTCTCTGTCCATGTAAACTTCAATTAGGCCATTGATTAATCTGTAAAACTCACTTATTAATTGAATGAGTGGTCACTGTGCACTGCTAAGTACTGTAGACAAGTAAGTTCCTTTATTTGTTAAGACAACACTAGAAAACAAGCATCGTTACCCATTGTACAGGTGAGAAAAAAAATGGGTCTTTATTTTATACAATGTGCAATTGTTCACATGGTTGCTTTGTGACAGAGCTGGGATTCAAGTCAGTTCTGTCTCAGAGCCTTGTGCTCTGAGCTCTTGGGGTTGTGCAGATGCACAGATGAGGTCTGCAGCCCTGTGTCTCCCACAAAGTCAGGATTCCAACGGCAAGAAGGGCTCCTCTATAAAGCTTCACATGGCAGAAATGGAATCCTTAGCAGGAGAAGAGAAGTTCTAAGGAGCCTCCCAATGAGGAAACTGTCTGCCTTGGAAGCTAGCAGGTCTATGGCCCTGGTGGCATACAGGCCAAGGGATGACAACTGCCTGGAGTCAAGTAATAGGGACTGCTGTGTCACATGGAAAAGTGTCTTTATAGCGCTAGTGTCTCATACTCAAAGTTTGTCTTAGGTATATTCCTACCTTCCTATAATTTCTTTTTCCCCCTCAAATTTCAGCTTTGCTTGACAACCAAACACCTCTTCATTCTTATTCCTCCCCTTGGACTGTTATTAATCTCTTCCAGGCTGAGGCTCCTCATGGGGGACTTGAAGGCAACAGATTGTAGGAGGATGACATGAAGGGGCAGGTTTCCTCCTATATATGAGTTCCCATCATCAAAAGATGCCTCAGAATGGGGATAAGGGCATTGCTGAGACATGAAATGAAGTTCTATCTTCAAGAGACCTGCCACTACATTTCCAAGTTTTCTATGTTCAGTCTTCAGTTTTACCTCTGATTTGTGCCTTGCATATGAATGCTAAAGCAGGCCAAGCCCCACCTGATGAAGAAGGAATAAAGTGAAGACTTGTCGTGCTTATTATCATATTTTCCACCCCTTTAGGTTCAGGCCTGAAATAGTCTTCTCAAGATTTTCTGGAGGTTATTGTCTTTCATAAGCTGTGGACTCCTGGTTTAGGCTGCACTGTATAAAATAGCACCTATGCTTTCTTGGATAAAAATAGGTTAGCTCAATAGTTACTTTGAGATCCTGAGTGTCAGTTTTATAGTATATGAAAAGTCAAACAGAAACTCAGAGACACAGCTGTAAGTATGATGGTTACTAGAGGGAAGTGGGTGAGGGGCAGTAAAGGGGGCCAATTATATGGTGACAGAAGATGATTTGACTTTGGGTGATGGACATGTAACTGGGTGCTGAGCAAGGGTTTCCTGAAAATAGGAGAACAGCCCTCATAGTGCTGGACTGGGGCAAGGGGGAGTGGCTAATATGGTGTTTAGGATACATTACATAACAATGGCGAGTTAATAGCCTTACCTTTTTGAAGGGAAGAGGGCTACCACCCAGGGTAAATTGTGTATGTGACCTGTGAAAATGCTGAGGGACGTATGACATAGCCGTGGAGCTCATATAGTGTCTGTACAAAAGGCAGGGGGCAGAGGCCCACTCCAGACGTCTGTGCATTGCTGGGAACTTCTTTAGCCCTGACTAAAGGTGGTAGCCAGAAGAAGGGAAAAGATACGGGGGAACTGGCAAATATGGTGGACACTAACACACCATAGGAGGGGCTGGATATGAGGTCACACGTTTAAATGAGGGCAGTAGAAAGAGAAGAGAGAGAGCCAAGTGGTCGAGAGCAGGGCTGTCAAACTCATTTTCAGCAGGGGCCGAACGTAACTTTAGGACTGTGTAAATGTAACTACTCCTTAGGAGTTAAGGCAGCCAGGTAGGAACAAGGTGCTAGGCTGGATAAAACAAGGTGGAGGGCGAGATTCGCCTGTAGGCCTTGTGCTTGCCACCTGTGGCCTAGAGTAACAGAGAGGAAGTCTGAGAGCCAGAAGTCTGGTGAGGGGGCAGAGCCGGTGGAACTGTGGGGAACCTGCCTAGCCACGTGGGTTTATGAGAGATGATTGGAGCCGAACTGTGACTGGAGATGTTGATCTGCAGATTGCTGTCTACTGAACCATGGTACCACTGACTGGCATATTCTGGAACTGGCCTGGGTTGGTTAAAGGAGGCAGGATTATGTGTTTCTGGTTGTTTTAAAGGGAGTGGGACTTAATGGCAGAAATCAGTGTAATCTTGAAGTAAATAACCCTTTTCCTTTACCATCAAACTCTTACACTGGGAGTCATACTTTCTGGTGGTGGGCAATCGAACCCCACAGCTGTCCCAGAACAGCATTGGTGGGGGTTCTGTAATAGGCACACAATGAAATATACAGATCATGTACCACAGTCATGTACACTTGAAACTTATATGACCCTATTAATCAATGTCACCCCAGTAAATTTAATAAAATAGATGTTTTTCAAACAAAAGAAGAACTAAAATTCTATGGAACCATGAAGTTCTTAGTTCCCACCACCTACCTGTGTTGCAAAAAAAATAAAATAAAATCCTAAGAAAAAGGAAATTGTGCCATATGTTAAAGGTTGACATTTAAAGTGCCAAAGTCTCGTTATTTGGAAGAGGGAAGGTTATGAAAAGGAAAATGAGCTGTAGTACAGGTATAGTATAGTATAGGAGCTATATATAGTGCAGGTACAACAAGCAGTCTTTGGTAATTAGGAAAATACAATTGTATGAGTTCAAGAAAAAAAAATTTATTTTTCATTGGTGTGCAATACCATCAAAGGGATGAATGAATACAAACAAAAACATTCAAAGCTTTGAGGCATACAGACTATCTTATAACTAAGTGAACACAGCTTTAAAATTTTTATGATTTCATGAAATAGTCATTCTATTGCTGCTAAAAAATGTGACCTCAATTTCTCTGCAAGCTTGTAAATCAATAAAAATCTATGGGAAATATAAAAGTTAAGCATAGAACCCTCTAAATTTGATTTTTGATTTTAATATGCAAACAAAAACAAAGAAGGAATCAACATGTTCACAAATTTAAAATGGAAGGAAAGCCTTTATCTAAACTAAATAACTTCATGGCAACCCAGCAAAATAGTCTCAGGACTCCTGGAAATCAAATAGCTGTACCTAAATTTGCTCAAGTTAAAAAAGCCCCCAAATTGCCTTAGATCTCTGAAACCCGTATCATTCTCAAGTGAGAGATAATGAAAAGAAATTTCGAGGTTGCTTTTATTCTCCCTTATCAACTGTTAGAACCCAAAAAAAAGCTTTTTAGGAGAGGGCAGGGAGGAAAAGTTGACTTTCATGGGGCATGGTTCCTCCATCACCTGCAAATATGACTGCAAAACCCAACCGGCACCATTTGAAAAATAAGTAAATATTTCTTAGGAGTGGTTGAGGATTAATTTTCTTGCCTGATATGATGTCACTGTTTTCTAAAGAGCTTAAATGATTAATTTGCAGATAGAGGGCTAGCGTACAGGTGAAGGATGTCATTCGGGTGAAAGATGTGTCCTCCTGCAGGGCATATTTGAGGCACTGTCCCCAAATTCTCACATTATCTGGATACCTGGTGCTGCTTTAGCAGGAGACATTTAGCCTTTTATTTCTGTGACAACTGGGGCTTCAAAGTCAGATAACCTCTGACAAGGTGGCACGATGACTAAAATTCACATGGGGGTGAATTAATTAAATGTTGGACTCATTTTTGAAAGAAGACTTTGGCTCCTGGCATGCACATGTGGGGTTGAGGAAGGACAGTGTGGGAAGAAGGGACAGATAGATAAGTCAGGTAAAAAGCAACCTCACCTGCTTGATAATCTAGGATAATCAGTGTCACCAAATATATATAGTTATATGATAGTCCTGAAATGTACATGAATTTAATATGTGTAGGGTTCAAGTGCCTTTCTCCACCCCTCCCTCCCCTTCTCTCCCTCCTCCTTCTCCTTTTTTCCTTTCAGTCGTGCTGATGCCTGGGACACTCACAGAACATCAATGGAAGAACTACACAAAACTATACAAATAGAAAATAATGTCACGGTCACTATCTCCTTCATGGGAACACTCAACCTTGAATCAAATATATACCTCAATTACATCTTTCATTTAAAAGTGAACCTCCCCTGCTGGCATACTACCTCAAATAGCATCAAAGTGAAATGAAACACAGGCAGCATTTAACAGTGCTGGTAACCATGGAAACATATCATTAAAGAATATATAAACAGGAATGAATAATTAGATGAGAAATTCATTTCTACATGTATCTTTTTCCAAGACCTAGGAAAAATGGCTCTCTTTTACCTTCCATCTCAACTTGGACACTTCCTCTTAAGTCTGCCTTTTAAAAATATGAGAATTTATAAAGTGAGAATTTTAATATTGCTTAGCATAATGAATGATCTTTTTGTAAGCAAGTGACTAAAAATTCTTGCAATGCCCATTGTTGTCTAGATGTGACCCTGCATACAGGAAAGGCTCCTGAAGCAGCCAGGGTGTTTGCCTTGGGGATGGGAGGTATGTGAAAAACCCAACTTACACCTTGGTGAGAAGGGCATAACAGTGCTTCATCTTTAAAAAGAGGAAGCACAGGTTGCCTGAAAAGATTGCGGGGATAATCTGGTGCTTATGCACTGCCTCACTTGCATTGTCAGGTAGACTGCATCGCTTGGGCAGGTCAATTGACACTTTTAAGAAGCTCGAGGTAAACTCTATAGTATGCTTAGTTGACCATTAACATGAAAAGATTGTAAATGGCCTTAAAGACCATCTAGCACAGGGCTGTGCATCAGAGTCACCCAGCTGGGGAGAAGTAGACAAATGTTTACAGGACCTCACCTAACTCTGGAAATCTAATATTTAAAATACGTTCTCAAGTGACTATGATACAATTGGTGACTAGGCCAGTGTTGGAAAACCACTAACTGAGGCTAACTTCCTCATCATATCAACGCAGAAACTAAAGTCTAGAGCACTTGTAGATTGAGTTGCTGGACTCAATTTCCCTTTTCTATAGCGATATCATCTCCACACCATTGTCATGGCTTTGCAGTGAGCATGTGAATCTTACCCCTTTCCCTTGTGCTTTGTCCCCATTGCTTGGTTTTTGGCCAATAGGTTGTTAGCAAGCATAGTATGACCAGAGGCTTGAAATGTGCTTATATGGTTTTTCTTTTTCTCGTAGACTCCTGGGTATTTTCCATAAGATAAACAGACATTAAATAGCCGTTAGCCAAAGGAAGATGAAAGGCATGTGGATCACAGTTGGATCTCTTGGCAGCTTGGAGCTAAACCTAACCAAGCCCAGATAAAGCCAGCTTAGATTATTCATGCCCAGGGCAGCCAACTTGCTTATTAGTATAAGTCACTGAGTTTTGAAGTGGTGTGTTAGCACTGCCTGGTGGCACAGTGGATAAGGCACTGGCCTGTGAACCCAAAGGTTGTTGGTTTGGTTGCCCAGCCAGGTCTCCAGCCAGATCCGTAGCTGGAGGCAGGTGAAAGGCAACCATCCATTGATGTTTCTCTCCCTCTCTGCCTCACTCCCTTCCTCTCTCTCTGAAAAATAATAAATAAAATCTTAAAAAAAAAACAACAACAATGGTGTGTTACACAGTAGCAGTAACTGACTAATACAGAAAAAAAGTGACACCCAAAGTGGAATTCCAGCATAGGAATTAGAAGTTACATCATGTGCATCTCAAGTCTGACCTCTTTCTACTGCTCATATTTCTTTTGCTTCCTTTCCTTTACTGAGTTAAGCACAGGTATCCATTGCCTCCATCCAGTTCACCTGCTCAGCCTACATTCTCTAGGTTCCATACATTCTGCCACTGTTCCTCATTAGAGCTTGCTTGAATTTTGTTACCTTTCATCATCAGAGTTTACTTTTATTTCATCCTTTTCCTTCAGGATTCTGTTTTCATGTTTCCAAAGGTACTAAGAGGTCTCAAATTAAACTAATTCCCACAGTTTTGTTTAGGGTTCACCCATTAATGAGCTAAAAACTTCCAGATAAAATTCTATTGATTATGACCTGAAGATGACAAGAGACTCAATGCCAAATGGTGGGAATGGACGCATGATATGTGGCAATTACAAGGAAAAAGGTTTTGTTTGTTGTTTTTATTTTGTTAAAGATTTTATTCATTATTTTCAAAGAGAAGGGCAGGGTGGGAGGAAGAAGGGAAGAGAAGCATCAATGTATGGTTGCCTTTCACCTGCCTCCAGACAAGGACCTGGCTGAACACAGCTTGCAGGGTTTGCAGGCTGGCACCAATCCACTGAGCCAGAGATCAGGAAAAAGTTTTTTAAGTGAGTACTTTGATGTTTTTCAAACCATCTCTAATCTAAATACTATGAAGGAAGGGGCAAAAGTAGGTTTACAGTTATTTTTATGAAAAATAATACAATGATTAATAAATAATAATGCAAAGATAAATTCTGTTTCCTGTACTCACAATTATAAACCTACTTTTGCCCCATGCTGTATAATGCCTGGCTGCTTTTAGACACTTCTTGTTCAAATTTTATAAACTCCCTGCCTGTCAAGGCCAAATAAATAAGTAGACTTTAAACATAAGCCTTCAAGAGAAATGGCTGATATGGTATTTCTATTTTGTTCCTTTCATGGGAAAAATTTTTCATATAGAAGCAAATCTTTAGAGAGAACACATTTTTCTTCTACAGAATATATAGGTGTTTTCTTTAACTTAGTAAAAAAATTTTTACTCTTTCCTTGACCTTATTTTGTCTCTAATTCTATGTTGAAGACTTTATTTTTATTATGAAGTTGAAATGACATAAAATTTTACCATGTATATGACTAATATTGGAATATTGTCAATATCAAGAAAAAAGAACTGAAATTAAAAAAATGAGTCTAAATGATTAGTATAAGCAATCAATTTATGTTCATTGTTGAGTTATACTACCTTATTTTCTGGTTAGTACAGAGAAATCCACTAGCTTGCTGCTGCCTTGATTGCCATGTTTGAAAAAAGCTAATAGCTAAGGCCTTAGGATTTAAATGGAGACATCAGTGAACACCAAAACCAGTGAGACAAAGACTTGGAAATCTGCAACCTTTTCCAAATACTCCGATGAATCCTATAATTAACTAAAGCACAAAAGTTGTCTATAATTGTGAACTGAAGACACACACACAGAAATACATCTTGAATTCATATAAGTATTGAATTTTAAAATTGCAAACAAAATAACAATTTCAAAATATTCTCAACATTATTGGTTTGAGGTTCATGTCAACTCAATATTTCAATCAGTTAACAGAGTCACTTAACAAATATGTTTTGAGCCACTTTTTACGGTTCACTTTGATGGTACTGTTGAAGAAAAACAGACTAAGAAAAAGTGGTGTCTAACTTAAGTATCGGTTTCTTTTCTTGGTAAATATTTTGCATCAGAATATATGTTCCTTGAAGAGAGAGTGACGTTTATTTTGTTCACATGTATTTCCAACACAGCACAGTGCTTAACATATCATCGCTAAGTGCTCAATAAATATTTGTGGAATGATAACAAATGCAATTCGAGAGTAAAGAAAAAAGGTATCCACTAATTTAAGAGGCACCTGGAGACACTGGATTGGAAAGGTTTCAAGCCTGAATGACCACAGTGCAGTTTAAGGAGGCACTATATGACACTAACATTCTGGGTGTTATTTTTTTGCTTTGAGTGCTAAAAGCAGTAAATGTCTCCTGCTAGTCCCAATACCAAAAAGGAAAAGGGCCATTTCAAAGAGAATGAGCAGTTCAAGAGCCTTAACCTGTGGTTGTGAATCACTGAAAAGTCAAGGAAAGGCTTTAGGAACCCAAAGATGCCACCATCTTCCTCAAGGATGTGGCTGGTGAAAATCTTGTTTCTCAATGCAACCAGCTCCTGATTTTGTCTTTTCCAAATAATTACACCAAAGAAATATTCCTTTTTTGGTGAGCCCTTTTTGGGAACCATTTATGCCATTGATGTCTTTAGGATGGTGAACATTTCAATTCCAAGTGCAACTTGAATTGGGTGGAAAATCTTGGTATTCTCTGCACAGATGGGCAACCAGTGAAGTTGGCACTACTTCAGTCTCTGCTTCTTCACTAAGGAAAGATGCTCCACATGCCACACTTTCTACATGGGCTTGTGTTGGTGTCAGCAGCCCTTCCAACAATTCCAAAGAGGTCTTCCTACTGCTGTTAAAGTCTTCAACTCCCCTCAGAGCTTCCCTCAGAGAACTCAAATCAGTGCCTCTTCAGTAGATCTTTGTCAAGACACAAGAAAGCGCACTCTGAGGTTCTTTCCTATAAAATAATTTTGTTGGCAATCCAGAAAAGAAAGTTAGATGTAACTTGGTTTGGTTAATTCTTTGAATTTTTAAAGAGAAAAGACAATGTTAACCAACTTAACAACAACCCACAACCTTCAGACCACCTAAATTTTTTAAGAGAAAAGAAAACTCATTTTAGGATAAATTGATAGTGAGTTCATTCCAGTACTACTTTTATTTTTTAATGGCTGGTATCATAGTCGGATAAATGAGACAAACCTTTTGATTGAAAGGTTGAATTCACTATTAGAGATGCTGCTGAAAAACTATGAGCCTTATTTTTGGTCAAACTGTTACTTCAAGTCAGGTGGCTGGAGTCAAATAACAATATGAACTTTTCAATACTAAGGGTGCGGCTGACAAAGTCTTGAGAGTTTCTACATGCTTGGCAAATGGCTTATCTGTTATAAGGGTCACTTTTTGTTTAAATGACTTTAACATCAAAAGATAGACAAGCCTTGACAATAGAGATGTAACAAAAATCACTTCATTGACTTGAGGACAAAGGAACTAATGTAATGTGAATTTTGGTGTTTTTCTGATGCATGCCCTACCTATATGAGATACTGTGAGCTCTAGGATCTCTGACTCCATTTGCTATTCAAGACTTTGTGATCAGGGTTTTTAGCTCTGTTGCCATTAAAATGAAATGCTGACATTGGTGAGATGTCAAATATAATATTTCAATTTCTTATTCCAGAAAACCTGCACAACCTCACAAGAATGAGAAAGCCGGAATAATCTGTAAATGCTGCTTTGGTATTCTATGTGTAGGAGATCGATTTTCAATGCAATGAGATCAAGGGTAAGCACATTTTTCTCTGTGTATGTTTATGAATATTGTTTCTAGGTGAATGCCTACACATTGGATCAGATTCTTAGAGAGGTTTGTGACTCAAAAAACCAACCAACAAAAAACAGAAAGAAAATTAAAAATCAAAAAGAACAATTAAGGTAGGGAGTGAGCTTGTTCGGCAGCTTGCCTGTTTAGCGGGGCTCCTCTGCACTTGTTGCGTGGGAGTTCTGCAAGAAAATGAGCTGTTATCACTTTTCCTCACCCTGCTTTGCTGTGTGGCGCAGACCAGAGTTGGTCCTGGTACTCACGTTGCAGGAGATAGAGCCATGCTCAAGGTAACCCAGGTGGCTGAGACCATGACTAAATTGAAGGTGGGAAAACAGAAAAGGGAAAGAGGAGCGGAAGGAGGGAGTCTTGTTTATTTCCTGATGCTATTATATCTAGCCCTGGATCTAAGGTGCAAGGGGCTTGGGAGGGTAGTAGCATTTACTATGAAGTTCTTCTTGATGTAATATTATTACTTTAGGTGCAGTATATAAATACATAAGGGTCACTGCTTCGAAATAGCTAGTTGTTTACTTGACTAAGGTTTTCTGTTTTGCCAATTAGTTCAGAACTGTGATGAGGGCTCAAGGTATTTGAGAGGAGGAGGGTGGCTGGTAATAGAAGATGGGTATTGGGTCACAGAGGCTTGCATGCAAGTACCATCTCGTGACAAGTTTTATCCAATCCTTTCTAGCTCTTGATGAGGTGACATGATTATAGAATAACATGTTTTATTCAAAGTGATATATCCCGGTGTGAGTTGTCATATAGCATAGAGCTTTATGTTCTTTTTTTTCTCACTGAGTTGATGATATGAAGAATATTCTTAATACACTTGAAAGGTGTTCTTGAGCTCACCAAAGCAAGGGTCAGTCTTTTGTGTATAAAGTTTGTAAGGCAATAGTCTATGAGAGTGAGTTGTAGACTGGTTCTCAAATTTTTTCATTCTGAAAATTTCCACTTTCTGTTTAAAACAGTTAAAAAGAATAACTAGCCAGAGTAATAAGGATTTTCCAGGGTTGAAAGGAAGCTGTATAGCAAGTACTCTGCTTACAAAGGTAGTGAAAACAGTCTATCTTTATTCAGCTTTAATGAATGTCTATGAATGTAGATGCAATTACAATTCTTGGTCTGTGATATTCGGGGCATTCTTAACCCAGTGACCCCACTTCTGGGAATATATTTTAAGAATCCCAAAACACCAATTGGAAAGAATATACATGATTATAGCAGTGTTATTTACAATAGCTAAGATCTGGAAACAGCCCAAGTGCCTATCAGTAAATGAGTGGATAAAAAGCTGTGGTACCTTAACACAATGGAATACTACATGGCCAAACAAATGAAGAAACTCTTTACCATTTGTGTTAGCATGAATGGACCTAAAGATTATTATGCTAAGTGGAATAAGCCAGTCAGAGAAAGACAAGTACCATATAATGTTGCTTACTCATGGAATCTAACAAACAAAATGAACTGATGAACAAAACAGAACCAGAGGCTAGGGTACATGGAACAGACTGATGGGTGTCAAGAGGACAGTAGTAAAGGGGAACAGCTTAGACAAGAACCTAGTATAAAGGAACCATGGACATGGACAACAGGTGGGATTGACTTTGGGGGGAATGGGTGGGTGGGGAGGGGGACAGAGGGGAGCAAAAAGGGGATGGATGTAATACAACAACAATAAAATAAAAAAAATAAAAAAAGAGGACAGTAATGTGGGAGGGACTAGATAAAAGAAGGTGAAGAGATTAACAGAATAAAATGTAAGCATGACCCCACAGACACAAATAACAGCCCATGGACTGAAGGTGGGGGCTGGGTAAAGGTGAGCAAAGGGAGAAAATGAGAGACATCTGTAATAGTGCCAGCAATAATAAACAAACAAACAAACAAACAAACAAATTAATTAATTAAACTGTGTGGTTGCCATGGTGGTTGGAGAGTGGGGCATCCCTGTCTTTAAAGTTTGCATGGACTGAGCGTTCTTTGGCAACATTCCATATGCCCTTTTGGTTTAAACCAGAACAAGGTATGTGTGGGGGAAGAAGCATGTATTTGAATTAAGATCAAGGAGAGGTTGGCTAGCAGAAGGAAACATATAACATGAGACAATGGAGGTTTGGTGGGGTGCTGGGGCAGGTTAGAGGGGTTTAGTTTATAGAATTTATCTATAGGGTGCACTTTTTAATTGTTACTTTAAAAAATTTTTTGTGACCACATTTGGTTGTGTCTAAAAATGTGATTATTTTTGGTGCTAACATGGGCATTAAGAATAGGCCTCTTCAAACACTTGATGCTAGTCATCTCTTACTTCATAGCTGAGGCTCTTGTAGAAACTAACTTGCCTCAGTTTAGATAACTGGTGTTAGAACTTGGACTGAATCAGACTTGACTTCCAGACAAGGGCTCACAAAGAAGGATATGTTTTAATTATCTGTTCCTAATGCAGAATGGTAAAAATCATAGTATTTGTTTTATTCTTTATTTTTACTCAGCGAACATGTATGTATGTATAGGTAAGTGGAATTTATTTTCCTAGTTTGAGGTAATTAGTGAAATTAGTGCTCTTTGAAAGGTAAAGCAAACAACAACAACAACAAAAAATTAACCAATTTCAAGCTCTTGACCTGTTTTAGGTTGAACCAACACTAGACCTTTTCTTTCTTTCTCTCTCTCTCTCTTTTTTTTTTTTCTAGTTCAATGTAGAAAATATAACAGGTACCCAATATAATGTTTGTTTAATGAATGAATAAACTATAATAAACATATATTTGGGACCTAATATATGCCAGGCCTGGTAACTATTATCTCATCTCAAGACTCAATTCCTTTTTCACTTCTCTCTAGAAGCCTCTGAAATTCTTTCATAAAATGTCCTCTTTCTTTAATATAGCTATAGCTCATATTATTTAGTTCTTTTTCTTTTTCTTTTCTTTATTATTATTTTTTTAAAGACTTTGTTTATTACCTTCAAAGAGAGAGGAAGGGAAAGGGGCAAAGAGGGAGAGAAACATCAATGTATGGTTGTCTTTCACCTGCGCTACATACCTGGCTGGAGACCTGGTTTATTTTCAAATCTAGCAATTCTTTACAACTATTCACTTACATGCCTTATAAACAACTACTACTGTTTGGCATGTTTTATATTTCCTTAGTAAAGTCTAAAACTTATTAGCAAATTAATAATTTTTTTAGATTAAAAATTTCTATACTTATAAGTCAACCTTAAAAAATACTTACAGATCTCAATTATAAGTAAGGCTAACTTAAGTTCTTATTTTTTGTAGTAGGTAAACCTAATACTTGATTATCTATTGAAGGTACCATATGATAGAAATACAGATAGACAACTAAAGGCCAAGACACAATAGGGAAAATGGGGGGGAGGGGAACCAGGAAGTATTAGAAGACTGTTGATGATTATTTCTCACTTTTATATTAGTGTTATAGCAGATTTTAATCTAGTTGATTCCAAAGTTTTATATTCAATTCAATTAAACCATCTTGAAACACAAAAGAACGGCTTCACATAGTCTGGATAGCAGAAGATATGAAAGAGGGAGGCGGCTTTTGTAGTTGCTTTTCAAATAGTTAAAAAATACTTATTTGGAAATAAATTTCCATTTGGTCAGTGTGGTCCCAGTGGGAACCACTTGATGAAAGTTTTATGAGTGTAGAAATCCACTTTAAGTGAGGAAAGCAGTTTAATAGTTAGCAAATTAGGAGTTGTTTCTTGGGGATAAGTGAGATCTTCACTTTGGATATATTTCAGCAGAAATTTATTTGTGGAAGGCGAATAGGACAAAAATAGATGTATACATTGTGACAGAGATTGACCTGGTACATTCTCAATTCTATACTTCCAAGAAATTATGACTCTTTTCTTGACATTTAACTGACCTTCCATATGATTTCTTGCTACCATTTTGAATAATAATAAGGTTTGTAGTTTGGTTACAAATCCTAAATGTGTTCCAAATCCTAAATGTCACCCAACAAATACAACTGATCTATGTAGTTTCCTTTATTATTTTTTATTTTTATATTCTCCCATGGACATTTTTTAAATTGCTTTTTAGAGAGAGAGAGAAAGGGAGAGAAAGAAACATCAATGCAAGAGAGGAGCATCAATTGGTTGCTTCTTATATGCACTCAGGCTGGGGATCATGTGCCCCCAGACTGGGAATCAAACCCATGAATTAGGTAGGTGCTCTGACCAGGAATTGACCCCACAATCTTTCGGTTATGAGTTGGTGCTCCAACCAACTGAGCCACAGTGGCCAGGGCTTTCCTTATTTTGTAATTGGTATTATTTCTAGTATCTGCTTTTACAGGTCATGGATCAAAAGGAATCTATGAAAATATCAAGTTCATATTTCAAAGGATCCTGTCATTACAGCAGGATGCCTAGGAAAACAGTTCCTGGGATGTCTAAAATTTATATTGGGTTGTAAAACTGAAGTATGGGCCAAGGGTTAACAACCTTGAATTTTGCCCTTAAAATTAGTTTCAGAAAACCTACTTCATTATAAATATATTACTACTGAGTAGTGCCCTTCTGATTGATATGCCCACAGCTACCTTTCTCAGCAGTCTTTTAAGCACCAATCCTTCATTTTGGTTCTAAAAATGAGATGGGCTCCTCCTCCCTAGTTGAGACATCAATTTTTACCTGCCAATACAGTTTGATGAGCTTGCTTATACACTGCTCACTTCCTCCAAAAAGCCAGAACATGTAGTCAGCGATCATGGCACTCCTAAGAACAAGGACAGATTTTTTTAAAAAAAACAAATCTGTAGGACAAAAGGAAAACCATAGCAGGCAGTGTATATAAATACTGATGAAGAAGATTTTGTAATGCATAAATTTGACTGGACTAATATTAAGCAAAGCATAAGACACAATGTTCAACATATAAAGTAAGCATTTAAAAAAATCCTCACACAAGGGCATGTTTTATTGATTTGAGAGAGAAGCAGGGAGAGAGAGAAGGAGAAATATTGATGCGAGAGAGAAACATCAATCAGTTGCCTCTGATACGTGCCCTGACGGTGATTGAACCCATAACCCAGGTATGTATCCTGACCAGGAATTGAACCAGCAACCTTCTGGTGTACATGGGCAAGGCTCCAACCAACTGGTCCACCCAGCCATGATTTTTTTTTTTTTTTTAAATAGTTAAACTACCGCTGTAGGAGGAGCAACTAGCCCTTTATCTTGTAGATTTTATTAATTTGCTTGTACAGTATAAGAATAGTATTTAAAGACAGTGAGAGAATGCTTTGTTGTGGTTGCCTCTACTGAGCTTCAAAACATTTAGAGAGTAACACACTTTATGGACTTTAAAGTGCCTTTAAACCTAGCATAGCATTATAACTATTATATGCTGGTAATATTGAAGCACATCTCAAGCTTTACCTGAGTTAAAGATCATTCACCTCTGATTAAATTAGCCTCCTTAAAATTGAAAATAAAAAATTTCCAATTCTACAAATTCTCCTCTCCCTGTATGCTCTGTGTTTAATTGAATTGGTTTTAGTATCTAGTGTGTATAACCCACTACATTAGTCTTATTAAGCTGAGAGGATATTAAAAACTATTGTGCAATGGATATTAATTCATTGCTTAGCACCCTTTGAAAAAACAGTTTACTTTTATGACTGTTTCTCTGCTAGGCCTCTCTATTTCTTTTCTCCAGAGATTCCAAATCCAATTAAATGTGACTAGAAGTAATTCCAAATTGTCACATTAGCCAATTAAATATATAATAATCCTGTGTACCTAATCACTAGTACCAAAAGTTTATTTATTTAAGTAGAGCTATCACTGGGTACCCCTGAATGTTTTTCTTATCTTTGCCTGCAGATACTTGTTGTTTTTTTGACATTATTCTAAATTGAATTAGAAATTTTCCTTTCCTAAATGTAGGTTGTCTAAGACATAGCAGCTATAAACTTACTGTGGTCCTGTGTAGAAAGAATTAAAATGTTTAGCTTTTTTCTCAGAATGCAGAAAAAATTGAGACTTTAAAAATTAACAACAGAAAAAAACCCATCATTTGGTGGATTTCAGCTCAATATTTTTCTTTTCACACATGTGGTATTGGGAAGGAGCTGTCTACTGACATTTCAAAATAAAGGACAGTAATTTAAGAGTAACTAATCTTTTAAGACTCCTTTTGTATTTTTAAAGCTCCAGTTTAATAAAAGGGAGCTAAGAGGTTTTGATTTTGTGTGAATATGTATGGGGCAGCAAACGAACTATAAAAGTCATACATGAGAGGAGGCCAAGTGAATGTCAAACATTTGAATTGTGATGGAAACACATAGAAAAATTTTCTGCCTGTGACTACCTAACATGAAAGCCTCCTTGATAGATAGGTGCCTGTCACTCAATAGAAACCCATTTAATAAATTCCAAATTAAGAAAATCTATGGGAAATCTTCAAGAAAAAATTAATGAAAAAAAAATCGATCAATGAAAACTCCCACTCTCAAAGACAGCATGCACTGTATTTACTGAAGCTGGGTTCCTGAGGTCATTGATGGCTGGCTGCATTCTGATTCTTCCTTCCCTTGAATGCTGAATATGGCTCAACAAACTGTGTAGACAGGATAGCAGCCATTGGGTAAACAGGGGCGGGCAAATGTTTCCTGCAAGTACCCAGCAGATAATAAATATTTTAGGCTTTGTGAGCCACGTGGTCTCAGCGTTGTCTTGCAGAAGCAGCTGTAAACAAATAAGACTTTATTTCCAAAAGCATACACAGGGATAGACTTGGCATAGTTTGTCTAACTCTAAGGTAAATAAATTACTAGGTTGAGCAACACGTGGCCTTGGTATAATTGTCAGTCAACAGTCAGAAACCAACTTTCTGTACCTTCTGACCACAGGCCCCCTTAAATATTTCAGTCTACAGGTTTTGCTTCCGGGACGATGTACACATTGTACTAAAATTACTGTGCAGAATTCGGGAAAGAAGCTTTACAATTCTGAAACATTAAAAAAAAAAGAAAAAAAGAAAAGAAAAGTAAAAGAGATCCCGGCTCATAGAGCCAGTGGTTGGAGTGAAGTAAAAGCTAAATTGATAGTTTCTTTTATGTTAGTGATTGTCTTGCTTGTATCGGAACAATGTGAGAAAAGAAGAAATCACCACAGTGAGTGTCTAGGTGTTTCCTGCACTTGCAATGCTTCTGATACTTTGGTTTTTGTTTACCATAGTGTAAATTTAGAATTTTTAGTATTATTTTCCAAAAGTTGCTTTTTCTGTAATGATGTGTTGTTAAATTGCTACCTTCTTAAGTATGACTTTATTACACCTGGCAGCTCAAGTGTGCTTCCAAAGGAACATATCTCCAAATTTAAATTGAGACTGGGTGAAAAAGGTGAAGGGATTAAGAAGTACAAATTGGCAGTTACAAAGTAGCCACAGGAATGTAAAGAACAGCATAAGGAACACAGTCAATAATGTTGTAATAATTGTGTATGGTGTCAGGCGGATCCTGGAATATCAGGGGGAACACTCTGTCAGGTATATGATTGTCTAACCACTATGTTGTACACCTGAAAGTAATATAAAATAATGTCAAATGTAAATTGTAATTCAAAATATTTAAGAAACCCAAACATGTGAGGAATTAAGGTCCATTGAAATTTGTTACCTGTCCTCAGTGAAGCACATTATTATAACAGTAAAAAGTTAAAGTTATGGAGGTTCTTCAAAAAAATTAAGAATAGAGTTACCATACAATCTGGCAACCACTCCTCTGGGTATCTACCCTCCAAAATTGACAACATTTACTTGCAAGACATATGCACCCCGTGTGTTTATTGCAGCATTATTCATGGTGGTCAAGACATGGAAATAACTAAAGTGTCCTACAACAGAGGATTGGATAAAGGAGGTGTGGCTTGTACATATGATGGAATACCACTCAGCCATAAGAGAAGATAAAATACTGCCATTTGCAGCAAGCATGGGTGGACTCTGAAAATATGCTAAGAAATAAGCCAGACGGAAAAAGTTAAAAACCATGATTTCACTTGCATGTGGGATCTAAAACTGAAAGTAACAAATAAGAAAGAAAAACAAACAGAAACTCATAGACACAGACAGCAATATATGGTGGTTAACAGAGAGAAGGGGGTGAGGGAATGGTAAAGGGTATAGAACGTCAAACATAGGGTGACAGAAGATGATTGACTGGGTGGTGGGCACACAATGAAATATGATGATCATGCATTACAGGAATGTGCACTTGAAAACTATATAATCTTATTAACCAATGTCACCACAATAAATTTAATTAAAAAAGGAAAATGTACTAGTATTAAATGACAAAACATAGTTTCATAAAGCTACATGCTTGTGGAGATTTCTTTTAAGTATCATTGTTTCTTTCAATACCTGACAGAGAGCTATGTTCACGTTAGAGACACAGTCTAGATTGTAGTCACCCAAGCCCATTTGCTTCTCAGTGGAAACGGGAATTATGCCTTTAGCACCCACCTTCCATAGTCTGGTTCCCTATCAGAGCTCAGTAACCTAGCCTTTATGAATCAGTATAAAAATCAGTGAAAGAACATGGAAATAACATTATACCATGCAATATTTGTGAGGAAAGAGACAGGTGGTGTTTTGTTTTGTTTTTTAAATCATGCTGAATTTATAATCAACTCAGCGCATCTACAAGGAGTCAATAAATGCCTGTGGGATCGTGGTTCTGGCTGACTCACCTCATGAGTCGATGTGAACAGCAACCTAGCATTCTTCCTGTTTTCCTTCTGCTACCTCAGTTTACTTTAGGCCAATATCCTAGATGCTCATCAATGTGATTCAGTGTTGCTTCTAAGTTTCATTGTCATTCTCCTATTCAACTTACTTTCATTAATATACTGAATGTTGTAGCTGCATGATCGTATTAGCCAAACTTTTTAAATTGACAGCTGATGTCTTAATATCTGTCAGTTTTGAGCTGTTAATAAATGCTAAGCAATGTGGTAAGCTCTCTGCATAGCAAAATGTGAACCCACCCCACCCACTCTTCTGCACCAGACCTCATCCTCACGTGCCTACCCACAGAAACTGCTTCTGCAACACACACTCTCTCTCATTTCTATTCTCTCTCTCTCTCTTTTTTTTTTTTTTTTTGCCTTTTTTTCTTGGAGCTTTTCTACCAGTGCCCACCATGTTGTTCTTTTTACCATCTTAAACAAAACATCTCAAGACCTCTCTTGATCCACTTCCCTTCCAGTTACCGTCTTAATTCTATCCTTCTCCACAAACAAAACACCTCTTTGAGAAAGCTGTGTGCACTCCTTAGCTTTAATTGCTCTCTCTTGAACTCACTCTAGCAAGCTTCTCATTCTCCTTCCCTTAACGAAGCTGCTCCTGTCCGTGCTCTGTGCTGCACAGTGCAGCGGTTCAATTCTCAGTCTTCATTTCACGTGTTCTCTGAGTGCAAGTGATGCCATCACTGTTCCTGCCTCCCATAGACACTCCCTCGCTTGGCTCCCACAGCTCTGTCTTCTCAGCTTCTTGTGTTGGCATATCATCTCCTTGGATTTCTGACTTTGGACCATCCAGGGCACCCTGTTTGGACCCTTTTGCTTTTTATCTGTGCTCAATCCCTTAGTGATGTCACAGGTTTCATGGTTTTAAGCATCATCAGTAGGTTGACCACTCTTAGGAATTCATACCGAGTTTAAATCTCTTCTTGGATCTCTAGCGTCACATAGAAGATGATTTCTCAACATCTATACTTAGATATGTGAACGTCAAAAACAATGCCCCGCCTTGAAAATTCCCTAAACAGGTAAAACCAGGTTAGCCATATAAACAAAGCTTAAATTAGCTTATTTTGGATGACTAACTTGACGGTGGGTCGTTTCTTGCTTATGCTTTTGGAAATCGTAAGGAAACGTCAACTGTTTTTCAAGGTTGATATGAGGTAACCATGGACCAATTATTTTTAAAATTCCAATATTATAACCAATCACTGTGCAAAATAGGCTAATGCTTTCTCCCTTTGTCAACTGCTTTGTAACAGTACACCCCCGGGCCTCATTCAGTGTTGGTTTGAGTGCTCCCAGTTTGTGAACTATCTTTTTGGTGTGTGCACAATAAACTTTTACTAATGGCTACCACTTCAGTGATTCCTTGAATTCAATTTGGATATTTCTGAATCTTTGACAGACACCTAATATTTCTATACCTGAGGTGCTGTTCTTCCTTACTTCCCCTCTCCAGTCCCTAGTCATCTTCTTCATCTATCCATGGACTCCTCTCTTTCTCTCACATGTCCTGTCCAATCTAAGATAAAATTCTGGCCAGGTAACCCTTCACTTGTATCAGAATCCTGCCACTCTCACCACCTCCAGCATTACCATCTGATCTATTAGGTCTCACCTGGATTATTGTAACAAGCTTCAAACTGCATTCCCTGCTTCCCTATCTGTCTATTCTCAACACAGAAGACAGAGCGATCTCATTAAAACCAGTGTGCTGGAGCAGGACACAGCTCCAGCTTTAACTCCGGAGGTTACTTATCTGACCCAGAGTAGAAATTAGTCTTTAAAATGGTATCTGAGTCCTATTCCATTTGGTCACTTGTTGCTCCTCTGGTCTTATTACCCACTTACTCTGCTCCAGACACACTGTCCACCTTGCTGTTCCATGAAAAGTACAGGTACACTGTTGCCTCAGGGATTTAGCATTTATCAGTTCCTGCCCTACAATGTTTTTTCTCTGAACACCCCTTGACACTCTTGGTTCCCTCCTTTAGGTCTTTATTGGGTGTTATTTTCTCAGGAAAGATGACCCTGACACACTCTTGCTTTTTCCTTTTCCCACAGTACTTATCACCATCCCACACAGTGTTTATTTTATGACTCATTTTTGTAGGGTTCATTGCTATCTTCCTCTAAGGCAGGGGTTAGCAAACTGTGGCCTGTGGGTCAAACCTGGACTGCCACCTGTGTTTGTAAATAAAGTTTTAATGGAGCATGGCAATGCTCATTTGTCTGTGCATCTTTTATATACTGTCCATGATCGCATTTTGTGCAACTTGGGCAGAGTTGAATAGTTATGACAGATTCTATGGCCCGCCAAGCCTAAAATATGTACTATCAGCTCTTTTCTGGAACTGAAAACTCCTGGAAGGCAGGAATTTTTATGCTTGGAACAGTGGCAGTCACTTAATAAATATTTGTTCACTTGATGACCAAACATTATTTTATTTACTTAAACTAAAAAAATTAAATTCTTGTTACAAAGGGCCTGAGGCCTTCAGAGTTACACAGGTTATTGGGACTCTGACATCAGCAGCCTGGCCTGAGGGCCACCGCCCTGTCCCTGTTTAACAGGTGCTTGTGTAACCAAGCTGGCTTAGGAATGGAGTGACAGGTGGGCTTTGTCAGTTTAATTTGTCTCCTAGAGAATCCAATGCAACATTAAGTCATAGGAGAGCCGAATAAATGTTAATGAATGCTTATGTATTTATTACATAAATTAAAGACGAAAGGTACCCAGGAGCACATTAGCTTAATATGTTGTATCTATAATTACTTTAACACGATGTCTTCAGCCTTGTGTCAACAATTATTAGTCCCCTGAAAGAAAATCTATTCTTTTGATACTATATTTGGAATTCATTTTATAAAATTGTCTCTGAAGTCACATTTAATTTACTTAATACATCTGTTAAATATAAAAGGGTCAGAATTTGGCTTTTAAATATATTTGCATCTAAAATAAAAGATTTTTATGTCATGAGCTGAGCTTGTTGTGAATCAAATTCCATTCCTGTAGCATGGCTAATACAGACTAAAAGAATTTGACATTGTTAATAATAAGGTAAGTCCTAGTTTTGTCTTCCAAATGAATATCATAAAAGGATCATGATGTATAAGGATATTCAAGCCAGATGATGTCACACATTGAATATTTCAAAAACAGACTGTGCAGTTCTAGGGGTATGAGAATATCTTATTGACATTTCTCAAGGCCTATGTTCAGATTCAAACTTTATAAGATTTTCCTCAGCATGGCCACATGGTGGTGTAAAACAATAAGATATAGGTAAACAAAAGAAAAGCACAGCTCATGATCAGCTGTGTAGTCTCCTCCAGCTGACTGGCTGGGACCTTGAAAAGTCATTCCGTTCATTACCTTGCCTTTAGGCAGGACCGCACTTAAGCCTTTCGAATGAGACTGATGAAGATCTATTCTGTTTTCAATATCTTCACAGAAGGACATTGTTCTGCTTTTCTCACTGACTCCAGAGTTTCTTAGCCATAAACTGCATCCTCTGTAGTTCTAGTCTGCAGGTTTCAGTGCTCTCTCTGGTGTTAATGCAACCCACAGAGACCTCACTGTCTGAATAAGGGTTCTACAGATCCTCACAACAATTTATTAATCTTCTCATTCCTGGGTTAATTAATTAAACTTACTTGCTTTAGTCTTTCTCCATGGGTCCCCTTTTCTAGACATTAGTCCATTTCATGGTTATCTTTTCGATTTGTTTAAACTCCTTCTGATCTTTTTCTACAATGGGAAATTAACCTTTCTCAAGAGTCTAAGAACACTCTTATGTCTTTGCATGGGGCTATTTCATTTATTTAACTGATATAGGTAATTCTTAAAAGCATGTCTACTGGATAGTTGTAACTATAGAACACACATTTCATGCCATTAATTTTAGATTAATTTATATTGAGGCAAAGTGTATATTATTTTTTAATACAAATACACATTGATTTAAAGAGATTATATTCTGACCAGAAAAAAAGCCAAAGGCAAATTTACTCAAGCTAACAAAGATGTATTATTATTTTTATAGAAAAATATACTCGTATGTCTGGTTAAAGAGCCCTGGATGAATAAGAATCATATCTCAGATGGTATTAAAGATAGAAAGCTTTAATTTTATTTTTGATCATTATTTTTTCTGTGTGCAGTCCAAAAATGAGGTTATCAAAATTATTAGTGAGTGTTGATGTTTGTTATAGTCAGCAAGCTTTGGAGTCATAGCATGAAGAAAAAGTACAACAGAATGCTGACTTCTATGAACTGCCAGTTTTTTACTTTTTAAAAATTTTACTTTATTGTTGTATTACATTCATTCTGTTTACCCCCAGCTTCTCTCCCCTTCCCCACCCACCCATTCTCCCCCGAAGTCAATCCCACTTGTTCATGTCCATGGGTCTTCCATGCTAGTTCCTTGACTAAACTGCTCCCCTTCTTTGCCTCCTCCTCCCCCCTCCCCCCCTCCTCCCTCCCCTCTGCCCTCTGAAGGTCTGTTCCTTGTATTCATGTATCTGATTCTGTTTTGCTTGTTTGTTTTGTTTGATTTCCAAAATATATAAAGAATTTATGTGACTTAACACCAGGGAAACAGACAGCCCAATTAAACAATGGACAAAGGACCTGAACAGACACCTTCTGAGGAGGACATACAAAGGGCCCAAAGGCATATGAAAGAATGCTCAACATCACTAGCCATCAGAGAGATGCAAATTAAAACCACAATAAAGCCCTGGCTGGTAGCACAGTGGATAAGGTGCCGGCCTGCGAACACAAGGGTCACAGGTTCGATTCCCAGCCAGGGCAACATAACTAGGTTGCAAGCCAGGTGTCCAGTCAGGTCTGTGGCTGGAGGCAGGTGAAAAGCAACCATACATTGATGTCTCTCTCACTCTCTGCCTCTCTCACTTCCCCTCTTTCTAAAAATGATAAAATAAAATCTTAAAAAAAAAACAATAACCCACAATGAGATACCACTTTACAGCTGTGAGAATGGCAATCATCAACAAATCAATAAACAACAAGTGTTGTTGAGGATGTGGGGTAAAGGGAACCCTGGTGTATTGGTGGAAATGCAGATTGGTGCAGCTACAATGGAAAACAGTATGGAATTTCCTTAAAAAACTAAAACTGGAACTGATTTTTGATCCAGCAATTCCACTACCAGGACTATACCTGAAGAACCCTGAAATACCAATTCAGAAGAACCTATGTACCCCTATGCTCATATCAGCTCTATTTACCATAGCCAAGTGCTGGAAACAGTTTTTGACCATTGATATTATATAGCCATATTTGAAAGAGTAATAAAAATATAAGGCATTTTTATAAACAAAGAATTATGCAAATATTAAGTACATAATGTTAACTAAGTAATACATAGCATATGTACTATAGAATTGTTAAGGGGAACTGATTATTTTTGTCTCTAATAGACTGATTAGATGCTGAGATCTGAAAAAAATGGTTATTGTTGATTTAAAAATGATGATAAAGAAAAGAGATTCAATTTATTAATTGATTAATCGACTTTTTACCAGAGACATAGTACATGTAAGGGTATTGAAGGTGGAACCTGTTAATGAAGAATCTGAGGAGAGACAGAATGTTTGTGTAAAAGAGGAGAAGGAAAAAAGTCCAGAAAATTATGTTGGTGACATGGTACCATAGGCCTTGGATTCTAGGTGATGAGTTGGGACTTTGTCATGTTGGGGAACAATTGGCAGATTTGTGGCAGGGAGAGTAACATAGGAGCTTTTAGTTTTAAAATCTCAGTTGGGCTGGATTCCATGTGGAGAAGGACCTCTCAGAGACCTTTCAGGGACAGTGACAGCCTCTGACAGTGCTTGGAATATTTTAGGGGCATCTCTACTTTGCTTTTTAGGCATGGGTTTATAAGCACTGCCCCTTGATATCTGGACTCCACTTGTTCTCTAGGATGGAGATGAGGGTTGGAGGAACCTTTTCTATATGTCTGGATAGGGTGTATATATAAAAGGGTCTGAGTATAAGTTTTTATTTCATTTTTAAAAAATAAATTTATTGTTGTATTACATTTGCCCCATGTTTTCTCACATTGCTCTCCCCTGCCCTGCCCACCCCATCCCCTCTCCCACAGTCAATCCCCACATGTTGTCCATGTCCAAGGGTCATTTATACTTGATTAATTCCTTGACTAAACTCTTCCTCTTCTTTGCTCCTTTCTCTCCCCACCTTTTCCCCTCTGGACACTGTCAGTCTGTTCCTTGTTTCCATGCCTCTGTTTCTATTTTGCTAGTTTGTTTGTTTTGTTCATTAGTGTCCTGTGATAGGTGAGATCATATGATATTTGTCTTTCACTGCTTGGCTTATTTCACTAAGCATAATTGAGTACATGTTTTTAAGGACTCATATTCACATATTCATCAAATCTATTTATTTTACAAACATGAAGTGTCCAAGCTGAATAAGCCATTTCTTATCATTAAGGCCTCGTGGGAAGGTAAACATAGACAAAGATAATTATTATAACAATGAGTAAAGTGAAACAATTGATGTATGCACTAACACAGCTGAGCTGGTGTGTTGGGTGAGGGGCAGAGGAGGGAGGCTAGAGGAGATAAGGACATGGGCCAATCTAAAATGTTGAGCAGGAAATAGCCAAGCAAATGGAGAATAATACTGAGAAGGGCATTCTAGGCAGAGGGTCAGCTTGAGTACGGAGCACCAACAGATTTTTGAAGCTGCATGTTAGATTCTAACAGTTCAATGTTGAATTTACAAGGAAGTCACTCTGCAGAGGTTAGAAGGAGGAGAAAGAGCGGGAAGCCCCAATAGGGCCATCTTACTGAGTTTAGAGTAGGCAAGGGAGTCAAGGAGAAGTCATGATGGGGCTTGGATTTTAAGTACAAAGTGATATGGGTAGTTCTGTGATGTAGAGAGAGAAACTTGACAACTCTCAGAGGATGCATTTGAGGGTAAGAAGCACAGAGCTGGGAGAGGCAGATTCTAGACAGTGAAGGTAGGCAGGTAGGAAACTGAGGTATCATACCATTCGTAAGGACAGTCAGTCAAATGACAAAGGCATGTGGTAAGGAATTTGAGTCCTAGGTCCTGTGATGATGCCATCAGACACCAGGGGCAGTTTCCAGTTATCATGTCCTATTAATCTTGTAGGGAAAAGAAAAAAACCTAAAAATGAATTAGTTCCATTTCCAGATGGCTGAACCAATTCTTATTCTCAAGAAAATTATAAATAATGAGAAAACAATCCTGTATTTGGTCTGAACTCAACAGTATAATCTTTAGATGGAGCCTGATGGATATCACAGACCAGCATCAAGTTAAATCATGTGCTGCCCTGACTCGAAAGAGTGTTGGTGGAGCCTGATAAACTCGAGAAGTCTTATTAGTGTTTGTTTTGAAGGTTTCCTTCTGGTTTCCTTCTGGAATATTCTAAGGAATGTTCCTGCAAGCTACCAGTCTCCTGCTCCACCACAGACCCAGGTCACTCGAGACCCAGAATTGAGGCCCCAACCTTGGAACATTACTTCACCAGCAGAGGGCGCCCTCATCTTTGGTATCTGTACAAGAAAAATTCAGAACCCATGTTTCTAATCTTGGACATGATCCTAAAGTTTATCCAACTTCCTGTGGGATCAAAGGAAGGGGAAAGATTAAGGAAAAAAACAAAGAATTCTATTAGGAAAAATCAAAGAAGGTCATCTGGAAGAGGGACAAAAGCTAGATGAGAGTCTGGCTGCGTAAAAACAGACAATCCTGAATCTAATTTTGCTTTCAGTAGTTCCTACCAGCAGTCTCTCCAGCCAATATGAGATGTAAAGCAGTTGGAAAGAAGAAACAGAGCAGAAAATAAACCCATTCACAGCAGAGGAACAGCTTACAGCAAGTGTAGCCAGAACTAACTGTGTTGTTACACTCTAGAAATAAGGAAAAATTACGGTTTTACTGCTTGCCATTCCATCTTCTGATCTATGGTTGGATAGGGAGAGCCTCAGAATATAAAGAGATCAAACCATCTGATAAAACAACTTGATTATTTAGCATGTTGTGTAATTGGATTACAATAATAAACTCTGCTGCCTATTTTTCAAGAGTCTGAGACCTACAGGTAAGGAAGAAGAACGTGAGAAAAAGAATGATAGCTAGACTCAGATGTGGTAAACTGGTCCTTTGGAATATGTAATCAATTTTCCAGTAGAATCAAAGTATGCCTACACTGTGGCGAGGTTTTCAAGGCAGACTTGAGACACTCATTTAAAGCACAGCTTATGGAAATGATATGCATTTAACAGTTATGTGATATTTTCTAATAAAATACGCCCCCCCCAAAAGTAAAGTGACTTAATATGTCTCAATATTTTTAAATTTTATTTATTTAGTATTTTTAGAGAGAGAGGAGGGAAGGAAGGAAGAGAGGGAGAGAAACATCAATGTGCAAGAGACACATCAATCAGTTGCCTCTTGCACACACCCCAACTGGGGACCTGGTGTCCAACCCAGGCTTGTGCCCTGACTGGAATCCAACTGGTGACCTTTCGGTTTGTGGGATGACACCCAACCCACTGAGCCACACCAGTCAAGGCAATACATCTGAATTTTTAACAGATGGAAGTAGGTTTCATTTTCAATGTTTCTCAGCAGCAATACGCTTGGTAGTTTTAGGTACAGTTTGTGTCATATGGGACTGTCCTGTATATTGCGGGAAGCCTGGCATTTCTGGGCAGCATTGCACGTGCCAATAGTGCTTGCCAGTTATTTGGCAACCCAAACACCCTCACTCACTTCCCATGAGATGAAGAGGGCTGAGAGCCACTTGGAGATGTTTACAGAGGCTCTAAAAAGGACTCATAGGCACTTTAAAGCATGATGAAACCAACTTTAAATATTTTTTTAGGGTGAGTTTTACTTCATAACCTTTTTTATTTAAGACAATATTGCGGAGAGCATTTTTCTTTTCAATCTTGAGCAGGATAACTTTTTGGTTTCCAAATGCAACAAAAAAGACAAGCCAGAAAATGACTGACTGATGCTGAAAGAGTATGTATATCTTTGAAAAGGTCCCCTGAGGTTTACTAACCTGAGCACCAAATAAAGGGAAAGTGAAAGGAAAGAGGGCATTGTTTGCTGGGTCCACTGTGAAGGCTGAACCCAAGCCATGGAGTCATGTCTCTTATTCTTTTATGATATGCTTGACCGTGGACAAGTCACTTAATCCTAACATTCAATGGTCTAGCTCTATTGAGCACCAGTTTTGCAAACCTGAGTGTCACTGGTTCGATTCCCAGTCAGGGCACATACCCAGGTTGCAAGCCAGGCCTCCAGCCAGGTCCCTAGCTGGAGGCAGGTGAAAGGCAACTATACATTGATGTTTCTCTCCCTTTCTTCCTGCTTCCCTGTCCCTCTCTCTAAAAATAATGAATAAAATCAATGGCCTAGCTCTAGAAAGGAGATGATTTTAATAACACCTATGTTCTGAAGGGGTATGTGTATAAATAATATCATATGTAAACTAATTAGAAACCTATAAAACAATCCACACCTTTAAGGTTGATAGAATTATTATTAATATTATTTTTGTCAAAATGAAAATGAAGGTAGAGATAGTAAGAGTCAGAAGTTGAGTCGGATGTTCTCAGCTCAGGTAAGCTTAGTGCCTGTACTGGAGACTGGGGATGAGTGAAAGAAGGTCAGAATCAATCGGATGTAGAGCTGGGAGAGAGGAATCTTATATCTGGGGACTTTTTCTTAACATGATCAAAATTGTTACATGACACACTTGAGGCCCAAGGTCATTTGGATATTTAAAACAACTTTGATCCAAATAGGAGAACCACCACAACAAAACACCATCATCACCACCATCATCACTAACAATGACACTCTTTTTTGTGACAATCCGCTGAAGATGCAATAAAGAGTTTGTTCTCTAGGTGGTAACTGCTCACTGATAGCAGGGTGGCTGATTCCTCTAACATACCAGAGGGCTCTAAAAGCAACATTTAAGCATTTCCTGGCTTTTATGAATGATAGATGTTCAGAGCGGACATTAGGCAAAATAATAATGTGTTCGGATGTGCTTTCTCACTTTTCTAGATGTCTTTAAATAGTTCATGCTGCTTCACTTGAAACTAATACAAAACAATATTGACTGTAAACTGTAATCGAAAAATAAAATAGAAAACAGTGTATGTCTTTGTTCTGGCCTCTCTTTTCTTTCTTTCCTTCCAGTGAACTCTGGCTGTATCGGGGCAGCCAAAGATCCCCCGCAGTGAAACCCACCTTCACCTGGCCTCAGGTCAGTAGTACAGGATTCAACTCCCTTTCTCATTACTTTCCTTCATTCAAGCATATCCATGCTTCTAATTTTTTTTAATGCAACAGTACATCTAGAAATAAATAGGCAATTTGTAAGGTATCAAAAAAATCTCCCTGCCCCCCAAATTTTCCCCTCAATGACATGAAGTGCCATGAAATGACACATTAGTTACTACTTTAAGCTGAGGTATTAAATGGTATTGCACAATTGTGTTTTCTCAGAAGGTAAAGGCATTGTAGTGCATCAATACTTTGGAATAAATTATTTTAATCAGATTAACAGAGAGGCAAGACAGCGTAGGACTGGACAATTCAGACAATGGAGCTAAACTCTCCATTTGCTATCTGTATGAATTTGGACAAGTTACTTAACCTTGCTATGCCTCACTTTCCTAATATAACCATGCAGATAATAATAGTTGCTAACTTGATAGGATTGTCAGAAGAAGGAAATGCTCTATTATATGGAAAGCACATTGAGCCATGCTCGATACTGGGATGTGCTTAGTATGTGTTAACTTGCAAATTATTATTCTGTCCAGGCACTAGCATTGATATTTAGAGCAATGAAATGCACAAGGCTTCATGAAGAGGCTTATATCCAAACAGGCTTCTTTAGACTGCCTCAAAGGGATATTGATTTTCTCATTGTTATTAAAGGTTTTTCTTGCATTTAAAAAACTTATAGCAGCTTGTAACTGACATGCATAGAGTAGTTTTGTGAGCCTACAATGAGAATGCCACTTTCTTGGTACAATCTTCTTTAACCCTTACGATACTTAAATGTTCTTGTCTTCTGCCCATTAACAACACATCACTTATAAACCTTTGAGAGTCCTTGAACTCTCCCTTGCAGATTAGCTATTGGTACTCTTTAAAGGAACTTCTGATATAGTATCATTTTATGGAGGGCATGAATCACATCTCGTTCATCATTAGGAATCACCAGAGACTTGCACAATGTAGGTTCTTATTACATTATTAAGAAATGAATAAACAATTGAAAGATATATAATAGGGACAGATATTTTTGAAGGTTTGCTTATTGCCATAACCCAAGCTTCTAGTGACTGGCACATAGTAGCTGGTAAATAAATATTTAGTGATGGTTTTGTTAAATGAAGGGAGGCACAGATGTGCTGTTGAAGCTAAAATAAGATTCTATATGTGAAACCAAGTTTCCCACTGAATTGCATTAAATGTTTTGAGACTTATGCCTCCAGAAAAGAAAATGTGCATTGAAGAAGCAAACTATGACATACAGACTAGGACTTTCATGCTCCCTTGGAAATATGGGGAGGGCAGTAAAAGCTATTATTCATTCTTCTGAACCTAGCCTAGCTACCACCTCATTTGTTTACTTATCAACTCATTCAACAGCTGCTGACCACTTGGTTTATGAAAGACACTGTGATACGAGGCTGGAAAGATACACAGAGATGTTGATCACAGAGTTTATGTCTGAGCAGCTGAAATAAAGTGCAATACTCTTGCCCACTGGGAATAAAGTGACGGGGTCAGCTAGTCCACTTATAAGAGGAACTGCCTGGCTCATGCCACCTGGTGATGGAGCAGGTTTAGGTGATCCTGCCTGATCTTCTTCCTGTTTGGACCTGGATGGGCAATCAAGTTTTAGAGACTTATGATATCATCCAGGACAAACATCTTGGCCCAAATATGCATGACTTGCAACCACAGACATATAAAAACTAGAACAATCAAAATAGAAACAGTAATTAGCGGGAGGAGAATGGAAAAGAAAAACAAAGCAATCTCCACCTGCTTTAGGTCACCTGTCCTTCATCTTCCTCTTCACTTTAGGCTGCCTTAATGGAGAAAAACACTTTGAGAGTATTTTTAAAAGGTTGTGCTGAGCAGGAGGACACCTCAGGGGACAACGTTCAGCACTGTGATGCCCTCACTCTTGATTCCATGCTTAGGGTGACTGTTTTTCCAAGATAGTCTCATTTATGCTGATTACCCTACAGTAATTAAAAGGACCCCCATCACTATCAAAATTGGCTTGGCTTAGATGATAAATACAGGTGGTTTCTTATATTTCTCTCAGGGGAAATGTTTTAGAGCACAAATGCCTGCAGCCTAGTCATCCTCCATGGTTCAAGATGGTCCTGAAAATACCCAGCCACATACCACAGAAAATTGAAACATTTATTGAAGAAGACACAAGATACAAGAAACATTGTACACAGGACAATGATGTCTTAGTCACCTTCAAAATAGGCACCCTGGGATCTTACACAGTTCTCCCAGCATCTCTTTCACCGTTCAAAATACTCTGCAAAATCCTTTGTTGGAATCGCCATTAGCTGTTCCATCGTATTTTCCTGAATCTCCCCAACAGCCTGAAATCTCTTCCCTTTCAAGGGTAATATTAGTTTTGGGAAAAGCCAGAAGTCACAGGGAAACAAATCTGGGCAGTGGAGGGGTGAGCCACCTGCATGATTTGATGTTTCAACAAAAATCTCTGCATGAGTCATGATGCATGAGAGGGCTCATTGTTATGATGAAGCTGCCAATCATCAGTTGCTCATAGCTATAGCCATTTTTGTTGTATTACATCTTTCAAAAGAATAAAGAACAACCAGGTAGTACTCCTTATTAATTGGTTAGCCTGGAGGGGCATATTCATGATGGACGACACCTTTACAATAAAAAAATAGGGTTAACGTGGTCTTGATTTTGCTGCAACTTTGCTGTGCCTTCTTTGGGTGTGAAAAACCAGGTGACTTTCATTGTGACAACAGGGCCTTCATTTCTGGGTCATAGCTGAAGACCCACTATTCATCTCCAGTTTTGATCTTTCTTAAGGAAATCCGGTTCTATGGGTAATGCTTTGAAATAAGTAATTAGCAACTACAGCATGGTGTATCTTTTCCTCTGGTAGCAGAAGCCATGGAATGAATTTTGACATGACATCTTTCATGCCATGATCCTGCATCAGAATCTTGGACATAGTGGTTTTGGAATATCCCCAGATCAGCTTCTAGTTCTTACCCTGTCAGTTGCTGATCTTTGTTGATTGCAACCTGTACACGTTCCACATGCTCAGATGTTCTGATTTTTGCAGGCCTTCCAGAATGTGGATCACTTTCAACAGATTTTCAACCATCTTTGAGGCATTAATGCCACACTTTTATTTGTGCTGCACTCATTACATTGTCCCTGAAAGTCTTCTGAATCATCTGAATAGTTTCTATGGAGAGATGTTCAAACTTAACACAAAATTTGATGCAGATTTGTTGCTCTACTCACTCAGTCATTTTGAATGTGATGGCCACAAAGTACACATGCTCACTCTATTGCATCTACTACCTCTGCTGACTAATACAATGAAGTCTTCATTTTTCATACATGCTCACTCTAGTCCACCCTCCTTGGCTTCCAGGTTACACAGATGTCATGGAAATTGTTCTTGTTATATTAACAATAGCTGGAGTTTTTCCAGGCACACTATTTAATACTTTCTGAAGAAAATTGTTTATCTTATCTCTAGTAGGGTTGTAAGCTCTTGAAGGGCAGGAATTTCATTTTCTGTTTCTTCTATTCCTTCTTTCTGGCAAGAGCTGATTATCTAGTGGGCTGAAATAAATTCCAATGAAATAATCTTTAAATTTTCTCTGGCCAAAGATTCTATGGACAAAAATACATATATTGATGTGCACTTTTTCTTTTATTAGATATGTATTTTCTTAGAGATACATGTGTTTATCCTCAATACACTTGCTGGATAATTTTCTTATTGAATTTATCAGAAGATGCATTTAGAAAGCATTATTTTTGTGCTGAAACAGTTTTCTAAATATTCATTTTGTAGCTCTTAATTTATAGATTAGAGTCTAAAGCCTTGTTAATAAACATTAAGATGTATTTCACTACTTCACAAATTATCCAACACACACACAGATAGCTATATTAACATAAACTAAATTTTCTAGATGAAAATAGAACATAAGCAGGGTTGAAGAAAAAAAAGAGTGAGTTCAGATCTGAACAGTGTATGGGAAGTCATAGGCTTGGGAATTAAAAACCTATAGAGTTGCATATTCAAAGCAAACAACTATTTACTCATTGAGCACTTAATATGTGTAAGTTACAAGGAGTATTTGTATTCCTAAACTTTGGGACAGAATATATGCAAGACCCTAGAGGGCAAATGCTAGATCCTAAAACTAAAATGTTGAAATCACAAGGTAATCATCCTTTCACTTTTAGGAGAAGCATTTGCATCCTTGAACTGGTTCCTGGCATTGATGTTAGGGAAACTTTCACATTTCTTTTGAGGTCCAGTACAAGTACAACATCCATTTATTTAGATGTTTGCTTGTAGGGGATTTAATGTAGGCAAGACAATGCTCTTTTGCTTTTCTGAACTACAGTTTGTATGATGTTTGTTTTGTTTTTTTATTTGCATTTTTAAGTTTGCAAGCACTAACAGCTGGTGAGTATTTTTTCATGTGGGTTGTTATTAAGAAATAAAAAATTTTAAAAATTTAAAAAAAGAAAAGAAAGAAACAGTCTGAAGGCTCAAAGAAACAAGCCATACCAGTTCACAGAAGAGTAGCCTGTGCAGCAAGCGCTTCTTTTTAAAATTTTTTATTTTATTTTATTTATTAAAAGATTTTATGTATTATTATTTTCAGAGAGAAGGACAGGGAAGGAGGAAGAAAGGGAGAGCAGCATCAGTGTATGGTTGCCTTTCACCTGACTCCAGCTACAGACCTTGCTGGAGACCTGGCTTGCAACTTGGTTATGTGCCCTGTCTGGGAATCAAACTAGTGACCTTTGGGGTCGCAGGCCGGTGCCAATCCACTGAGCCACACCAGCCAGGACAAGAGCTTTTTAATATGATTATGAATGTATCAAAAACCTGAAGAGAATAAGTTTCGACCTTGAAGGAAAATATGGTTCCTAAGGTGTGTCTAGGGTTTGTTGGGGGAGTGGGGTTTAGAGGCACGAGATATATTACAAATATAATTCATGGTGAGTGTAGTGGAGACTCTGCTTCTTTATTTTTTCTAAAGATTTTTTTATTTATTATTTTCAGAGAGAGAGGAAGGGAGAGAAGCAGAGAGACATCAATGTCACCTGCCTCCAGCTACAGACCTGGCTGGAGACCTGGCTTGCAACCTGGTTATGTGCTCTGGCTGGGAATTGAACTAATGACATTTGGGTTTGCATACCAGCGCCTTATCCACTGGGCCACCAGCCAGGGCAGACTCTGCTTCTTACTACACCCACATAATCCACTTGATTCTGGGTAGAGCAGATTCAATAGTAACCCTGTTAATACATGTCTGAGATGCTTCTACTATCCTGGGGATGATCAAATGCGAGACACAGGAAGTCTCAAGTCCCTGTACAAAAGGATCCATTTCGGCTCTTCCTGACTCAGGAAATGATTCTTCCCATCAAAGGTTTGGGCTGCCTCCTTGAAGAGGCAATGTGGTTGCTTGTGCCCCAGAGAGAAACAAGGATTTGGGAATACCTATCAGGATCAAGTCTTTGCAGAACTTAGTTTGAAGAAAGCAAAATCTTTCACATGAAAGTCAATTGCTAGAGACTCATGACACAAAGATATTCTTCTGAGCCATTACACTTAGATCACAACGAACTTAGAAAAAGAATATTATGAGATCCCTAAGAGCATATTTAGACTACTCTAGCAGGGAGCGAATTCCCTTATGCACCCCTTTCCCTGAGCTGGGGCTCATTCCCAATTCCTTGGTGAGGAACCCAGAAACCAAAGGCTGAAACAGAAGCCCAGTAAAAACAAGGTCACATCGTGCATGCAGTTAACCTAGTTGGATTTCAAAATGTTGATGAAAACTCAAAGGGAAGATGGAAATTTAAATAGTGCCCAGTGCCAGCTTGTCATTTTATTTAATAAGCTTAAGCTTATTAAGGCAAAGAATGCAGTCAGTCAAATCAACAATCATTGTAAGTTCCCCATTTTTAAAAACGGAAGAAGATATTAGTTAAGGTTTTCCCTGATTAATGACAAAGAAATCAAACCTCTGCCAGACACGTGGGTGGCCCTCCAGGCCTAATAGGGAGAAAATGAATGAATTAATTGAAGGATAAGGAAGAGTTAGACTGATAAAGTCATCTGTGGGAGATGGAATGATGATGAGGGGCTGGAAGGGCCAAAAGTACAGATCCCTAATTTGCTGAAATTTTCCCAGCAGAGAGATTCTCAAGTAAAAGTCTATGAACATAATATTCCTATGGAATTATACACCAAACATTGCAATTATATGTTTTTATGAGCATATCTGTACACAGGTTGTACATATAAAACCATGTACATGCCTTAGAAACTGGTATTAAAAACTAACCTCTTCATTATCATGCTATTCCACTCTATCTTTTTTGGAATGTGTGTGAGTCCCAATTAAGTTGGGGGAAAGGTAAATAAAGTCTTACACAGGTGGAGATATATGCAAGCATATTCAGCTGTTGCCATTATTATAATTCAATTTGTGTTCACAGATGGATAAGGCTTGGGGAATTTTGAATCATGTAAGATATAGAGTAAAAATCACTAAGTTTTCATTATAAAGTCTGAGTCAAATTATTCCCAATAAATCCTTTCTGTTGACTTTTATAAAGTTATGGAAAAAGGAGCTTACCTGTTATTTTGTATTTGTATGTATAGACACCTGATTTAAGGTGATCTTAACTTACTTCACTATTAGATTCAGGATTTTGACATCTAGGTTCCATTAATTTAGGTAAGAAGCCCTGTTTTGAAGAACTTGTTCTTTATAATTCTGAGTTAAAATGTCAGTGTGTTGTAGTGTAAATTTAAATAGCAATAATATTTCTTTTATTTTAGAGCACTCTATCTGTGGTATATTATATGCTTTCAAATGTATTCTAATTTCAGTTCCACAAGTATTTATACTGTGAACAATATAACTGAATCATGAAGAAAGATAGTGAAGGTAAAAAAGGTTAAAAAGGTGAATTGGTCAGTTCTTTCTCTTCAAGAAACCCCTAGTTTTCTCAGATGAATTAATATTCAACAAAATAATAATGACATAGAATATGCACTAGTACAAAAAGGCAAGGTAGAGAAATAGTATAGAGAAAGGAGAAATTAACCCTATTTGAAAAAATATGGACAGTATGGTGTAATGAATCAAGGGGAAAGGAGAGGGTTGATTTTCCTACCAACATCCAAAGAAATGAGACTAGGCACTACTATTATTATTATTCCCATTCCACAGGCACAAAAAGCTAACACAATTGTAAGTGATAAAACTGGACCACCAATCTTGGTCATCTAGCTCCAACTCTAATGAAGTTAGCACCAGGTTTTGTGATTGAGGTAACTAAGGAAGAGTGTAAAAGAAGAGCAGAAGAAGCTTCAAAAGCTAAAATTAAGATGGCTCTGTAGGAGATATAATATGTAGAAAGAGAACATGTTCTTAAATTATAGCAGGCAAAGGATATCCCAAAATAGGCTGGGAGAGAAAGATGATAAAAACATCTTCAAAATGTTAAGTTTTGGCTTTTGAATTTGGGAATATGGTGGATACGGTGATCAGGGAAACCATACCCAGAACAGCTGATACTCTTAAACAAGATGAACTGAAAACAAACATAACAAACAGGGTTTAAAAACTATATATTTGGAAACAATTTAAAATTTACAGAAAGTTGTGAAAATAGTAAATATCATTAATGCATACCCTTACACCCATCTTCCCCTAGCTTTCTCTAATTTTGACAACCATAGTACAGTATAAACATAATACAATGAATAAAATCAAGAAATTAACATTGGTACATTACTATTAAGTAGCCTACATATTTTTATTTTATTATGACTATTTTTTCTACACTGCATCATGCTGCAAGGGAAACTTTGTTTTTTAATATTTTATTTATTATTTTTAGAGAGGGGGGAAGGAAGAGAGACAGAGAGGGAGAGAGACAGAGAGGGAGAGAGACATTCATGTATGGTTGCCTTTCACCTGCTTCCAGCTACAGACCTGGCTTGCAACCTGGTTATGTGCCCTGGCTGGGACTCGAACCAGCGACCTTTGGGTTCGTGGGCCAGCACCTTATCCACTGTTCCACCAGCCAGGGCAGGGAATCTTTTAAAATAGAAAAGGGATAAAAATGAAAGCTGATCACATAACACACGTTTGGTTTATTTTGCCCTCTAGTACATTTCATTTTATTAGGTTACAGATTTTTAAAATGTTTACCAGTTTTTTTCCATAATGCCCACTTTCTGTTTTGGGAACCAGTCAAGGATCCCACAATAACATTTAGTTGAGTCTCTTCAGTGTCCTCCAATTTTTGTCATTTCCTAATTCTTTCCTTATCTTTCATGGATGGACACTTTTAATGAGTATTGACTAGTTATTATGTAGAATGTCTCCAAAATTTAGTTTGCTTGATGTTTTCTCATGATTATATTGAACTTATCCATTTTAGGTATAGAAGCCATGTGGTATCATCATTGCACTCTATCGGGAGGTACATAATGTCATTGTTTTATGACTGGTGGTATTAACCTCGATTACTTGAATAAGGTGGTATTTGCTGTATCTTCATCATAAAGCTACTAGATTTCCCCTTTCTAATTGATACTAATTGATAAATATGTGAGAAATATTATGGGGATATCTTTATATCATATTTATCCTCAAAGTTTTGTCTACTCATTTTAGCATTCATTAGTGGATCATTTTTTTAAATAAACATTTTTTAAATTAATAAATACTTTATTTTTAAGAACAGTTCTAGGTTCACATCAAAACTGAGTAGAAAGTAGGGAGGTGTCCTATATCATTCTCTGCCCGTATACATATAATCACAATCTTCCCCCACATTGTACATTTGTTATAATCAATAAATGAACCTACATGGACATATCATTACCATTTATTCTGTAGTTTACATTAGGGTTAATTCTGGGTGCTGTATATTCCATGCATTTTGACAAATGTGTAATGACATGTGCTCAATATTGCACTATCATGGAGAATAGTTTCATTGCCCTAAAAATCCTAGTGCTCCACCTATTCACCTGGCAACCACTTTTTTTTTTTTTTTTTTTGTTTCTCTTTATAGTTTTGCCTTCTCCAAAGTGTTAAATGGTTGAAACCATACATTATATAGCCTTTTCAGGTTGGCTTCTTTCACTTAGTAATACACATTTAAGTTCTTTTCATGGTTTGATAGCTCATTTTTAAGAGCTGCATAATATTCTATTTTCTGGATGTAACACTTTTGACTTATTTATCTACTGAAGGACATCTCCATTGCTACTAATTTTTGGGAATTTTGAAAAAAGCTGCTATAGACATCCATGTGCAGGTTTTTGTGTGAACATAAGTGTAAAATTCATTTGGGTAAATACCAAGCTCTGTAATTACTGTATTATATGGTTAAGTATATATTTAGTTTTGTAGGAAACTGCCAAATTGTCTTCCTAAATGCATTCCATTTTGCATTCCAGTCAGTAATCAATGAGAATTTCTGTTGCTCCACATCCTCTCCAGTCTTTGGTGTTGTTAGTCTTTTGGGGTTTTAGCCATTCTAATAAGTGTTTGGTGGTATATATTTGCTATTGTAGTTTGCAACTCGGTAATAATGTTGAACATTTTTTCATATACTTGCTTGCCATCTGTATCTTCTTTGTGGGGTGTTCGTTTAGGTCTTTTGCTCACTTCAGATTTCAACCCAATTTTTGACATCTCTGAGTGATGATGCTCTATAATTTGCTTGTAATTTTGAGGTGTTTGTGTGAGGAGGTGAGCCATATTTACCTATGTCTTTCTCTTGACTGGAAGTGGCCTAATATTCTTTTAATATCCATGGGATCTATAGTGATGTTCTTTCTTCATTTCTGAAAATAGTACTTTGTGTTCTTTCTCTCTTTTTAAATTAGCTTAGCTAGATCCTCATCAAATTTTATTGATTTTTCAATGTACCAGTTTTTTGGTTTTGTTGATTTTTTTTATTAATCTTCTGTTTTTAATTTTATATTGATTTTGACTCAACTTTTTATGGTGTCATTTTTTCTGTTTACTTGGGATTTAATTTGCTCTTATTGCCCTAGTTTCCTAAAATAGAATCTTAGGTTTAGTGTAGATTTTTTTCTTTTCTTATGTGTGCATGTATCACTATAAATTTCCCCCTTAGCTCTATTTTTGCAGCATCTCACAGATATTGGTTAGCTGTATTTTCATTTTCCCTTAGTTAAAAACGTTTTAAAATTTCTCTTGAGATTTCTTATTTTACTTGAAGATTTTTTTTTTAAAGATTTTTTTTATTTCCAGAGAGAGGGGAAGGGAGAGAGACAGAGAGGGAGAGAGATATCAATGTATGGTTGCTTTTCACCTGCCTCCAGCTACGGACCTGACTGGAGACCTGGCTTGCAACCTAGTTATGTTCCCTGGCTGGGCCTATCCACTGAGCCACCAGTCCAGTCAAAGAGTGTTTTTTAATATCCAAGTATTTTTGGATTTTTCCATTTATTTTTCTGTTATTGTTTTCTAGTTTTACTTCCCTTGTGGTCTGAAGGAAGACATTGTTATAATCTTTATTCTTTTATTTTCCTTTTTCCTTTCCTTCTCCTTCCATTACATATGATGTGTGTTATAACTTTTGTGGTTTTCCTACAGTTCTTGAATAAGCTATTCTGTTTTTTCCCAGTCTTTTTCCCTTTACTTTGCAGTTTTGGAAGTTTCTACTGTCATATCCTTAAGCTCTGAGATTCATTATTCAGTCATGTTCATTCACTAATGAGCCTGTATAAGGCATGCTTAATTTTGGTTATGGAGATTTTGATCTCTAGCATTTTTTGACTCTTTCTTAAAATTTCCATCTCTTTGCTTACATTATCATCTGTTCTTGCATATAGACTTTTTATATTAAAACTTTTAGTGTATTAATTATAGTTAAAAATTTATTTCCTGGTACTTCCATCATTCCTACCATATATGGTTCTGGTTCTGATGTTTGTTTAGTCTCTTCCAACTGTTTTTCTTCCTTGCCTGCCTTGGTTCCATTTTCCTTTTTCCTTCTTCCTTTCCTTTCCTCTCCTTTTCTTTCCTTCTCTCTCTGTTTTCCTTCCTTCCCTCCTTCCTTCCTTCTGTCCTTCCTTCCTCCTCCCTCCCTCTTCTTCTTTCTTCCTTCTTTCTCTTTCTCTTCCTTCCTTCTTCCTTTCTTCCTTCCCTATTCATCCTTTCTTCCTTCCCTATTCATCCTTTCTTCCTTCCCTATTCTTCCTTTCTTCCTTCCCTATTCATCCTTTCTTCCTTCCTTATTCTTCCTTTCTTCCTTCGTTCCTTTGTTCCTTTCTTCCTTCCTTCTTTCTCCCTTCCTTCCTTCCTTCTTTTTCTTTCTTTCTTTCTTTCTTTCTTTCTTTCTTTCTTTCTTTCTTTCTTTCTTTCTTTCTTTCTTTCTTTCTTCCTTCCTTCCTTCCTTCCTTCCTTCCTTCCTTCCTTCCTTCTTTCCTTCCTTCCTTCCTTTCACTTTCACTATGCTTTGTTTAAAGATTAGCATGATGTCATGAGTAAAAGGAGCTGCACATAGACCTTTAGTAATGTAATGGTTAAGGTGTGGGAGGAGAGAAAGCATTTTAAAGCCCTATTATTAGACCCTCAACCTATGATTTAGGTCAGCTGAGCCTGTGTCCTGAACTGTGAACTTCACGCAAGTGTTTCTCATTTTGTTCTTTCCCCCCCCTTGAATATGATGAAATGGCTAAAGGAGACTGGAATTGAAGCTTTCCCTTCTCCCATGTGGAACACTAGAATGAGCTGAAATTGGGCATTTTTTTCTCCAGGTATGTTAGGCTCTGGTGAAACAGTTTCTCTTGAGAGCCTCCTTAAGAAGAATAGAATGCTCTGGTGTATTTCAAAGTTCTTCCTTTTTCTCCCATAGACACCACAAGAAAGTGGTAGAACTCCTAGAAGTAAAACTCTCCAAAGTATAGTGGTCCCTTTATGACAGGGTTGAATTTTTAGCTCTCAAGAGCTGCTCACATTGAACCTCCAGCAATTTATCAAATACAATTTAGATTTCCCTACTCTAGCCCTGGTTCCTGGGGGAGGGAAACAGTTTCTGCTCAGTAATTTATCCTCCAGTAAGTTGTGATTCTCTGTACCTGTTTGTCTCTCCAATTTAGGGATAGATTCTTTACCCTGTGACCTCACTTTTCTTAGGCACCTAAGAAGAGTTGTTGATTTTTCAATTTGTTCAGCTATTTACTTGTCACAAAGGAGTTGTGACTTCTACACTCTTTACATGCCTGACTAGAAACTGGAAGTCCATTAGTAGATCTTGCCTGTGATATAATTATTATTGTGGTGTTTGCTCATATTGATTTTCTCTTATGTATTCTGCATTTTGTTGCCTATATAGTTATTTATTCAATTGTGTTCATATTAGTATAGACTCATACATACAGATATCCATTTAATTCTATGGGTTATAATTTGATACTATCAATATTTACTTTGTTACTCAAATTGTTTCAGCTTTGGCCAATGAGGGTGTTCTCTGGTTGGCTCTTGTGTCAAATAAGCCTTTAAAAAAATGTTAGCCCTGGCTGGTGGTGCAGTAAATAGGTGCTGGCCTGTGAACGCCAAGGTCACTGGTTCAATTCCCAGTCAGGGCACATAGCCAGGTTGTAGGCCAGGTCTCCAGCTAGGTCCCCAGCTGGAGGCAGGTGAAAGGCAACCTTACATTGATGTTTCTCTCTCTTTCTTCCTCCCTTCCTGCCTTTCTCTCTAAAAATAATGAATAAAATATTTCTTAAAAAAATGCATGGATAGGGTCAGAAAAGTAGGAGGGTTTGGTAAGAAATCACTGAAACTGTCATTGTTGTTTTATTTTATTTCCCCAAGGGCATTTGTTAATATTTATTGGGTTAGTAACTCTTTTAACAGGACAAATTCATGGAGAGGAGACAATGCCTCCGGTCTGAGCAGAGTGAATATTGAATAGAAGCTTATTCAGTGAAGAGCTGAGAGACACTCTTACAGAGAAAAACAATGGAACTGCATGGCATTCTTGGCTTCTGGTAGAACACCAGAAAGAGTAAGGAAGTCTTCATTCTTGGGTCTTGGAAATTCTAACCAGAACTTCCACTATCTTGCTTTGAAATTCAAACTCACACTTTCTACAATTTACGTGGATTTAGAGCAAAGAGCCAAGAATAAGCCCTGGCCAGTTTGGCTCAGTTGGTTGGAGAGTTGTTCCATGCACCAGAAGTTTGGGGGTCCTAGTCGAGGTGTGTATGGGAAGCAACCAATTGATGTTTCTCTCTCATATTGATCTTTTTCTCTCCCTTCCTTTCTCTCTAAAATCAATAAACATATTAAAAACATTTTTTAAAGGCTGAGAATAAGCAAGACATTCCTGAAAAAAAAATAGGGAGGTTTGCTTTGTCTTATATCAAGGCATATTATAAAGTCATCCTTTATAGAATAGTGTGGTTTTGGCAATGTGACAGACAAACAGATGTAAGAATAGAACAAAGACCATAAATCAACATATTCATATGTGGAAAACTGCTGTAGACAGAACCAACATTGGAGATCAATAGCAAAATAATTTAATAAGGTGATGTCATGATAATTAGCTAACCATTGAGAGAAAAATATAACAAGAGGTTCCTACCTCATACCTTATTTAATAATCAATTATTACTGGGCCTAAACTTTAACTCAAAAGAAATAATATATATATTTTGGATGTTAACCCTTACCAGATGTATCTATCATTGGTGAATATATTCTCCCATTCAGTAATTGTCTTTTGTTTTGTTGATGATTTCTTTTACCATGCAAAATCTTTTTAGTTTGATATAGTCCAATCTGTTTATTTTTCTTTTGTTTCCCTAGTTCTAGGACATATATCAGAAAAATGTTACTAAGAGCAATGTTACAGTTATTGCCTATGTTTTCTTCTACAAGTTTTATGGTTTTGGGACTTATATTTGTCTTCAATTCATTTTGAGTTTATCCTTGTATATAATGTACAAAGGTGGTCTAGTTTTATTTATTTTTTGCATTTACCTGTCCAGTTTTCCCTATATCATTTATATTTTTGCCTCCTTTGTCATATATTAATTGACAACATAGGCATGGATTTATTTCTGGATTCTGTTTCATTGATCTATGGGCCTGTTTTTGTGTAAGTACCATGTTGTTTTGTTACTATATCCTTATAATATATTTTGATATCAAGTAGCATGATACCTCCAACTTTGTTCTTTCTGAAGTTTACTATGGCTTTCAAGGTCTTTTGTGGTTCCATAAAAATTTGAGGATTATTTTACACCAAAACCAAGTAACCAATTAAAAAATAGACAGAGGCCCTGAATAAACAAACACTTCTCCAAAGAGGACAAATGTCCAATAGACATATGAAAAAATGCTCAACATCACTAATTATCTCTGATAATTAGTGGAAAATTAAAACCACAAGAGCTATCACCTCACACCTGTCTGAAAGGCTATCATCAATAAATCAACAGACAACATATGTTGGTGAGGATGTGGAGGGAAGGGAACTCATTTATTTATTTATTTAAAAATATTTTATTCATTATTTTCAGAGAGAAGGGCAGGGAGGGAGGAAGAAATGGAGAGAGGCATCAATGCATGGCTGCCCTTCACCCACCTCCAGCCATGGACCTGGCTGAAGACCCAGCCCATAACCGGGCCACGCGCCCCAACTGGGAATTGAACCAGTGACCCCTGGGTTCACAGGCTGGCACCAATCCACCAAGCCACACCAGCCAGGACGGGAATCTTATTCACTGTTGGTGGGATTGCAAAGTGGTACAGCCACTATGGAAAATAGTGTAAATGTTCCTCAAAAAATTAAAAATAGAACTATTTATGACCAAACAATTTTACTTCTGGGTATTTATCCAAAGAAATCCAGAAAACTAATTTGAAAAGATATATGTACCCTTATGATCACTGCTGCATTATTTATAATAACCGAGATATATATATATATATATATATATATATATATACACACGCACACACACACACACACATGTATATGTATATATGTATGTACCTATTAATAGACAACTGGATAAAGAAGATGTGGTATATGTAAATAATAAAATATTACTTGGCCACAGAAAAATGAAGTTTTACTGTTTGTGACATGGATAGACCTAAAAGGTCTTACAATAAGTAAATTAGGTCAGACAGAGAAAGGCAAATACCATATGATTTCATCTATATCTAAAGAATAAAATAAATAATCAGATTCATAAAGAGAACAAACTGATGGCTGTCAAGTGAAAGATGGGTTGGGGCACTGGGTGGAAAAAGTAAAAGGATTAAGAAATATAAGTTGGTAGTTACAAAACAGTTGTGGAATGCAAGTTATAGCATAGAGAATATAGTCAATATAGTCAATATAGTCAATATAGTAACTGTGTATGATGCCACATAGGTACTAGATTACAGAGGTGACTCACTTTGTAAAATAAACAGTCTAACCATTGCTATACACTTAAAACTATTATTAATAATATTAAATATCATCTCTAAGCCCTGGCTGGTGGCCGGTTAAGGCGCCGGCCTGTGAACCCAAGGGTGGCAGGTTCGATTCCCCAGGCAGGGCACATAACCAGGTTGCAAGCCAGGTCTCCAGTCAGGTCTGTGGCTGGAGGCAGGTGAAATGCAGCCATGCATTGATGTCTCTCTCCCTCTCTGCCTCTCTCCCTTCTTCCCCTCTTTCTAAAAATAATGAAATAAAATAAAATAAAATAAATATCAACTCTAATTGAAAAGGAAAACTTTTCTGTCACCCTAAACACACACAAAAATAAATAATTTTAAGCTTTGACAATAACATAGAAGTCTATCTTGATGAGCTTGGGATAAGAGAGGATTTCATAAAATTCAGATTGTGAAAATGATTAGGAAGTTGACTATATTTAATTAAACTAAAAGCTAAGTCTTTGGGTTTATTTTTTTAATCAGAAGATACCATAGACAGTATGGTTATATAAGCCATAAATTAGAATAAATTTCTTTCAACATATAATATAAAAAGTTAAGAGTACTCAGATATATAAAGAATCCAATGATTCAGTAACAAGGCAAACAATTCAATATAAAAATTTAGCAAAAGATAAATACATAAATGAGTGTTCCACATAAGAGAAGACATGTTTGGGGAATAAATATATTAATGATGCACAGCCTCATTAATAGTTAAAAAAGGAAATGTAAATAACAACTAGGCAACACAATTTCTTTTTTTTTTCTTTCTTAAATTAAATTAAATTGTTGTTGTATTACATACATCCCCTTTTTACTCCCCTCTGTCTGCTGCCCCACCCACCCACTCCCCACCAAAGTCAATCCCACTTGTTGTCCATGTCCATGGTTCTTCCATACTAGTTCCTTGACTAAACTGCTCCCCTTCTTTGCCTCCTCTTCCTTCCTTTCCCCTGCCCGCTGAAGGTCTAGTCATTGTATTCATGTATCTGGTATTCTTTTGTGCATGAGTCAGGGTCAAAATCAGTGGTATGATCTTTGACAAGTAACTCAAACTCTAGCTTAAGTGTCCTCATCTACAATATGCAGAATGTAACTTTTTTGAAAGTTATATTTCTTAGGACAATGATAATGCACAGATAGCATCTGTTATAAAGAAAAGAGAGTCATAGAAACGGCTGTTAAAATTGAGGTAAGTCAGGGTGGTAGTCCAGGAATATAATGATGTTTATATCAAATTTTACTCAACATAATTAATGTATCAGGGTTTTAAATATAGTTTTTTCAAAGCTAGTAGTAACATCAATGGCAGAAATAATTAATTGAGGGCTCACTACATGCCAGGCACAGAATGTAGTGTTTTTATTTATTATTTCATTTAATCCTTATGCTTACTTTGTAAGGTAGTATTATCTCCATTTTATGGCTGAGGAAATTGAAACTGAAAGAGCTTACTGAATTCACTGGCCAGAGGTCACACAGTGTTTGTCATATATAATCGTGGGAGTAGAACACAGGCCTTTCTGGTTTGACTATAATTCTCTAGTACAGATGATTCCTCTTTAGCAGACACGCAGAAACAACATTTTTGACTTAAAATTAATTTTCACTGTTAGTGGCATCAATATTAATTTATGTGTATAATATAGTGCTGAACCAATACCAATATATATATATATATATATATATATATATATATATATATATTTTAATGGTGAAGAATTTCAGAGTTTCTGTCAGTGTGCTGTTAGGATTTCCAGTCTAACCTTTTGTCAGGGTATTGCTATTTTGACAGAAATGAGGAAAGGACTAAAAAGAAACTTGAGTCAAGACCAGGTTATCTTTCTGTGTGATTTGAAGCTCTACCAGCCCACCCAGGGGGACCCCCACAGTCTAACTCCCTTTAGGAAAAATTGGAATATCATGCAGAATGAAGCAGTGCTAAAATTTGTGATACACAAAGTTTTTTAAATAGTCAGAATCTTGCCCCTTTCATTCCTAAACCAATCAAAATCTTGCTCTTCAACCCATATATTAATATGGCTTCCCAAAAACACAGACACGTTGACTTCAAAGTAAGACAGGATCTAACCTCTTGTGCTATAGTCTTGCCTCTTACAGTGTGATACCTCAGCTAATTGAATGCTCAATGTATTCTGGTTTCAATTTTGAGTAATTTATTGTTTTCTAAGGTAGCTTCATCTATCTTCAAAGAGATCTAAATGTTAACAATGAAAACTATGATAATGGCTCTATTTTTTTTTTTTAAATTCAAAGTTTATGATGTGCCAAACTGCTAAATTCACTATATAAATGGACTCATTTATCCTCATAATAACCTCTGTGACATAGGTGCTCTTATTATCTCCAATTTACAGATGAAAAACATGGGGTTTCAATCCATTTATCATAATTACGGCATCTGCAGACTAAACTCTAATTTACTTGGCAACTCTTAGGTGTTAGCAAACAGTACAGAACACTGATAGTTAAACTTTAGCCCCTTTGGACTAAACTTTTTTGTTGTTGTTTAATTGGTTTTTACATCCCATTATTGTAGAAAATATGGAATCAGATGAGTGAACATCTGATTGAACGGAAAAAGGATGGGGGGAGAGACCTTTACTTCACACTGAAAATTTGAGCAACATCCCAGAACCCTTCTGTGTTCTCTTTTATGTAGTCTTCATGGTTCTACCCACATTTTTTGGTAAGATGCAAGGTTGGTTCCATAGGAAAAAACACCCCAATTTTTCTATACTATGACATACATTTTCTAGACCAATCACTGCAGAAAGTGCACACAGTCCAAGAATTGTGTTTCTAAACTATTTTAGAAATGTTTATAAGTAATGTAAATGCAAAAATATCAAGGTAAACATCAGCAAAATGGAGATGTTTACAAAGTCAATCAATGTTTGTTTCTCTCTGACAAATTTTTGGATGTTCTTTTCAAGAATCTGTAAATTTTTTTTCTACATAAAAGATTACGTATCTTTGAAATAATTTACTTATAATTTGGATCATGTCCAAAATGTTTAACTTTTTTTAAGGTAACAGAATTTCTTTTAAGCCACTTAATATTATAATAACCTTAATATTAGTATTTTTATAAGAAATATTATAAGGTTTGACATTTATCAAACTTTGGTTTTAAATCCTTAAGACATATGATATGGCATTAGTATATTTTATTTTATTTTTGACTCTAGTATATTTTAACCTTTACTTTTTTCCTTTGAAAACACAAACATTACACCTTACATACACAAAAGTGGGGTGAGCTGTAGCCTTCTAGTTGGATATTTACTCTAAGCCAGATGAAATGACTAAATCTGTCTTTATTAATGTCTGTTTTAGAAATTATATACCAAGAAGCAACGCTTTTACAATGCTTAAGGTATATACAGCTTTTACACATCCAGGAAAGGGAAAGGTCACTTAATGGTAGAATGATCATATCATCTTCCAATGTTCAGCCCTGTTACATGTGCCTGACTCCTGCCAGGCCACACTGATGCTGTTCTGGCAACGGGCAAATTGTCTCCAAGAGGGAGAAAAAGCTTTTCAGGCAGATGGACAGTGTAAGAATAAAAATTAGGCTGCAGTCTTCATTTATTCTGTTCATTGACATGAATGAAAACTTCCTTTAACCAAAAAAATTTGTAATGTATTTTTAGCAACTTGCATGGTAAGTGAACGGATTTTACACTTCCATTTGAATCAGAACTAAGTTAAGTAAAATCCCAACACTACTATCATCTCTCTAGAATCACTTGTCTTGATCTACCTGTCAGTATAGTCTCCTTCCTTGAAAGATACATAATAACCTCATTTGAAGTCATAGAGTTAGTTCCACGGCACCAAAAATGGTGACCGAATTTCTTGCTGTTCACTCTTCAGTAGTGGCTTAGCTACAGCAACATCACTGTTTTATGTTACCAGATTTCTGGACAAATCGCTCAGTTTATTTTTGGATCACTCTTTTTGGGGGGCAGATTGAGATTTATATATGCATTGTTTTTAATCCCCAGGGATCAGCTTTTGTAAGAACAACAACAAGGAAACCAAAACCCCAAATCCTTTTCAGAAACCCACCTAATTCCCACCTCTACTATCTGGCTTGTAAGTGAGAGTAGCCATGCATTAGTATATCTTAAAGTATTGTGTTTTGATTTACATGAAAAAAATACTTGACAAAAATAAAACACAAACAAAAACAAATTCTGGGATATCTTGATGCTCTGTATGAATATATAAGTAAATATACAGACCCTAAGTGTTTATACTAATTTCAACTCAAGTATTGATACTCAAACATTTCACACCTTAAGCATGTCTGAGTATACATTTCTAAAAGAACCAGGTTTTCAAGGGATTTATTGTTTAAGGTGTTCATTCCACACTCGTCAAGAGAACAAATTTCCAGAAAATTTAAATACCCTATGTAGTTTCAATCTCAGAATATCTAAAATGAAATGAAGCAAAGCAAATGTAATCACTGATCAATTAAATCAAGGCCAGTCACTAAGAAGGGCCAAGGGCTTATAAATGAAATGAGATGCATTGAGAATTGGTTATTAATAATCAGAGGAAAAGGATGGTCACAAGGAAGAGATACATTTTTGAGAAAGAGGTGGGAAACATAAAACAAGAAAAGAGGCAAGAGAAAAGAAGGAAGATGAGGATGGCGAGTAGCCAAAATGGTAAAACTGAAATAAAGAAAACACACTGTCAGAGATCAAGAGTGAGAGAGGCAAAGCTGAGAATGAGCTACAAGGAGAAAAATTCTCAGTGTAGCAACCAACAAACGGATACCACTTGGTAGCATCTTACCAATTTGCCTTTTGCTATCCTGAAAGGCACATGCAATATAAAATACTTTTGAAATCCAGTGGGTCATTTAGTGCATTACTTTAAGAAGGGTGAAGATAAGAATATTTTAGATTGCGTATTTTATTATTTAATCTATTTCTCACATACCTAATAGTAGTGAAATTGCAGAATGAAAGGTAGAATAGACCATATTTGCTGAAGATAATAAACTACCTAAAACTATTGCACGCTATAGAATACCATCTTTTTCTAATAGTGGAATGTTGGTTTCAGGCTAAAATGTTCCCCCAAATGACCTAGCACAAAATTGACATCAGAAGAAATTCTCTTGCTGGTAGAAGGAGGCTCAGTTTTTAATCTGTGAAACTCTGGTACTATGCATTGAGAACTGAAAGACAAAATTTGATCTAGGCTTCAAAGGTGAATTTGTAAAATTATGACTTTGTTAATGACCAATTTATCAAATTTATAAACATTTTTTACTAAAATTTAATTTATTTTAGATTAAAAAAAAACACTTAGCTCTGGCTGGTGGCTCAGTGGATAAGTTGCCAACCTGCGAATCCTAAGGTTGCTGGTTCAATTCCCCAGCCAGGGCACATAACCAGGTTGCAAGTCAGGTCTCCAGCCAGGTCTGTAGCTGGAGGCAGGTGAAAGGCAACCATACATGGATGTTTCTCTCCCTCTCTGCCTCCCTCTCTTCCCTTCTCTCTAAAAATAATAAATAAAATCTTTTTAAAAGACTTAAAAAATATTTAGTTATTCTATAGATAAATTTAAGGGAGCTAGGACTCCAGGCTTCTGGGGCCTTTAATTCTCCCTGTTCTTTATTCTCCCCCTCTGTGGGATTTCCAGCTTGTATTATGTCTGGCTTCAGGGATAAAGCAGAGAGCTGTGAAAATCATCTCATTAGATATGAATCATCATAAATACTATAAAAGCTTCTAATATATTTTATTAAATAGGTAAATTTGGCCACTTCCAAAAATTTGAGGAAAAATCTTAAAAATGATAATGTGTTAAAATTTTTTTAATTACTTAAAATATGAGAAAGAAATAAATGTAAACTATTAAACTTCCATATTAAAAGTATAGTTATGCCCTGGCTGGTAGCACAGTGGTTAAGGCGCCGGCCTGCGAACCCAAAGGTTGCAGGTTCGGTTCCCCAGCCAGGGCACATAACAAGGTTGCAAACCAGGTCTCCAATCAGGTCTGTGGCTGGAGGCGAGTGAAACGCAACCATACATTGATATCTCTCTCCCTTCCCTTTTTTCTAAAAATAATGAAATAAAATCTTAAAAAAAAAAAGTGTAATTATATTCATAAAAAACAAAATAGTCATAGAATATATTCAAGAGCAGTAGAGCAATAATCATACACACAAAAAGAACATTCCGTAAGAATAAGCTGTTCTATGACTGGCTTCTAAAAGAACTGAAAATTCTCTAAAAAAAAAAAAAAAAATCTATTTGGTAGATGTTCCATGAGAAAAAGGTACATAAGAAAATGATTCACTAATTATTCAATTAAGATTATTTTTCAAAATAAATTTTTAGTAAACTTTAAATATGATGAATTCTGCAAATTGGTCAGTGGCAAATGGATCCTTCAATGAGTTACAATTTTATCAATAGGACCATTCTAGCTTTCTTAAGATGACATTGTGTTTGAAAATTCGAAATAATTACCAATGTTTAAAAGTCAAGAAATTAATCAGAAAGCTCTGAATTATTATACTATTTCTGGAAGACTAAAAACTCTGCAATACTTAAGCTACAGTCTGATACAGTTGTGTTAGCTGGGCTGGAATATGGATAGTCTCTTTGGAAGGGCCCTTGGTAGGGTGATCACATAGCCGGTGTGCTCACTGTAGTCCTGGTTTACACCTATTTTCCTGGTATAATTTTAGTAGGGCCACTTTCACTATTGTGTCTCCAGTTTGACTAATAAATTATATGGTCACTCTAGTTAGTTGATCTCCAGTTCTCTGTAGTTCTTAAGACACCCTTTAAATTGGCCTCCTTCACACACCATCTACCTGGGCTTTGCAAGCATTTGAGTGTGCTGTTCTTGCTCCACTACCCCACTGTCTAGGTCATGTATATGGCTAATTCTTCATCAATGATGGATAAAAAGGTCTTTTTGTGCTTTCTCCTTTATGCTACCTCTTACGTAGCATGGTCTTAACTATAGATTCTGTGCAATATCATTTATTTTTGTTTTATGGATCTTCACTATAGGAGGCATGCTATTATCATTTTAACTACAATACTATGTGCACACTTTCATATTTACCTTTCAACCAGGGTCACACTAACAATTTCTAAATGGTTATTAACTACCAACTCCAAAACTAATTGATTTAATTTGCAAACCCCAAGCTGGTGCTTGGTATGTGCCAAGCCCTGTGCTAAACATTGAGCATACATTATGCCATTCATGTCATCATGAGTCACTAGCCCTTGTCCCAAAATAGTCTTGGCTTTTTTTGTTTCTCATCTCTGTATATTTTTCTTGTCTTATCATTTTTTTAAATTTTAATTAAAAAAATTTATTTATTATTTCCAGAGAAAGGGGAAGGGAGAGAGGTAGAGAGGGAGAGAAACATCAATGTAGGGCTGTCTTTCTCAGCTACGGGCCTGGTTGGAGACCTGGCTCACAGCCTGGTTATGTGCCCTGGTTGGGAATATTACCAGTGACCTTTGGGGTCACAGGTTGGCACCCATTCACTGCGCCACCAGCCAGGGCCCTCTTGTCTTATCATTTTTCTTATGAAGGTTGTGTTAAATGATATGTATGGGTGTGTATGTGTGTGTGTGTTGGTGTTGGAGAAGGAGGAACAGATTTGAGCAAAGACATTCTATTTAGTTACATAATCTTTTCTATGTGTAGAAACAAAGAGATGTTAAAGAGTGAGGCTACTTGTTATTTCACGTGAGGCCTCAGGGGTTTCCTGTGTCTTGGTGGGCTATAGCAATCTCAATTTACACTTGTTTTCTGAAAATGTTATTTTCATCACTTAAATCAGTGCCAACTACCTCTTCAAAGGTGACTGGCATCCTTGCAGAACCTAAACTCAGGTGAAATATCCCTATTTTTGTTCTGTTTTCTACCATCTCTATATTGACCATAAAATAAAAGAACTTGATCATTTCTGTAGAACTGACTGATACTTTGCCTTCAACAACCGGGAGTACTATTTCTGATAGCCTCTCTGGTTGAGAATCTGGGCTTTCAGGAGGTTGTACTGGGAATTCTTTGTTGGCCTCATTAGGAATTCCTTCTTGGGTAGAGGTGGCTAGGCTCAGGAAATCTTTGACAGCTCAATTTCCAAGGACAGGCTCTGAGAACTTCAACTCGGTTCAAGTAAGACATAATCCACTTCACTGGGATTCATGGTTTTAAGATTTTCTAAGTCATATAAAAATGGAATATTTTTGTATTTTGGTAGGTGCTTCCCAATCTCAGAAACATATCTACTTGGCATCTTAGATGAAATAATATTAATGTGTTGGCTTTTCCAATAAGTTTTAATAGAATGTGTTTGTAGAAGACCTAAACCAAATAATTCCAATCTCCTAAGAAATTAATGATAAATAGGAATGCTTTATATGTTGATTTATATTTATTGCTTTACATTATAACTCTGATAGCTATGAGACACTAACATATTTGTGTTCACAGTTTACAGCATTCTTTTCCTCAGAGGGGAAAAGATAATCAATGCTATGTATCAAGGGCTATAGTGTATACATTGAGAAAACCAAGGTAACTAAGATAAAAACCAAAAAACCAAAACCAAACAAACAAAAAACCCAAACATGTGTATCTCAAAGTAATTGTACCTGCTTCTCTATTGGAAAGTCTACAACAGCATAACCAATAATTATCAGGAACTTTCTCAAGAAGTATTGTCAGATCAGTCACCAAATAGTTTTAAACAGATAAACTTATTTCACTGCACGGATATACATGTCAAGGGCAATAAATATTCAATGACAATTTTGCATTGTAAATACTAAGAAATTATTAATTTTCAAGTTCTTGTGTATTTGTTTTAGGATCCATGAAAAATTTTTGTCACAATTTTAACTCAGTCAGGTTTGATACAATTAAGTTGTAATTAATGATATACTGGTAACTTGGCTTTACTCCAAACCAAAAAATCCTGGATTTGTAGCGATTGCCAATTTCTATAGTGTAAATTCTCCCAGGACTGCCAATTTCTCCTACAGCTTCCCATAGTCTATACCAGCCTACCCAAGCACACCACCACAGCTTTTTATTCATTGCAGTCTAGTTCTGAAGTTGCATCTAGCTTCCTCCTATTGATTATTTTATTAGATTATAAAGAATAACAAAATTATCTCTTAAAAAATCTGTTCTACGGAGAGCTGTAAAGTTTAAAAAAATGATAAAAAAGTAATTTATAAAGACTTAACTTATTTTAATTATTTTTTCTCTCTCATTGATTCTGGTGAGAAGGGAAGGGAGGGAGAAAGAATTGGGGAGAAATACTGTGGATGGGTTGCCTCTTGCATACACCCCAAGTAGGGGACCAAACACACAACCCAGGTGTGTGCCCTGTCCAGGAATCAAACACATGACATTTTGGTTTACCCAACCCACTGAACCACACTGGCCAGGGCCTATTTTGATTAATAAAAAATTGACATTAACACACAGGTAAATAGATATTGTGTCATGTTGGTTGACTACAAAGTGAGACTAGTTGGGATTAATTCTGCCTTCCATATCTACCATTTATTTGAGTTCAGGTAACTCTTACGACAATCTTACACAAATGGAATTCCTGTCAACCTCATGCTATCAGTTTTATGGAACCATTTTTTTTTTTATCTACTTAAATTCCTTAAACTTATTTTTCTAAGAAAGTATTATTTGCAAATATTCTAGAGGCAGTAGCCATCTGCAACCTCCCTTTCCCACTAGTAATAGTGTAAGTTTTCCCCTGGGAGTAAGTGTAGAAACTATCCTCACTTGCAAAATTTATGGGGTGGCAGAATGGATGAGTAGGAAACAGCATGTGCCTATGATTGAGATATAAGAAAAATTGTTTGAGAGAATTCACACAAAAAAGAGGGGAAGTCCAACGATGAACTTGACCCAGGAAAAGAAAAGTAGAAACTCTGCATATTGCATTGAGGCTGTAGAATAATCCTTGCTTTTTTTTTTTTTTTTTTTAATATGTCTAAATTCTGGGGTGAGAATAAGAAGAGCTATTTCACTAAGTTTTTATGAAACATACTTGGATTCAAGAGGCAATAATACTTCAGGGCATCTCTAACAACCCTTGTAGTTGTGACCGATGTCATCTCCTCTAGAAATGGGCTCCAAGGCCCTTTTTATGTGGTTGGATTTCCTTTCCAGTAGTCAAGCAAGAGAGAATCACAGAGTTGTGCCATTACAACCAGGATCAGGAATGTACTTGCAAGCAAGAGGTCAAGTTCATTTCTAGTCTCCCACAAAAGTTTTACTATTGTTTTCAATGAGCTCATGGCCAGAAAATTTGAATTTTACTGAGAGCTATGAGCACAGAATAGCTTTAATTAGAGAAAAACATAGTCAATAATTGCTGGTTTGGCATTTATAAGATAATAATTCTGGTAAAATCATATTCCATGAGAGAAATGGAAAGTTCTATTATGCTGTTACCAGAAGCTGAGAATAAAATTAATTTAACTTGAAATAAATCTCCGCAGAAGTTGCAACAAACATACCGGGCAGCTTCTGAATATCTCTCCAGACATCTGAACACTGTTGCCTGACGAAGATGATTTCGGAAATAGGCTGGGTTTAAAACAATGCTCCTATGAAAAGATAAGCAAAACGCAAATGTTATTAACTTTTTAAAACACAATTACCAGAAGTATAGGAATGAAACAGCACACATCCAATTTTATATACTATATATTTTAAAAGATACTAACAAATGAAGCCCTTTTCTTCCTGTAATTGTCAGGGAAGCCAAATAAACAAGCATTATTGAAAAACTAATTAAGTTTGCATGATAAAAGGAATTTTATTTATAGTACTAGAGATCTTTTATGAGTATGACAATGACAAAGAAGTTGAATCCAGTTTATATTACATATAATACATGTCATTATTTTCTTTTCTTATGTTACTAAATGAGGCAAAAACCACAGGTTATTTATGGTTTGTCTGCTTGGAACAAAGGAAACATTGCTAGTGGCTGAACTTTCATTGAAAGAAAGGAGCTGGGATTTGAGCGACTTGTCTTTTGCACTTTGTAATTAGTTTCTGTGTCTTCTTCCCCCAGGGGGATGGCATAGTGGAATGAAAGGAGCCCTATCCTGTTTAAGGACTTTGGTCTTGACCTTCACACTTTGGGTAAGGCCCTTAATAACTTTGGGTTTCATTTTTCTCTTCAAATAACAAATCTTGATTATCCCTTCATCATTTCATAGAGTTCTGAAGGCTTAGTTCAAGTCTAGATGAGATGATGATCACTCCCCACCTGCCTTCTTCTAGAGATAAACTGGTACACATTTTCCTTCCTTGCCAGGTGCTGTTCAAGACATCTGATATAATGAGGTGAACTAGACAGATGTAGACAGAGGAGACAATATTAGTGAAAGTATGAAATGTAACATATTAACAGTGTATTGTGTTATTGATATGGGATAACAAATGTTATAGAACTAACATGGGATTGAGCAATTTTCGTATAAGCTTTTTTTTTTTGTTTTACAAGTTGATGAGAATCATTTGGAGTTAGTTCCTTATTAAAGTGGTTCTTAATCATTTCTTGAGAGATTCACAGAACTTTTTTTGAGATTCAGATAAAAGCTATGGAGTTCTGTCCAGAATAACACACCTAAACATAATCACCAAAATTTGGGGAATGCATTTGAACTATTAAGTCTATTTAAGAATGCCAGATTAAAAAAAAAAAACATGCAGACAAAAATAATTCCATTGCCAGAAATATTGTTTGAGGAAAGAATAAAGTAGAAAAGGAACATCTATTGGGCCCATGTAACATTATAAAATTATATGATGAGATGGATTGATTAAATAATTCAGCTTACGTTAAGCACCAGTGAACAGAAACCATAGGGGTTAAGGGACTTTTCTAAAATCATATACAACTAGTTAGTTGAAGAGTTTCAAGTTTATTATGTTTCCCATCTTTAGTCACAGCACTTTGTATTATACTTTACTGCTTTTCTTATGATGATTTCTGAATTAAATGGGCCTGATTTAGTAAAGCTTTACTGTACTTTATGATTAATAATTTGTATAAATTAATACATTACTTTCTAAAGAGCAGAAATGATTTCCTTTGGTGATTTCTGATTAAAATGATGGAAATGTAAAAACTACTGTATGAGTTTATTCCATATCAATACCATACCAATACTTTATATTAATTAGAAAAGAATATGTTTACAAAGCATGTTTAAGTGTTTTATACCTGTAAAAGTAATCTTGTAAAAGTAGATCAGCACAAATAAGACCGGAGCTCAGTCTAGTGATCAAGGTCTTTCAATTTTAACCAGAACTTTTTCTTTATCATCAAAAGTAATTCTTCCTCCTTACTTTGTAATCATATATTCCCTTATGTATTTTTAGTATGTTCACATTTGCAAATGACCTTGAAAACACTGCAAGTATTGATTTTGAGGTTACAAATAAGTTTTAGCGAATAGGCAATTACACAAATATTAAATCTGCAAATAATGATTGCCTGTATGTGTGTAGTTCAATTTGTAATATCCTTGCTCTCACTTGTTTCTTAACTTTATGTATATTTTGTATTGTTTGTATTTGATGTCTATTTGCATTTATGTAAGCAGATTTGCCATGTCCCCTTACTTAAACAAATTTTAAACTTAATGTTTTATTTAAATTTCTGCTAAAAATAAATAAATAAAATCTTTTAAAAAAGTGAGTAACAAACTAGAACTACAACCAGGACTTTTTATTATATTGTGATTTTTATGAAATATTATGCAGGAATTGAGTTGCCAGAGATTTTGTATTTTTTATCTTTCAACCAAACTAATCTGAATTTAGCTATTCATGATATTGTTCTTTTTGTGTTTCAATTCATTCATCTCTACTTTTTATATGTTAATCCATTATTGTCCTCTCTGGGGTTTATTTTTTTATTTTTATTCTTATTGTTTACTTACTATTCATTTTTCTTCCTAAAGATTTTATAACTATAAACTTTCAGGACTGATTTTAGCTTTGACCATATCCTTTAGAATGATAAAGTATGCTTTATTCTCATAGTTTTTATTTCGAGTCTCTAATTATAGATTTTAATCCTCTTTGATTGAAAATTTATTTTGGATAACACTGTTCAATTTCTATAGGGTAGTGCTTCTTATTAAAATTTTTATTGTTAATTTCTGATTATACTACAATATAAAAGAGAATGTCTTGTGCATTTTTTCTTTTCAGATATATAAAGAATAATAAATAATGGAGTGTTGCATTTAATGTTTAATGACATGCAAAAGAAATAATATATTTCTAATTTGTGAGGTACCATTAGTTAGAAACCACTGAAAGTGAACTTATAAGATTTTTCAATTATCTAAAAATACCTTTTTTTTTTCACTCAAATTCTTTGGGAGATCTTTTAATATCCACTTAAAAAATTACTTGTTTATTTTTATTTCATTCATAAAAAATTAATTACAGTTTATATTCAATATTATTTTATATTAGTTTAAGGTGTACAACATAGTGGTTAGACAATCATATACCTTACAAAGTGTTCCCCTGATATTTCTAGAACCTACCTGGCACTATATATAGTTATTACAATATTGTTGAGTATATTTCTTATGCTATATTTTACATCCCCATGATGATTTTGTAAATACCAATCTGTACTTCTTAATTCATTACCTTTTTTACCCACTCTCCAGCCCCCTTCCTCTCTAGCAACCATGAGTCTGTTTTCTGTATCTATGCGTCTGCTTCTGTTTTGTTCATGTATATTGTTCTCTGGGTTCCACGCATAAGTGAAATCATGTGGTATTTGTATTTCTCTGACTGACTTATTTTATTTAGCATAATGCCTTCTAGGCTTATCTATGTCATCACAAATGGTAAGATTACATTCTTTTTTTTAATTTTTGCAGCTGAGTAACAAGTCCATTGTATATATGTACTACAGTTTTTTATTTCAAGTTTAATAGTGATTTATTACCATTTCAAAATTTAGTTTTTTTTAAAAGCCATATTGATTTCATGTTGTTTATTCTCATTATTATATTTATTTTCTGACTTTCAGAAAATAAATTTATTTTTTAAATTATTTATTATTATTGTATTACAATTGTTTAATCCCCTCCCCCCCCTTGCTGACCCCAGGATTATGAAATATTCCAATTTCATCAAAGCATGAGATTTTATGGATAAGGTGGGGACATTTATGCTGGATAATGGCATCATTCAGTAGATTATAATTGGTTGACCAACTGATCAATAATCTAGAAGGATGGTTCTGATAATTAGGAAAGAAGGGATTGAATGGCTTATTCTAACCATTTTTATGGAAAACACACCATTTAGTAACTAAAGTTTGAGAAATTGAAAATATGACTATAAAATCTTCAGATGGTGTAAATTACCTAACAAAGAACTGATATCACTGATGATAGAAGGTAAACGCAAAATGATCTGGACAGGTTAAAAGTTAAAACCTTATAACATGGTTTAAGAAATAAGTTTTACAAATATAATCACAGCTTGAGTATGACCATGTGGAAAAGGTTTATTTAAACCAATCACAAGCAAACTATGATATAAAAATATGATAGAGCTAGAAAAACTGTAAATAAAATTTTACATGAAATCAATCAGGTATTGTATTCAAATAATATATGGTATTTTCACTGAACTGTGCCTTAGCCATGCCAGTCTCTTGAATCCATCTATAGTTCAGATCATCTGTGCGAATTATCATCATATTGGAGTGTCTAGAGTGTCCACTGGGTCTAGAGAACAGTGTGTGAAAAATATGGAATGAAAATGATAGCTGTAGAGAGTTAAATAAGGTGAGTGAAGATGAAGTAATTCCAAACACAAAGACTCACCATGTGGAAAATAGGATAATTATTCTACGTAATATTAGATAATGCCAGGCCAAAACCAGTATTATAAAGTTATAGTTTAGTTCACCACAAAGAAAGACTAATTAATCAGTAATGCAACAAGCTTTATGGAGTTTCTTATTACTGGAATCATTTAAGTGATATTTAGAGTGCCATCTGTCAGGATACATAGAAGAAATTCTTGATTGTGTGGGAGATGACTTTCAAGTCTTATCACAAAAATCCCTTATAATATGTACATTGTTGAGCACTGTGAAAGGTGTGAGTTTTTCCCACTTGCGAGTTAACAGGTTAGCATGACATAGTTTCATGGGTTCTGTAGACAACATGAGCCTCCAGGGGCAGAGACAAAGGGGAGTTTCTGAGTCATAGCAATGGTGATAAGCAATGTCTTGTTGTCCTGTTACAATTCCCAGGTGGCAATGAAAAGAAGGCCAGGTGACACCTTTCTTACGCAGCAGGCTGCCTCACAGGAGAGGAATGCTGAGCTTATGCAATGTAAAATTTTCACAATCAGCTGTAGCATGCCTATCCTTAGCTCTAGAGGGAGACACTAACTCTATCTGCCAAGGCTGTAGGCAGACTTGACTGTTCTTTGTAAAGCGTAGTTGTTTATTACACTATCTTTTAAAAGATAGTCTAGAGCAAAGGCCAATCAGTGCCTTTATCAAAAAACATGCAAAAAAAAAAAAAAAAAAAAAAAAAAAAAAAAAAAAAAAAAAAAAAAAAAAAAAAAAAAAAAAAAAAAAAAAAAAAAAAAAAAAAAAAAAAAAAAAAAAAAAAAAAAAAAAAAAAAAAAAAAAAAAAAAAAAAAAAAAAAAAAAAAAAAAAAAAAAAAAAAAAAAAAAGAAAGAAAGAAAGAAAAGAAAGAAAGAAAAAAGAAAAAGAAAAAGTGGGAGACCCATGGATCTTCCCTACATGGATCATTTTTTTCAGATACACTAGTACTGTTTGTTTTATTCATGCCATTAACAAAAAGGGTTCATAACAAGGTCCAAAAAATTAAAGTATCATACAAAATGTCAAAATGCCTAATGTTGAAAAATGAGTAACTTTATTATCATCTATTTGTATTCTGTTCCAGGAAGAATTTAAGGCAGTTTATTGAATACTTATGTTAAGTAAAAATAACTCACAGGGAACAAAAGAATAAATAGATGAATTGGAGTATATCAAATTTCTATCAGGATGAAAAGACAACCCATGAAATGGGAGAAACTATTTGCAAATAGTATATCTGATAAGAGATTAATATAAGAATTTATAAGGAGTTCTTATAACTCAATAATAAAAAAAAAACAGTAAAAATGGGCAAAGGAATAGAATAGACATTTTTTTTAGAGAAAATATATGAATGGCCAATAAGTATATAAAAGATGCTCAAAGTCACTAATTAAGTAAATACAAATCAAAACCACAATAAGATTCCACCTCACCCTCATTAGAATGACTATTAAAAAAACAGAAATTAACCAGTGTTGGAAAGAATGTGGAGAAATTGGAACCCTGTGTGTGGTGTGTGGGAATGCAAAATCGTGCAGCTCTTATGGAAAACAGTATGATTTCAAAATATTAAAAATAGAATTACAATATGGTTCAGCAATTCCAGTTCTATGTATGTACCCAAAAGAATTGAAATCTGGTTTGAAGATGTAGCCCAATGTTCATAGCAACATTATTCACAATAGCTAAAAGGTGGAAGCATCACAAGTGTCCATCAACAATTGAATGGATAAACACAAAGTGACATATATCAATATGGAATACAATGGAATATTACTTAGCTTTAAAAAGGATTCTTATATATACCGCTCATGGATGAATCTTCAGGATACTATGTTAGGTTAAATAAACTAATCACAAACAACAAATGCTGTGTAATTTCACTTAAATGAGTTACCTAGAGTAGATGAATTCATAAAGACATCAGGTAGAATGCTGGTTGTCAGGGGCTGAGGTAAGAGAAGAATGGAAAGTTGTTTCATGGTATGAAGTTTTAATTCTGCAAGATGGAAAGAGTTCTGGAGATGGATTGAACAACAATGTAAATGCACTTAACACTACTGAATCACACTTTTAAAGAATGGGTAAGATGGTAAATTTTGTTATATGTGTCTTATAATTAAAAATTAAAGAAAGAAAAGCAAAATTAAAAGTCGAAGAGTTAAGATAAAGGCTGGATGAGGTTAGCACACAAAAATATGTCATAAGATTCTAAGAGGTTGGTTGAGGTGAACTACACATTTTTTTCTATTCTAGGTTTGCTGGTAGCTAATGAAAAGAGGGTATATAGTTTGTTTTAAACAAGCAGTTGCTCAATTCAAATATTTCTTGCACTATAATCAGAAAGATCACCACATCCAAAGATGCCCTATAATGAAACAATCTGTCCTCAGTAACAGATTTACAGAAAAATCAGAAAGTGTTCCATATGGTTGCTTTTTAGAGTTACTTTCAGCATGGGTTGTTGGCATAATACTAAATCTCAATTTAGTAACCTAAATTCTGGGTAGGTGGAAGAAATGGGAATGTAAAGAAAATTCATGCAATACTGCTATCACTACACATGAATTCAGTGAAATCTTAGTGGTTGTGTCTTACTTCGTCACTTGGTTCACTGAAAAAGATTGATGATTAGAATTAAAAGATAAAATAAAATACATCAGTCCTCAACGTATTGAGAAGAATTGAGAACTCTGTTTCTCGCTTTACATATCATACATTGAAAAGCAAGAGAGAACAATAGAATGGCCTAATTTAATTTGCATGGGAGATATGAAACTATTTTATAAAGTATTAGAGCATAAAATTAGAATTAAGGGCATTGGTTTTTGAAATAAGAAAATTACAGTAGATTATTGTTGAATGAAGCACATAGCTTTGCCAAAATAGTAGAAAAGTATGTTTTTGCAAGAGCATAAAAGTAAAACTTAGCTCTTTAGGGAAACAGTAAGAAGAGATAATTCTCACATATTTTTTGAGATCTCAGCATGTGCATGGCACAGTAGAAAAGTTTAAAGAAGACAAATAAGGGAGTAATTCAAATATCATCACTGATATTTTGTTCCTCCACATTACAATTAATTGTATATGGCAAATGTTAAATATAAAAAAAAAATGAATTACTCAATTGAACAATAGCTTATGTCTTGCCATAATCAAGAGTTTAAGGGATAAATACTTTATAAACTGCTATATTTTCACAGTATGGGAAAATAGAAGAGATGTTATATTATCTTCTTTATAGAGTTAGTAATAAATACATATTGAATGATTAGGATCTGCATTTAAGTATATTTTACTTTACACTGTTTTTTAAAGATTTTATTTATTATTTCCAGAGAGAGAGGAAGGGAGAGAGGCAGAGAGGGAGAGAAACATCAATGTATGGTTGCCTTTCACCTGCCTCCAGCCATGGACCTGGCTGGAGACCTGGCTTGCAACCTGGTTACGTGCCCTGTCTGGGAATCAAACCAGCAACCTTCGGGTTTGCAGGCTGGCACCTTATCCACTGTGCTACCAACCAGGGCCTACTTTACATTTTTAGCATGAAATTTCTTTGTTTAGAAAAATAAAACGAAGGTTAAAGAATTCAAATAATAAACATAATGAGTCACCAATACCAAGAAATAGGAAATTTTAGAAAGAAGCCAACATTTAGTCTTCCATTTTCCAAAAACATGAATATCACCGGTTAATATGCATCAAATAGTTACCAAAGATAAACATGATGTGGTACTGAATCTTTAGAAGTGTACATTAATATGCCTATTTGAGCACTGGAAAACATTTATTTTTTTACTAGCTTAATTATTCTATCCATTGGACAACTCTCCTTAATAAGAAGTCATGTTCACCAAAAATTTTATGTGCAACACCTAGAAGATACTTGATGCATAATGGGCACTCAATGAATATTTCTGGAATAAAACAGTGTTGCTGAGTGACTGAATACACTCTTCCAAAGACCCGAATCTTATCGAAGATTCTCTGGTGAGATCTATGTGTATTGTGAGCCAAATCTACCAAGGACCCCTCTCTAATGAATTTTGCATGTATATCCCAGTTGAATGTCAGGCCTACACAATCCCATAATTCCTAACTACATGCAGATGTGATTAGGAATGAAAGGCATTTTATATAATTAAAGCATATAGATATAGAGATAAGTAGAAATTTTGAGAAAAATGTCTAATAGAAAACTTTTTTAATCATTTGAAAATGTAAAAAAATAAACTCTACATGTTTGTAGACTGTAATTGTGTTTTCCCATTTTTTTTCCTCCACCTGTCCTATGCCTGGGTAGAATAAACATGAAATGAATCTCTACTTATTCTTCATCTGCATTGTAATCCAAAGACTGCCCAGTAAAAGCTGTTAGTAAATCACTTGTTTAGTTTCCCCAACAACACAGTCTTTGAGTAATACAGTATATCAACTTATCTTTTGACATTTTCATTTCTTGTTCTTGACATGTTCTCTTAAAAAAATCATAGTGTTGGCCCTATCATCTTTTCTTCAGGATCCATGAACCAAATACCAGCTATCAACTCTCTTATAGGAAAGCTATCGAGATTCAGAAACCAAAGATGTAGATGTAAAGCCCTGTTCATCTGTCTATGTGACACTGAGCGGGTGAGGGGTGGATGAGCAGTGGTGGTGGTTCAAGATAAGCCTAACAAATGTCACATTTCTTCTGGTATCTGTGTTACTTAGGTGGGGTGCATTTTAGAATAATTATTTTGAAAAGTACAATTAATCAATTTCCCTCTGTTCTAGCCTACCAGAGTGATTCATTCAGCTGTAATTATTGAGTATAAACCATGTTCCAGACATTGTCCAGTTTTTAAGAAAAGGCCAGAGGGTAAATCAAACTTAAATTAATATATTGAGTAGCCCCATTATATGGAAATAAATGTCTTCCTGCATTCTATCATTGTCAATGTTGCATTTAACAGGCAATTATGCAAGAACTTTTAAAATAAATTAAAATAAAGTGTAATGAATTTTACCATAACATTTCATAGGACAATGAAATGAGATGCTTATTTCTTTTATTAGAGTCTGAGAATTACAAGGAGTTTTTTAAAATTTATTTTTAATGTTGTTGTATTACATCCATTCCCTTTTTACTCCCCTCTGTCCCCTTCCCCTCCCACCCACTCCCCACTAAAGTCAATCCCATTTGTTCGTGTCCATGGTTCTTCTATGCTAGTTCCTTGACTAAACTGCTCCCTAGAAGGAGTTTTGATAACAAAATCAATCCTAGTTGTATATTATCAAACATCAAAATTGCTCATATGAATATTATTACTTTTTGACTTTGAAACTGATAAATGACATCCAGAAAAAAATATTATTTTATCTAATAAAATGCCACTGCCTCATAGCCCCTAAACCAAAAGAAAAACAGTAATGTAAAATTCTTAGGATTTATGAAGCATTTGGACTACTCCTTGTTGAATTAAGAGAATTAGCAGGATTATACCACAGTGGGTGCCTTGACCAGGGATCAAACCCGCAACCTTGACATGTGGGGAATAATATTCTAACCAACTGAAATTCCCAGCCAGGGATTATGTCTAGTTTTAAAAGCTTACTTAGGCTGCTGGTTGGGAATAGGCTACAGAGGAACAAGAGTAGAAGCAGGGTGACCTGTTCGGAGCCAATTGCAGTGGTCCAGGAGAGAGATGCTGAGCCTAGACTGGTAACAGTGGAGATAGTAAAAAGTCTAACATTTGGTTTGTAGTTTGATGATTTTTATGGTAGAGATGAGGTTATATTTTGAATGTGGAGCAAACAGAGTTACAAAAGGTTACACAGCTAGTAAGTATGTCTTTATGTGTACAGTGTCCATTCTGGCTAAACCACTAAATTATACAATGTAGTTTGCAAGTTTAAAACCAAAATTTGAATTGGATATGGACTTTGATTATGGATAACATTCTCATTGTTAAATTCAATGTTTAGTATAAATAAACTAAAGTACGATTACAACAGATGAATTTAATTAGGGGAATTTACTAATTATTAATACTGTTTATAAGAATGTTAATGGTTTCTGTTTGAAATACAGAGGGTTTTCTAATGTTTTTATGAATTCCGTCTTTACTGACAAAGATAACTAAATCTCCCATTTTGACATTCTACAATATATCTATTCTCTTTGGTATTGCGATGTAACCTGTTGTGACTTGTACCAAATAATGTGTCATAGCACATTACTTTGGAAAGAATGCATTTTCTGAATATCTTTAAAAGTTCTGCCATTTCTGTGAATATAATGACAATAGCATATATTGTGATTGTTTTGTTTAAAGAGCTATGTTAGACAATAAGCAACTAACTCCCTAATGGAAGTATTAACGCAATTGTGAAAAAAGCGTAAAAATGCATACATAACCAATAACAAATGCAGTGAAGCTGGAAAGAGTTACATTATGAGATGTATACGAAGGAGATGGAAAGAACAAAAGGTTTGGGAAAAGGGTCTGCAATGACTGGAACATATAAAACTTGGAAATAAGGAGGAAGTGAATTTTGAGTTGCACTTTGAAATGGTCACAATTAGGGAACAGCAGTAGAAAAGTCAAATTGGAAAAATAGCCCCCAAATGACTTGGTGGTAGAGATGGCAAACCATATTAAAAACTGCTTGACTAAATAATATATTAACTATAGAAAAAGGCAGTAACCTATTAAAAATCTGTTCATTAGTTAAAAGATTTTTAATATTATGCAAGAAATTACTAATGTTTCAGGGATTTCTAAGCAAATATGTGATTGATACTTTTTGTTGTTGTTTAAAGAGAACTATCTGAAAAAAGATGAGAGATACCAGAGCTGGAAGTGTTCTGAGGATGCTATGAATTAGCATAGTGCTTCTCCAAGTGTGACCCCTGCAGATTCCCAAGGGTCCCTAGACACTTTCAGGAGGCTCACAATATTAGTATTATTTTCATAATGATCTTAACATACTAGTTTCTGTTGACATTTGCACTAATGTCAAAAAAGCCATGGTATGTAAAACTGCAGGCTCTTTTTCAGAAATCAAATCAGTAATAGCAAACTACTCTAGTAGTCATTGAATGTGTTCTTTACCAACTGAATACACTCTCCTCTTGTCCTTTCTTCTAAATTATAAATCTCAACTCTTGAGATTTAGAATTTTCTTTTAAAAAAGATTTGGCATTATTAGGTGGGCCGTGTGCATAAAGCACTGCTTTCAGGCACAACAACATTCCATGGCAGCATTGAGAAAGGTGCGGTGTTTGCATTTGTGAGCTGACTTAGTCACTGTTTCCATGAACACCACATTTTACTTGGGAGAACAACCAACAAATTACGATTATCAGACTTGGAATTTGGCAGGCATTTCTTGAAAATAAAATGTGTGCCTGTCACTTAAAGGAACACAACTGATGGTATTTATTGCCAGCGATAGAAGTCTTAGCTTTCAAGTAAAAATTAGAATTTTGGAAAACTTGTGTCTTTTGCTGTGAGCTTGACAGCTACCCAATGATTAAAGATTTTTCTAATGTGACTGGTAACATTAATGTGCAAGTTTAAAAATTTACTTGCATAATTGAGTTCTGCATACTAGAAATTTGCAAATGATGCATTATTTTCTAAATAACCAATGTATGGTGTTACTAATTCATGCACGGGTAAACAATCCATGCAAAGCATAAGGAACACCAAATGGCTTTTAATATAACAGCGTACGTTGGTTGATATGATTTCAGAATCTATATTGCAGTTAATCTTCAAGAAACTACCACTTGTTAAGTCTTGGTTTACTCAAGATTGTCTAAAAAGTCTATTAACATTCTCTTTCTCTTCTAATTATACATTTGTGTCAGACTGCATTTTCTTCATATAGTTCAGCCATATTAAAACATATTGAATGCAGAATCAGAAATGAGAACCCAGTTTTCTTTTATAAATGTGACACATTAACTTTTTATAGACTATATATTTTATGTTAACATGTAATAGGTTCATTATATTTTTAAATAAATAAGTAAATATTTTTAATTTCCACAACTTAATTTCTAATATGGTAAATAACTAAAAGCATATCCCACATAAAGAAAAAGCCCTTTGGGATCCTCAATAATGTTTAAAAATATAATGAGGTTGTAAGGCCAGCTTGAGGACAAGTTAATAGTAAAAATTGGTATGAAGGCTCTAACTGTACAGACGAAGATGAAGAGGCACATAGGACATGTTTGTTTAATAATTTGCATTATATCGCACCATCCTTTTGACCTCTCTCCTAAAACCAAAATACTCCTCCTCTTTTCTGGGCTATATACATGTGACTTCTCAGTGTGATTCTCACATTATTTTCTTTCCAAAATCCTAAAACTACTTTATCAGAGCCTGTATGTGTTGAATAGGTTCTACAGAACCCAAAAGTCTAAAAAAGCATAAGAATTGAGGTTAAATATACATATAGTAAAATTATATATTAGACTCTTTTTTATCTAACACCTTACAGTGAAACAGTTAAAAAAAAAATACTACTGTGAAATCTACTGTCTTCTGTATGAAAGTCATATATTCTAACAAAAGCTTAAACTTGGTAATATACTAAGAATATTTATATGCAGTTACAAAATTATTTTGCCTCAGGTAATCCAGAAAAGGCACATGCTCTGTATTTCCTCTAGTGAGGAAGATTCATAGGAATGTATGCCACACTGTAACCTGGGAGCAAAGTTCTGGGCAGTGCCACCAGGGAGACTTTTTTTTCAAACTAAAGGTAGTATAACTTAACATATGGCTGCTCTTAAGACTTTGGTGAAAGATGAGGAAAGGGCACAGGCCTGAAAGAAGATAAACATGAAAAATTCTTGCCACAGAGACAGAAGAGGAAATGAGGGAAGAGTTAAGATAAATACAGTAGTAACAGTGTAACCCGAGGGTTTGTAAAATGTTAATTGAGGCTAGTACTGTGTTGTCAATGAAATATCCATGAAAAGATCTTTATCCATGAAATAAATTTTGTAAAGTAAAATGAATGGTAGAATGGTACCTTCATTTGTAAGGCAGTCAGCTCATCTAAGGTAAAACATTAGAGAGCAAGTGAAGTCCACCCAAGAAGAGATTTTTAACTGGGAACAAAGGTAAAGAGAAAACTTAAATATTAAACACAGGCTGACAAGAGCTATGCAATGAACAAGGGCTGGCTGGCATCTATGCCATGCGTTTTACCTGCTCCATAATACTGGTTTGCTCAATGTTTGTCTTGTTATATGTAGTCCTATATGAAATAACTTATGTGGTGATTTCTCCATGCCAAGTATCCCAGAAAAAAGCCTTAAGACTGAGAGGGTGGAAAAACATTGAAGAAAGTTGCGTTAAGAACAAGCTACAAACATCCATTTTTATAGTTTAACTTGGGAATAAGCTTTAGTCCCTTAAAACAGTGTTGGTTAAATCTGGAAGTGTGGTTAGTTCTCCAATTAAGAGATAATTTCTTAATTATTTTTGACATTTTTGTCAAACTTCTTGTATTTCCCACTACTTCTTTAGTTTTAGTACTGGTCTTGACCTATTCCATTTTCTAACTACTTGTCTGAAAACCTTTTTGCATGTAAAGGCAGCATATTAGGAAGTTAAAAACAAGGGTCCCCATGAGGGAACCAAAATAATTTTCAATTTGTTGGTGAGCATTAGACTGACTACTTGTTGTGTTAAGCAGAGAAAATGTGCTCATGAAGAGAAGTTTGTGAATTCTAGAATCATTTAAAATTTCAGGTTGGACCCTTGAGGTCTTTGAAAATAAATACAATGTTGACCTTAAGGTTAAGAATTGCACAAATATTTTCCATTTGCCAAATACTTTCCCATCTATACTATCATTTGACCCCCATGCAAGTGTTAAGGAAGATACTGTTCAGAAATGCAGAACTGAGGCAAAGAAAAGTTAAGTGACTTGTGAAAGTTAAGGTTAGTCAGCGATGTTGCAGGAATTCAAATCCAGACCCTTGCTTGGTGAACTTTGTTTAACCACATTACAAGGAAATTTACGGCTCCTTTTCTTTACTTTATTTGTATTTACAGAATTAATTCTGAAAAATTAGAGCTTTTAAAAAACCAGTTGACCTTGTAAGAAATAGAAACAAACATACCTCTTCTGTTCTCATTTGTACTTACCCCAGGCCAAGCAATTGACATGTTTTGGAATATTTCAAGTACACAAATGGTTTAATATCCCAGTGAGAATTTTTAGAGGAAGAGGTTGAAGAAAGGCTAAATGATTTGTTCAACCCATTGACAGTTAGATTTTAGAGCTGGTGTATTAGAAAGTGGGAAACAAATATAATAGAAGCATCTTACAATAACATAGGAATAAACCCTAGCCTGAGTGTCTGGGCAGCCTTCTTATCATCTTTAAGGACCGAATCAAAATAAACATTTCCTGAAGGCAGTACTTGGCATGGGAGCTGTGTATGACCACCCTCTGCTCTTTTTTTCAAGAACCACAAGGTAACCAAAAGCAAGGGAGCAAACCAACAAGAACTGGTAGATTTACATTCTAAAGACAGACATAATGTTGCATAAGAATACCAGGCCATTCCATTAATATACTGCTTCCTCATTTATAAATCATTTTTATATTAATGAGTTAATGAGAAGGAAAGATAAAAACCAAATGGATACAGACCCCATAGCTAAGGCTAGATTAAATTGTTAGAAGAGAAAAAGTGGAAGCGAGGATGGGACATAAAACATCAAGCAAGATGATTGTAAACTAAAAGACATTCCATTTGAATAGCAAGTTAGAAGATGAATGTCTGGATAAAGAGCCATGGAAGGAATGACAAAGTCTAATGGAAGCAATGTGAGAACGTCATAGGTGATTTTAATTAATCTCCTGCAAGCTCTGTATAATGAAAACATTACAAATATAAGCATGAAAGTTTGCAAATATGTTTAATATAAATAGAGTATAATCCTTTTATTACATCTTTTGCAACTTAGGCAGCTCAAGGAATCTGATTCAGTTTTAGAACCTGCACATTATCGAAAACTCTGGAGGGGGTCAATCTGTTTTTCTCTACCAGTGCTAAGTCTTTAAATTTTCCTCTCATTAGATGCAGCTTTCGTCTATTCTGCCCTTCCTCCTTTTCTCCTTGTTTCCCCTCCTCTTTTTCCCCTTTCTCCTCCTCCTTCTATTTCCTGTCTTTCTGTTTCTCCTCCTTCCCTTTTTCCTATTTATCATCCTCCTTCTTCAGAAAAGAAACTTCTAATAAGATGACTGAGCCATCAAAGTCCTGTATCTTCTCTTCTTTCTAAGATAAGCAAATGATGATTCTTAGGCATCTGTATTCCTTGGATAATATATGACCATGTTTAATTATTTTGAAATTTATTTGCTTTAATCTTCATTTTCTTTTTTCCTTACTTAAAAATTATTTTTGCACAATTAAGGTTATGTGTTTACCTGGCAAGATTTATTTATTAATTTATGTGATAATCACAAAGAAGAGGCAGGGCTTTAGGGAAAAAGAAGGAAGAACCGTGCTGATATTGCAAGCTGTGTTCTATCAATATTGTTCAGTAGATTTGCTAAATATTATCTGCAAGTCGCACATGACGAGAGCAAGTCTTTTTGAAAACAATCAGTAAAGTGGTAGTTGAATCTAGGTTTTATATCAGGACAATACCCACTACATCCCACTGCTACCTCAACCTGTATGGGAATCCCTTCAAATTATAAAGATATTGTGATTTTTATATAATTTTCTGGATGAAATGAACCGGAATTTTTAGGAGAAAGAAAAATTACTATGATGTTATAGGTTTGCTGGAATTTAGTTCTTTTATCTATAAAATAGTAGTAAGGAAACCTTCTCAAGGAGTTTTTAGAAGGATTAACTTAGATAGCATATGAAGTGCCTAATTCATACCTGCCACATGGTAGGTGTTCAATCAATGTTTGTCTTTGTTCTGGCTTGATACATGTGTATACATTGTGAAATGCTTACCATAATTAATTAACCCAACTACCACATCACATACATCATTTTGTGTGTGTGTGTGTAAGAACACAAGATTTACCCTCTTAGCAAATTTCAAGTACATAATACAGCAGTAAACATTCAATTCCTAGAACTTAGTCATTTTATAACAAAGGTTGCATTCTTGACCAACATTTCCCCATTTTCCCTACTCCTCAGGCCCAGGCAACTACCATTGTATTTTGTTTCTAAGATTTAGCCTTTTCTAGATTCCTCATATAGGTGAGATCAGGCAATATTTGTCTTGCTGTGTCTTGCTTATTTCACTTGGCATAATGTCCTCTAGGTTCATTTATGTTGTCACAAATGACAGGGTTTCCTACCTGTAAAGGATGAATAATATTTCACTGTGTTTGTGTATCTTTTATTTTCTTTATCTGTTCATCCATCAGCGAATGCTTAGATTGCTTCCACATCTTGGCTATTGTGAATAATGTGGCACTGAACATGGGAGTGCAGATGTCTTTTCAAGATACTGACTTTATTTCTTTAGATATATATCCAGTAGTAGAAATGTTGGATCACATGGTACTTCTATTTTTACTGGCCTTTGTGGTGTTGTACTCAAATATTTTCCATTGAAATAAATGTAATCTTACTTTTTATTATTTTTACTTAGATGATATGAGAAGATGCTCTTCTTTAAGTACCTTTTAAGAAAAATAGGGTTTCCTATTTACTCATTTGTCATTTTTATTAATCCAAATTTCATCTATAGTCATTTACTATAGCTTGAAATATCTTCTTTATTATTTCTGGAGTGTAGATCTGCTAAAGATTATTTTTTTAAGTTTTATTTATATAAAGATATATATTTATCCCACTCATTTTTGAAGATTATTTTTTCTGAATAATAGAATTCTGGTTTACAGTGTTTATTTTTCTGTCATCACTTGAAAGTTATTCTGTTCTATTTTAGCCTCCATTATTATTATTTTTATTTTTTTGCCTTCTTTATTGTTGTTCTTTCACAGTTATCCCAGTTTTTCCTCCATTTCTCTCCCTTGGCTTCCATTATTTCTGACTAAAAGTCACCTGTTATTTGTATCATTGTTCTTTGTATGCATTATGTTCTTTTCCTTTGACTACCTTTAATACATTCTTTCCATCTTGGGTTTTCAAGATGTTCATTATGATGTTCTTGGGTATAGTTCTCTTTGTATTTTATCTTAGTTGGAGCTAACTAGACCTTCCTTTTTTAACCAAATTTGAGAAATTCCCAGTAATTATTTTTATCCCCTATTCTCTCTTTCACCTCCCTTTCAGATTTCAATTACATGTATGCTAGTCTGCTCGTTACAGTGCACCAGGACAGGTGACTGAAATATTGGTTAATTTAAAAAAAATTCTCTTTACTCTATATTCTTTATATTGGGTAGTTTCTATTAATTTGTCTCATGATTCATTAACCTTATCATTAAAAGTCTGCATTTTAATGTTAAGGTCAATCATTACATTTTTTATTTTGGATATTTTATCAATCTATGTGAAAAACTCCATTTGGTTCTTTTCCATATATGTATTTTTAATTCTGTTAGTTTCATCAACTCTTCACTTATTATAACTATTTTAACCTCAAGGTCTTTCAACTTATTTTTCACAGCTTTAAAACAATCCTCTACTAATTCCAGCATCTGGGTATTCTTCGGTCTGTTTCACTGGACTATTTATTTTCTTAAGTATGAATCTTATTTTCCTTCTTTCAATGTGTAGTAATTTTTTATTTTATGCTGGGCATTTTGCATGAAACTTCATAAGAAATTGGATTATAACATTGTCCTAGAAAACATGTTGAAAAATATTCTCTATTAGTCGATTTAAATGATGAATAATCTTGTTCTTTTTTGTCATGTTTGGTTTCAGTCCATGTTAGGATAGGTCTATTGGGCTTTGCGCTTAATCCTAAGGATGATCCTTTCTAAGAACACAGTCCTTGCTCTTAAAGCATGGCTTCCCTGAGGTCTCAACTGAATTCCTGAGGCACTCAGCGAGGTCACTTTGCACTGGTGCTCCAACTTCTTCTGTCACTGCAGTTCCTCTAGTATTTCCATTTAGCACTTAGATCTTTAACAGGAAGTCTGCTATGTGAATCTCACTACTCACTTTGGCCAACAACCTGCAGTCATTTAAATCCTCATGTAGACTTCAACCTCCAACTTCCTCTCACGGCTACCTCTTCTTTGGTCAACTTCCTTGTAAATTATAGCTTTTCTTTTTTGCCGCCTAGATTTCTAATCTCTGCATCCCCAACTCAGTGAAACCGTAGTTTAACTTGATCTCTATCTCCAAAAATGAAGATAATTGTGAGGTTCACAATGTATATTCCCCTTCTCTCAAGGATTAAAGTCCTACTGTGATTATTGTCCAATGTTTGAAGATAGTTGTCATATATTTTGTCCAGTTTTATAGTTGTTTACATCAAGAAGGCAGATGCAATACTAGTAACTCATTAATGGCTGGAATAAAAGAATTCCATGGGGTTGTATTTAATCTTTTTAAAAAATTGTGAGATAATATTTGTAAAGTAGGTACTATTATTACAGCCCAACTAAAAAAATAACTCAGACTAACTAGTGAGTAGGGGAGCCAGAATTTAAAACTTAGCAGTCATACTCTAGACTGTGTCCCTGATTCAATATACTATATTGCTTCTGTGACATAAAATTATGTTTATTTCTTTCATAACATTTATCAAACTTTTCTCATAGACTTATTAATATGCATTTTTAGCTTTGTTTGATACTTTCTACTATGTATAAATACCATATATTTCCTGTTTACAATTGACTCTCCACTGCCTAGCAAAGGCTCTTGGTAGAAAGCCAATGAATATTTATTGAATGAATGAATTAATGAATGTAGATGCCACCATTATAAAACAATTTTGAAAATAGAATATTTTCCACGTATTTGGTATTTCTAGTCCACCTAGCTTGCCACCATGTGGCATCAAAATCCTGTAACAAAAACAAGCCAAAATCTAAACGTGAGAAATATGCAAAAAAGTGACATGTATCATTAGAATCTTTACAATTATATACATCAAAAATAATTTTACTCTTAATAGGAGAGCAGTAATTAGAAATCAGTCTTAGGAATTTTCAGAACACCTACTGATAAACAATGACACTAGTTTGATGAAGTGAGCACAGATTTGCTATGTTTGTTTGGTGAATTGAGGCATCACTTTTGATTGAACTAAAAAAAAAAAAAATGATGTCCATGTTTCCCACTTTGAATATGCTATTAGAAAAAAAGAAAATCTATTTTTGCTAATAATTATTTCTAGAGACTTTGTATTCCTTATTATCATATTTTAAATGGCAATAATCAGTTAGTATTTTAAAAATGTACCTTTGTTGAACTTTAAACTATAAAGTTATGTCTCTCATGGTCTTCTACATGACAAAACAACATGCACTTATTTTTATCAGAAACAAAACTACATGATGATTTTAAGCTAATTTTTGTGTTAATAAATCTCTGAAATATATGCAGTAGACTTCACATTTACATAAAATTAAAGCTTCAGCAAATGCAAATAAATGCAAAAAGAGATATTTTAATTTTGATCCATGATTAGTATCAATCATCACAATGTGTTAATAATACAAAAGCAAAAATTTGCACTCAGAGTATCACCAATGGTTGTCAGCTATTTATAGACTGAGTATCCTGATTAATTAATTAAGAAACAAATTTATTGATTGTATTTCAATACCTGCTTTTGAATCTGCGATCTTTGGAAACATTTTACTATTAGAATCATATTCACTTACTTCTGCAATTTTGCAATATACAAACCCAGCAAAAGAATTTATTTCACTTGATGTATAGTTAATTGTGTGAACTATTTAACCTCTATTGATTTGCATTTTCACTTAATTTTCAATTTAAAAACAAAGCAAAAATTATTTGACAATAGGAAAAAAGGACACAAATGTAAATTCTAGCAAATAGAGAATATCATTTTATTGTTCACCGCTATATATATTCTCCTCTCAGCAATTTTTAAGGTCTTGAAAGCGTGCTCAGTTTTAAAACAAAGGTATTGAAGCCCAAAGAGTGAACTTATTGAAGGTAATACTTGCATCCTCAGAAACTGTAGCATTGAACTTTTTCTTATATTTGGATTTTAGTAAAGCTTTTATCATGCTCGTTTCTTATTTTTATTTTTAATTAATTAATTTATTTAAAAATTTTATTTATTATTTCCAGAAAGAGAGGAAGGGAGAGAGGGAAAGAAACATCAATGTATGGTTGCCTTTCACCTGCCTCCAGCTACAAACCTGGCTGGAGATCTGGCTTGCAACCTGGTTATGTGCCCTGGCTGGGGAATAAAACCAGCAACCTTTGGGTTCGAAGGCCAGTGCCTTACCCACTGTGCCACCAGCCAGGGCTCATTTCTTATTTTTAAAACAGTGAATAGGATTTTGAGCTGACCATACCATTGGAGTACTTTTATTATGATAAGTGATTTGAAAATTCATCATACTATTTTGAATATCCAGAAGATACTTTTCTTAAAGTGTAGGCCATATTGGTGGACCTTTTTATGTGTAATGAAAGCTATAAGGAAGGTGATAGATAATTACTTTTAGTGCATTTCAATTCACTATTATTTACATATACCCATAGATTTTTCTAGGCTAGTCCTAATTTCAGATATTTTTCCCATCATAAGTCACCCAAGTAGCCCAGAAATTCCAATACTTTGACATACTAAAATACATGTTGTGTTTCCAATATTGTTTTTTAAATGGAAATGGAGTTTAATTCTTGGACACACCATATGATCAAGTACTGGGTTTGGAAACTGGAGTTGCATAAAATGTTTCCAGCAAATATAGGGCTGAATTTTCTTTCAGTGTCAGAGAGAATCTGCCTTAACTTCTGTTGTTTATTTAAGCAGGAAAATTTCTTTCAATCAGGTTATCTTGTGAATTTCAAAGTGATTTTGTTGTCTACTGGTTCTTGGGGATGTCAGTCTTAAGTCTACAAGTCTCTTTAGGGGTGTAAGAATCTTGGGCTGAACTTTCACATCCTTGTAGATGTGGGGCTTTCAGAGACTTTTACTATAGTGGCAGGTGTCCTGCTTACATGATAGGTCAGAATATGACTAATGCATTTCCTAATGGTATTAACAGGGCAGGCATTTTCTTTCATCTTGGTATTAGTTTTGCTGTTTGTATCCAAAAGAATATACAATGGGATATCAGAGAAAGGACAAGACAAACATTCTAGGTAAATGATTCCAAGTCAGGCAGGGAGAGATAGACATCTTATAATTCTAAGGAAAGAGTTATTTGAAAGGCATAAGAGAATCACTTTAGCTTTGTTGTAGATTAAACTGATTATTACCCATGAGAAGAAGAGCTAGGCTTTTAAGAAACAGGCCATCCAAAAGGAATATTTTTATAGAAAAAAAGATAGGCCTGGGGTTTCTAGAAAGTCACAAGATAATGTAACAATACAGAGTTCTGAAGAGTAATAGAAATACGAAAAATAAAAATTTAAGGACATAGATGTAAAGGGCTTCATACCTTTAGACAGCTCTCACACCTGCATAAAAAACATCTTTTGAGTAGCTATGCTATCATCCCAAATAAGTGATGTACTTTCAAACCTTTGCTTATGCCTCACAGTCAGAATTTCCTTCCACTGTTCTCCTTATTTTGTGCAATTTTGGAAATCCTCTCATTCTTCAGTATCACCTCCCTTACCATATTGCTCCCTCCTTTCTTCTCTGAGTAATTTGCTACTACAGTTATTTGACTTTTTATTTTGTGCTGCATTTTGAAATAGTTGTTTATGTCTCTTTCATTAGGTTTTGGGATGCTCTGTATAGTCTCTATAATTGTCTAGTTTCACATAAATCAAGGAATGAAGAAATGTGTTGTTGTTTTGTCTTTAAGTGGAGTGGAAGGTGATAATACAGAGGGTATAATGCACTTAATACCCTCTGCTTGCATTGATAGTGCTTACTTGTGATATTAATTTTTCATTTTACCTGTGTGCATGATTCAAGGCAAGGTCAGGTTTCCTCATCCGTAGATAGCATATAACAAGTTTTGTCTCAATAAAACTCGCCACACTTGCTATATCTTCAGCAGATGCTTCAAATGGTTTTCCCAGAGCGGCCCCTTTGCTGCAAAGCTTAAAGAAACAAACAAACAATACTTTAAATATCTTAATAATCTTGGGATATAATTTATCCTTTAAAGAAGTAAGACATATACCCAGGTACACATTCTTTTACCAAGATACAAATAAAATATTTCTATTTTGATTGTAAATTAAATAAATTGTTTCTGCTCACCATTATGTGACTATAAGTAACATTTTACTGTAAAATGTTTCCTGTAAAATATTTTAAAAGTATGATATATTTTAAATAAATGCCATTTGCTAAGAATGTCTGTTTTTAAAATAAAGCACACAATAAGCAAAGATATTAACAGAAAACCAGGTATAAATCATACTAAACACCAGTGCTTTTATGAAAATCCAGCTGAACAATGATCTAGCACACTATCAAGTTTGATTTAATATAATAAGAGGTATCGGAAGTAAACTCCTAGGAGCCATTAAAATGATCGGTGATTAATTTGAGTGTGAATCATATTCTCTAGAATGTTACTGAAAGAAAAGAAGTAAAAATTTATTAGAATTTATTGGCAGAGGCCACAATATCTGCAAAACATGGCAAGAGTGTGGAATTCTTAATAAAAATTCCAGGAAGTCAGTGGTTTCTGAGCACTATGGATAAACTGCAGAGAAAAAATAGTAATTTTTTTTGAGAACCCTAATATTAAGAAGTGTCAATAATATGACAAGGGTAGATCAGCACTTTTTTTTTCCCCACAGAATTTCCTATCATTATTTGGAATCAAGGCTGATGGGGAAGAAGAAACCCCCACCTTCTGTTTAGTGACCTTATTTAGGATATCTGCATCTTTGCTCTTTTCTAGCTCCATCCAAGTATATATTGGAGAAAATTTCCTCACTGGGGATAGTAATACCTTCCATCTATATTTTAATATAAAATTTCTTATATCCTAAATTTTGTTTGTTTAAGTGATGTAGTTTACATTTTCTTTTATAGATTAATTGGAAATTGGCTTGCCATTTATAGTAAGATTATTAGCAATTTGGTTGAGAATGGCTACATTCTGTTCTAAAATATTCTTCTTAAATTTTTTCAAAAAGTTATAAACTCAGAGAGAATCTATACTTTTGATGTTTAACATCCCTAGTTTGAATTGGTTGTTACTTATTATATTATCTTTGGCTGGTAGCCTGTCAATTCTAGGAACTCACATTAGTTTTTAAACTCTTCTTCAGTTTGATGGATGAAAAAATGCTACTTCATTCATATAGTTAATAAATATTTATTGAGTATTTACTACTAATTACCAGATAAAAATTATTGCCTTTATGTGTATCATATAGAACTGTTTCATAAATTTCAGCTATTTTGTTTATTTCTATTTTCTACTGCTTGCCTATTATGTTCATCTTTTTCTGATTAATTATAAGAGCTCTTTAGATACATGAACTATTTTCTTTCTTTCTGTAACAACTCTGTATATGGGATCAAATGTAAAATGTAAAGTTTCCCCTCCAATTATAAAAGATTCAACTGTTATTCTTATTCTGATAAGGATTGTCAGAGTACATATTATAAAATAACTTTTTAAAAAAATATATTTTATTTTATTATTTTTAGAAAGAGGGGAAGAGAGAGAGGCAGAGAGGGAAAGAGACATCAATGTATGGTTGCTTTTCACCTGCCTCCAGCCACAGACATGACTGGAGACCTGGTCTGCAACCTTGTTATGTACCCTGGCTGGGGAATCGAACCTGTGACCTTTGGGTTCACAGGCTGGCGCCTTATCCACTGTGCTACCAGCCAGGGCTATAAAATAACTTTTTAAAGTTATTTTGAAAAAATAGCAAACACTATTTGGGGAAGGTACAATGTAAAAGACCTCAGTCAGAGCTAACTTTGGATGCTTCATAAATATAACCTGATACAATTGGATATAAAAGAGACAAACATTTAACATTTAACAGTAATTACTCCCAAATTCTTATCTACAATAGTCAATATAGTTGTAAACAGACCTTACAATATAATTTAAGAAAGTATTGCACTTTGAACATGGCAGCTTGAGACAGCATCTAAGCTCTTTTACCAGTCTGATCCCACCAGACCCAGAAATTCCTAAACAGAAAGTTTTTCAAAACACTTTTTGGGTGCTTCATTTGGCAACACAAATATTAAAACTGAATGATACAGAGGAGGTTAGCACAGCCCTTATGAAAGGATGACACACAAATTTGTGAAATGTTCCGTATTTAGAAAATTTTTTTTTCTTGGATAGCATAGCTCTTTTAATGCCCAAATCAGTAAGGAACAAAATGAGTAGAAATCGTGTAGTTTTGTTTTTTAGTATATCACCATATTAAAATTCTAGATCTTCTTGATTAATTTTACCTTCTAAATAAACTCAGCATTATTTTTTCATGTCTTAAATACCCAAATCTCCTGGACTCTTCATATAAAGTTTTATAGAAACAAGCCAACAAACAAATGAAACAAGCCACATGCTGTGCATATTCTTTGCCCTTTCCTGGGTGTGTTCCTCTTTAATGTGGTGGAGCAAACAAGATTCCTTTCTCAGGCTCCCTTCATGTGGGGCGAATGTGGCCACTTAGGGAATAGTCACGGGATGGCTCCCAGGAGGACATTGAGATTCTGCATAGCAAGAGGAAACCAACCTTCAGATTTAATTATGTTAAAGGTTTTGTCTATGAACACCGAAACAAAGTGAAGGGTAAGTGCCTTATTTTCTAATGTCTGCAATGTTTTCTACTTCTATGAAGTTCAAGGCCAGAAAATAAATAAAAATAATCAATCTTAACCTACTAAAGTGAGTACTTCATGAAACCAAACTGTAAGACAGTACTGTAAGATAAAGATAATTTTTCAATTCACGTTAAAATGGAAAGCAGGCAACTTGCTGGGTAGACTTCATATACAGTAGATATGTGTGGTAATCTTGTTTTATCAATCAAGTGTTATAAGATAGGGAAGTTTCTTGATTTTATCAAAGATTTCTTTATTTGCTTTTGCCAAAGGATACATCTTTGAAATAAGCCTTGCCATAAGGCAAATATTTTTAGATGAGATCAGGTGTCTTCAGGGTGGCATGTGTATAGACAAGGCAAATACTTTTGGAATATGTTGAATTTAAAGGTAGACTTAAAGGTAAATGTAGACAAAATACTGGTATCAGGATTATAAAAAATAGTCCAGATCTTTTACTAAATTTTAAAATTTCTGTGAAGACATTTGTAAAGACTAAGAAGTTAATTCTTCAGATGATGATGAAATATTTTAATGTGGTATAGATTTGTTTGAATGTAGGAAGAATGATTTCCCTCGAATTATATTTGTCTAAAACTATACATTAAGTCTTTGATGAAATAAGTTTTGGAGATAAGGAAACAGAAATTTTTAAACTACATACCTGATGAGTATATCAGTTAGAAGACTTTGAAATAGGAAAAATAATATTAGATGTTAATGGCTTTTTTTCAAAATGAAGCCTGAAATTTTTGAATGAGGCATGGGCAAATTAAAAGCATAATGTTAAAGGGTAAAGGCAGTGAAAACTCTTATTGGTGTATTTATTATTTTGATGAGAAGCTAGATATTAAATGAGATTTCAATAGTGAATTCACTAGAATTGCCAATTTGATTATTTTGTTTTCTCCAAAAACAACAAGCTCTCAGATTAATTTATTAATTCTGCTATCATTCATTCTAATTCACTAGTCATTTGTTTTTTATGCTGGCCTTGTTATTTTTTGCCTCTTTCCATCCTGAGGATTTCTTTTCTTTTTTTTTTTTTTCCTGTAAATCTTGGAGTAGTATCTTTGCTTTAGATACTTAGCTCATTTATTTTAGTTTTTATTATATACAAGTTTATTGTATGCTTCTGTTATGCTGAAGAAAAATTCATAGCTTTTATTCCCTTCTTTTGTCAAAAACTACTTAAGAAAGTATGGGCTTACTATTATCCTTTAAAAAAACAAAAACAAAAACTCTCCAACATGCTTTTCTTAGCTATTTGTAAGACTAGACCTTTTTCGAATATTTGCTAGTCATTAATATCTCATCATTTATAGATAATCTGCTGCTTATCAATTCCATTTCCCAAATGTTAAAGAAATTAAAATTTTATGCATGTACAAAAAAGAGAGATATTAGTAATGGAATTAGGATATGACATGGCACTGTGAGCTCCAGAAATGAGTCTTTGAGCAAAGTTGGGGACCGTTGTATTTTAGTTGCAAAAGGCCTGTGCTTCTGTTTTGGGCATATGCCAAAGGTATGCCAAGGTAGTGATTTTAAAATAAAGATAATGTTAATCACATGTTTATTTTACAGGTATGCCCAAAACAGGTAATAATCTAACTTTTTATTATCTGTTCTCTGGAGCTTTGTTTTTTGGAAATTTGATCTGGTGTTTTGCAGATCTTTGCCATTATCCTATTTTTGGGAATTTCTTCAAGTGGGTTAATGCGTATGGTGGGATGAGAATTAGGCCTAACAGCTAACCACCATCCTTCCTTGTAAATGTTTTAATGTGATGTTTAAAATTTATTTTTAGCCCTGGCTGGCAGCTCTGTGGATAGGCACTGGCCTGCAAACCCAAAGATCTCTGATTTGATTCCCAGCCAGGGCATATAACCAGGTCTCCAGCCAGGCCCCCAGCCAGGTATCCAGCCAGGTCTATAGCTGGAGGCAGGTGAAAGGCAACCATACCTTAAAATTAATTAATTAATTAAAAAAATTTATTTTTAGATACCAAATTAAATGTTTAGACCGAAAACCTCTCATAAGTAGTAGTTTTTAATTGCAAAAAATATCTTTTAAAAATATTTCCTTAAAAGAATGGAAAGAAGCTCTACACTGGAGAGTAACACCCATTGGTTTTAAGTTTTCTGTCATCTTGTTGCGTGAAAGAGGAATGAATCAGATAGCTCACTACTTGTAACTTTCAACATGGTGCCACAGAGATCTGCTAAAGTGTCTCCATAGGAGGGACAGAGTATGTGAAGCTAAGAGATGCAGAGAATTATGTTCACACATCAGTGGACTTAAAAGTACCATCAGGGTTTCAGATGCAATGCTTTTCAGCCAAGTAGGCCATGATGTGAGCTCTATTAAATTTATGGGAATTGAAGAAATGAGGTTACTCCCTGGGTGACAAGCTGTTGAATGGCAGTAAAAAGTAATTAATCACGCCTATTCCTATTTGTAAAAGTGACTGTGCTTCAGTCTTTTTTCCCCCCCAGGTAGCCTTCAAATAGAGGTGTGACCACAGTGGGTTCCTACCCCTGTGCTTCACCTTGATATGACCAGCAAATAATTTTATTATTTTCTGCACTATGTAGATGATACACATTAACCTTCAGGGTTTTTTTTCCAGGATACCCCTAAACTCCATTGATCTGATATGTTAAGCAGATTAGAAATGTGGCAGGAGTGAAATGAAGTCATACAGTAAGTCTTTTTTCTTATCCCTGCCTATCAAGATCATAAAGGTAGTGACTTTAAAATAATGTTAATCACATATTTATTTTACAGTAGTTATTTATATTGCACAGTAAATATACAATCACATACAAACTTAGCTCTTGGACTACATTTATAATAGCTAGCTTTCACCAAGTGCTGATACGTGTTTGGCATTGTGCTAAGCCCTTTGAATAGTGTCCTGTTGGATATCATCCATTAGATGGTATCTTCTTAAATATTACTTCCAAATCTCAGATGTGGAAATTGGGTTGAAGAGAGGGTAGCAACTTATCAGATAGTAATTTCTAGAGCTAAGATTCAAAACCAGATCTGGATCTCTTTCTCACCTGGATCCTATGTTCTTTAGATAGGGTGATTCTCAGCAGGCTATTAATATTAGAGTCAAATCCTAGAAGGATAAATGTGAATCCCAACAGCTATTATTAACATTAGTTTCTTGTTTATAACCACTCTATCCATATTCAATACTGAGTTATCTATAGCTATATGAAGTTTGTCCCAAAAGTATCAAGCACAAGCTGTTTTAATTATAGTGACAAATTGGCTCGATACTTTTAGGACAGATCTATATATCTATCTATGTACATTTTTATATTTTACTGGGTTATCATTAAGAAAACAGTAGGATAGGTAGAATAGGCAGGAAAAAAGAAAGATGAGCAACATTTATTGAGCAACTAGGTAAGGAACTTTTAATTCATTAACCATTTAATTTCTGCATTCAACAATTTTATACACAGAGGATTGACTAATTCAAGAAGCAGAGGAGGCCAGAACATGTAAAAATGGAGAGAATGATGTAGGAAGTGCATACAAACGAGAAAAAGAACAGATGATGGAGGTTCTGTAGGGGGTAAAGGAGAATAGTTCTTGTCAAAAACACAGGTGTGCCCTGGCTGGTAGCACAGTGAATAAGGTGCCGGCTTGAGAACCCAAGGGTCGCTGGTTTGATTCCCAGCCAGGGCACATACCCAGGTTGCAAGCCAAGTCTCCAACCAGGTCCCCAGCTGGAGGCAGGTGAAAGGCAGGCATACACTGATGTTTTGCTCCCTTTCTTCCTCCCTCCCTGCTCTTTCTCTGAAAATAATGAATAAAAATTAAAAATAAAAAACACAGGTATCCTGTCTGGAGTCCAGTGATAAAGGCCTTCCTTCATCAATTTCCAGGCATCCTTCCCCAGGCCCCAGTCTGGCAATCAGAGTGATGTGTGCTGAAGAGCCTTATATTAGTAAGAACTTTCCTGAAACCAACAATATCTGTGTGATAGCACAGAGCAACCTCACCTGCCATTTCCCTAGACTGGGGCATTTCTGGTCCACCCTCTCATCCTCTTTGTTAAACAGCAGTAAAATTAAAATTAATATTTTGAGGGATTTGATGATAATTGGGATTTTGTGGGACCCTTTGCCTTAACAAATAAACTGTAGTCTTCTTTATTTTCCCTTTGATAGTCATATTATTTAAATGTTTTTATAGCTTAATTTTGTTTAAGTAGGAAAAGCTGGGTTATTGGGGAAGGTATGTTTTCTTTGGAAATGTTGGGATAGTCATACCAAGACCAGTCAGGTATCAAAAAAGTAAATGCTTTTAACAGGCCATATTTTTCAAGAACTTAAGAAGAGAACTAAAAAAGAAATAAAAATCCAGTAACTCATGAATTATTGCCCTATGATGCATCACTTGAGTTCATTCCTGTTCACTTGATTTTTCTTTCACTTATCATGGACATTGATAGCAGTATTAATTATTTTGGAGCAAACTCCTATGGAAGAGTACATACGTCAGTAATTGCCATGAGACCACAGAAACAACTTCCAAACTCACCAGCATACACCAATATGCAATTATTTCGTATGCACATATCTGCAGGTTGTCTAAGTTTGGCCAGTCTAGGTTATGTTCAGCTACAGTTGCGCCTAAAGGAGTAAGATGATAGTTAACTCCGGCTTAACTAGGACTTGTAACAGCAGCTATCTGAGACATGCTTTTCTCATAGAAATGGCAGTAGCCTTGCTCATTTCACTAACATCCCATTGTTCAAAGCAAGTTGCAAGGTCAAGTCCAATGTCAAGTGCCAAGACCATGGTCAGGATAAGGATGTATGTAATAAATACTATGACTTGGTGATGGTGGAGGGTGAAGAATTGAGACTAGTAAGTTCCTGTACTACAAGCAGAGAAACATTTATCTCTCTAGGAATTTCTTCTCTGAATTTCCCCGCACACCCTGATGTGAAGGTGTGCAGGGTGCATTATGACACAAGATAAAAATCTGGATCTCTACACTTAGTCTCCTTTTAGTACCCCAGGTTCCTTCAGAACAGAAACAGTTCTGAAATGGTATGCTCTACGGGATGTTAAGGAGTTGTTATATCAGAAAATTTCTCAGATCAAATAAGCTTGTGATATGCTTGACTGTAGCGCTACTCAAACTATTTAACGTTGCAGATATCTTTGAGGATGATATGGCATACACTATTTCACAAACTTGTTTCACCATAGAATCTTGTTTGTGCAACAAATTCTTTTTTTAGAGGACATCTTGAGGGCCGAGAGTTCTGTGGAATCCATTTCGGGAAATGCTGTCCTAGGGCAAATTACCACTTAGTTCAGATGGGGCTGGCATCTGGTTAATACCCCAATTTTCAGACAAATGTTTCTAAGAAGAATATAAGGGGAGAAAGCAGCAAGCTTCACACATCTGATCACAGGTGCTATAACTGTATTAGTGACATGAGCTGGTGTACTCTATTTCAATTCACATGCTACCTGTCTAATTTTTGAGATGTTCAAATACAGGCATGTCTGTCTTTTAAAATTCATTTTATAAACATTTCAGAGATGTTTAATGTGCATATGTAAAGCAAATAATTTAATGCTTGCAGATGCCAAAAGATGATTATTTCTAGTCCCAGAAAGGATGGGGTTTTGGGGTCATTTAATACACACTGTTTCATCAGGTATAAAATTCTGGTTAGCTAATATAAAATATTAGCAATATCAATGGATATTTTTCTTCTTGAAATGCATGTTTAAGTTAACACCTTAATGTTATGCTATGGAGAGTGACACCCACCCTTTTAAAAAGAAACATCCATGAGGCTGGGACAGTTTTAGCTTGGTAGAAAATACACCTAAAATTTTATGGAATGTTATAAATCTGAAAAAAAATTTGTTTTAAACAGCTGAGATTTTATAGCCACCCAGGGATAATAAAATGTCTGAAGAATATGTTATATGATGTAGATAAGAGGAATCTATTAGTCAATATTGTGACTTTTTAAAGAGTTTGCTCTTTAAAATAGGATAAAGGAAAATTATTCACTAATCTTTCAGGCAAAATGTCAGTATGTTTTTACATAATTCCTCTCTCATCAGAGTATTCTAACATTCAAAGAAAGGCGACGTGGTGTCGACTATTCTGGTAGCAGTGAGCCCGGGCCCTGCAACCTGGCAGGGCAGTGCGTGTGCGGTCCTAATTATAACAGGCAGCAGATTCTTCCGCACCGTTAAAAGGAGTTTTTGAAGAGCAGCGGAATATTTAATTCTGTATTGCTAAAAATTTTTAAACAGGGATTTGAAATTTATATAACACTTCTTTGTATTATCTTATTTTGTCTTCACTACAGCTCAAAGAAGCAGGTCGGGCAGGCGCTGACTCCCATTTTGTGGGTGATAAAACTGAGATTGGAAGGGAGAGTTAGTGACCTGATCTGTCTAAGGTCACACAGTTCCTAAGCTGCAGAGGAAGAAATGAAAACCACTTCTTCGGATTTAAAAAGTTGGTCGTTTCCCCATATCTTTGAACATTTCTTTCTGACATGTTTTGCTTACAAGGTTTTTTCTTCTTCTTATTTCAGTATATGGTTCATATTATAAATTAGACTTCATCACTCATGAGTTTAGTTGAAAAATGGTGAAAGGGGTGGAGGGTGTTTTTTAAGTATTGTTTTTCAAATTTAAATATTTTAGGAGAAAAAGGCATAAAAGAACTGATAAGAGGATCTGAGCTCTGGAAAGGGAATTTAAAGTAATATTTATATACCTCTACAGAGAAAAATAAGTTTTTATAGTAGGTCATTTCTCCATAGGAGAATAAAACTTTATTTAAAGTGCAATCATTGAAGTTTCAATGTAAAAGTAGACATGTTTCCAAGAGCTGGTGCTGAGACATAACGTAAAGGAGTACTTTGGCAAGAAAACTAATCAGGATTTTAAGGGATGTGAGAACAGGTGATAACTTACTTTGATGGCTTTTTGTCCAACTGCACAAGAAGGAAACAATTACTTTCTCTCTTACCAACTAATACTATCATATCAGAGTCTCCTAAAGGCTTTGTAAAAATGTTTTTCATTTTTGAAAGAAAGGGAAAGATTCACTCAAATGGAAAGTGAGTTTCCATACTGACCACTGCTTAAGAAATATAGGTTTAGCATGAAGACATCCCTTCCCAGCTCCTGTTTGCCTATATGCTGCTAATAGCAGCAGCTCCTAGGAGAAAATGTATCAAGGAAAAAAAAAATTTTTTTACCTTAGTATTTCAGCTAGTCATATGTGAGGGGAAGAAACGCAAGAGGAAATGTGATGCTTGTCACACTTTCAAAATGAATTATACTATAATGTATCTTGAACTTGATAGTAATATTTCTTAAAGTAATAATATCAATTGCCTATGGAATATTTACATGTGCCATGAATTGTGCTAAGCTCTTTGCATATATTACCATATGAGATAGGTACTAATACCCTTTTCACTTTATGGATGCTAGGATTTAGGCTTAGGAAGCTTAAAAAAATAAGTTTCCCAAGGTCACAAAACTATAGTAACCAACTAGGCTTTCATCACACTCACATAGCTCACAGCTCAGAATGCATTCTCTTAACCACTGCATGTTTAAATACTCTCGTAAATTCTAGTTACTACAGTACTGGCTCTACACTAATTGCTTCTAGATAGGAAATGTACACATCTTTCTACAGAAACCTACCTCTTATCAATCATGGCTGCTGGGTCCACAAATTGACCCCTGCACACAAAGGGCAAGGAGAGACTGAAGAAAGACTCAGACCACTCTATGAGATTTCTTGGATGACCCCAAGAGGAGTAGATCTCTGAATCCACCTGCCAGAATCTTGAAAGACTTAAAGGCTTTAACAGGGTTCAGTCACATATTCAGTCCAGATGATTTTAACAACATGCAAATTTCTCAGAGTTACACCCTTGAAATAGCTCCAGTTGTGGGATAGTGAGAGTAACATATATCCCAAGGGTCAGGGGAGCCTCTGATTGCCTGGGTCCAGCTCCCAGGTCAACAGGCAGTCAGTCACATCTTCTTGATGCCTGCCTTCAACATGGCAAAGTTAAGATGACAAATGTATTGAGAAAAAAAATAGTTAAACACATCATATTTTTAGGAAAAGGAATTTCTTGGATAAAAACATATCAGTTGGTTAAATACAGTATTGGAGGAGCAAATCAACTAAAACCATGCATTGATTCTGATGTTAATTGTTGCCACCTCATATTTACTGTGAACCATACCAGAGTGATTATGACCATAGAAATCATTTCAACACTGAAAATAATAGTCAAAATTGCATAAATGCCTGGTGGCCAGAAAAGAGAGGTGATATCAAGCATCCACTTTAACTTGTCAGAGTCCCAATTGCCAGATTTGCATAATATCTTAGTCACTTTTTTACTGCCAAGAAGTGATGTCAGAACAAACCAGATGAATGACAACTGCTTTCCCCCTAATTATATTACAGACCTTCCTCTGGCTCCCAGCAAACCCTGATGCCGGGTCACTTTCCATAAACATCCAATGAGCAGCTGCAGACCCTGTTCTCTGTCCACCCTTCACCACAGCCTTCCACACTAGTCTTTGATGATGACAAATAAAAGGAAATGGGTGTGTACATAAGTAGAAGAAAGTATTCCTACCATTTTCTGTCCATTATGGTTATGCTACTTACAAGAACTGTGGAAATTCTTCTGTAATTCTTTTTGTAATTCTTGCTGGCATGTGCTATCTAAAAGTCCCTAGTGTTATTGTCATTCTGAAAATGTTTTCTTTGTTAAGAAATTTCTCAAAAAAAAAAAAAAAAAAGAAATTTCTCTAGGTGCCAAAATTTATCAAGTTATTGCCTGAAGTAGAACACTGTCAAGAGTGACAGTGAGTTGATCTAGATAGTTGATATAGTTCAGGTGCTATCCCCTGTTTTTCTTGTGAGTTTGATAAGTCACAAATATCTTATGTACAATCTCATTATGACTTGAAATCACTTCTAGGTTTAAGGAGTTGACAATACCACAACAGGAAGAATGGGCAGAAGTCATGTTGGCTCAAAGAGAACAATGTGATAAGAGGTGAGCCTGGCAGGCTCGGAGACTGAGGTTCTATTTCTAGCTCTGCCAGGGACCAGTTGTGGGACCATCACAAGTGACTTCAGCGTGATGGAGAGGTAGACGTGAACTTGAAGATGAACGCCTAGAAGCTCCCCATCAGACAGCTGAGGAAACGGAGGCCCTGGAGAAGTGGCTGCCCAAGGTTGTCCCACCCAGGTGGCCACAGAATACTGATTTTCCCCCTCCACCCCCCAGTAAGCGGAAGCAGCCACTCTCCAGGCTTTCCTGCTACAGTACTGGGCCAAGCCCTCCCTGTCTTTCAGTCACAGCTCCTGACAGCCGCCCTGGGGCAGCCACAGCCCTCCATCCTGCGGGAGGGACCTCACTCAGCCAGGTGTCCCCACAGGACCCCGAGTGGTCTTGTGTGAAACGTACACAACCAGACCACCTGCATCCCTTTAAACCCCCCCAAATGCCTGCCCACAGCTCAGGGGATCACTTGGCCACAGGATCCTGCTCCTCCACAGGAGGCCCCCCAACAGCGTCTCCAGTCCCACCTTACCCCAAGATTTCACCCCTGCTCGGCCTGCCTTCAGGGACCTTCTTCCCATCTCTGGCCCTGGCCACATACCTTCCCTTTCCATAGGCCATCCCAGGGGCCCAGCACATGCCCCACCTCTTTCCCCGCTGGTGGCCTGTGAGCTTTCCTATTACCTCCTCAGGGGGCAGCCCTGACTCCAAAGACAGATCAGACTTCCTTTTCACAGGATTCTCCGGCCCAGGTTCCACTGCAGGGCCGAAATCAGCACTGGGGTGACTTCCTAGCTCCTGCCCATCTATACTTTAGGACCATAATCTATGCGGGCGGGACTCAGGCCTTGGATCATTTCTTTCACTGTCCTAACTTGGCCCCTAAGGGAATGCCTGGCACTCAGTAAATGTTTGGTGAATGAATGAATGAATAAATATTAAAAACTGGACCAGAAGCCACGCCTCTCAAGCCTTTGGTCTGGTGTGTTTGGAAGCCACTGTAAAGAATAGATTCAGCATAATCCCAATTAAAATACCAATGACATACTTCACAGAAATAGAAAAAATACTTCAAAAACTTATATGGAGCCAAAAATGCCCACGGATAGCCACAGCAATCTTGAAAAAGAAGAACAAGGTAGGAGGAATCACAATACTGGATGCAAACTATACTATAAGGCTACCGTCATCAAAACTGTCTGGTACTGGCATAATAGACATATAGATCAATGGAACAGAATAGAGAGCCCAGAGATAAACCCAGGACTCTAGGGTCAATTAATATTCAACAAAGGGGGAAGAAACATAAAATGGAGTAAAAACAGTCTTTTCAACAAGTGGTATTGGGAGAACTTGACAGCAACACCCAAAAAGATAAAACTAGACCACCAACTTACACCATACACCAGAATAAACTCAAGATGGATAAAGGATTTAAACATAAGCAGTGCCACCATAAAGGTCCTGGAGAAAATTATAGGCAGTAAAATTTTAGATCTCCTATGCAGAAATGTTTACTGATACTTCACCAAGGGCAAAGAAAATCAAAGAACAAATCAACAAATGGAACTATATAAAATTGAAAAGTTTCTGTACAGCTAAAGAAAACACCAGCAAATTTCAAAGGGAACCAACTGTATGGGAAAACATATTTGCCAATGATACTTCAGACAAGGGTTTGATCTCCAAAATATATAAAGAACTAATGCAACTCAACACTAGGGAGACAGACAGCCCAATAAATAAATGGGCAAAGGGCTTGAACAGATAAATCACTGAGGAAGACATACAAAGGGCCCAAAGGCATATAAAAGAATGCTCAACATCACTAGCCATCAGAGAGATGCAAATTAAAACCACAATAAGATACCACCTCACACCCGTCAGAATGGCAATCATCAGCAAATCAACAAACAGCAAGTGTTGGTGAGGATGTGGGGAAAAGGGAACCCTGGTACACTTTTGGTGGGAATGTAGGCTGGTGCAGCCATTATGGAAAACAGTATGGAATTTCCTTAAAAAACTAAAAATGGAACTGCCTTTTGATACAGCAATTCCACTACTAGGACTATAACCGAAGAACCCTGAAACACCAATTCAGAAGAACCTATGTATCCCTATGTTCATAGCCAAGTGCTGGATCATTGGATCAGTGGATGATTGGATAAAAAACCTTTGGTACATTTACACAATGGAATACTACACTACAAAAAGAAGGAACTCTTACCCTTTGCAACAACATGGATGGAACTGGAGAGTACTATGCTTAGTGAAATAAGCCAGTCAGTGAAAGACAAATACCATATGATCTCACCCATTTCAGGACAATAATGAACAAAACAAACAACAAGCAAAACAGAACCAGATACATGAATATAGTGAAGAGACCTTCAGCAGTCAGTGAAAGACAAATACCATATGATCTTACCCATTACAGGACAATAATGAACACAACAAAAAAACAAGCATAACAGAACCAGATATATGAATACAGTGAACAGATCTTCAGTGGGCAGGGGGAAGAGTGGTGGGGGGAGGGGGGAGGAAGAGACAAAGAAGGGGAGCAGTTTAGTCAGGAAACTAGTATGGAAGAACCATGGACATGGACAACAAGTGGGATTGCCTTTGTGGGGGAGTGGGTGGGTGGGGAAGGGAGCAGAGGGGAGTAAAAAGAGGATGGATGTAATACAACAACAATAAAATTAAATTAAAAAAAAGAATTTTGTTGTTTTATGGAAATCATGTCTTACAGATCTCTTTCATTGTCAAAATTATACTTGATGAACAATGGAAGAATCAGTTTTAGGCAACCTGTGGTTCAAGGCTTTGACTTAAATGAGTAGGGCACCGCTAGACAAACTCTGAATGAGGTTCTTGATTTATGAAGTTATAAAATGGTACTGTGGATAGGATCAAAAGCATGCATCTTCAGGTCCTGCCTTCTAGCTAATCTAGGAGTGTTTGACATAAATATGCTTGATATCCAAAAATCTACCACAGGTCCTAAATTGTGGGGGAGAAGAGAATTATACAAGCTTGGAGTAAGATATTTTTTCAGAAAATGTAATGTGATAACAGGCAGCAACCCAGTTTTCAAGAGTTCTACAATGAAACTTGAGAAGGAGCCAGAGAGCAACATCAAAACTGCTATTTCGTAAGGCTATCTTGCATTTCCATCAGTCATTGTTTAATAACAGCCCTTCATCAAATGTTGAAGATCAAAATCTTATCTGGAAATTTCTAGTTTAGAAATATGGGTGAGAAAGGGAATGAGAAAGAGAATGAATCTGCAACCATAGTAGCTAATAGATGCCTAGCAGTGGCCAGGCAAACAACTTTAAAATAGACTTGTATTCTTATTCAAATTAAAAATGCCATCTGACTTGTTTATATTCGATTATCTGCTTGTTCCTCATAGCCAGCCATGCCAGAACTTCCACTACCACTCTTCCTCTGCCAAGTTCCTGATTACGTGTTAAGACTGGAGGGTGTAGGGAATGTTATTTGCCTCCAGCTGATACAGATTAATAATTGAGACACAGGAACCATTTGGAAGAATAATTAGCCATTATTATTCTCTAGGCAATGGTCGACCAAACATAAAAACTCACAAAGAAAAAGATGGAAGCTTCCATTGAATTTTGAAAAAAAAAAAATTGAGATAAAAAGGTGTATTTTATCAAGTAGATAGTAATTTTATGGAACTCATGCCTTCAAGACAAGGTATAGACCAGCAACAACAATGACAACAAACCAGAACAAGGTAAAGACTTAAAGACGTGATGAAGTAAATGAAAATACCACAGGAAAGGAAAAAATAATAGTAATAACATCTTCCAGAATGAACTGGCTAGAGATTTAAGATCCATATAAAATAATTGAATGATAGCTGCCTTTTTATCTTTGGTTGAATTTAAAGGCTCCCCAGTATCTCCACAAATAAAATAAAATAAAATAAAAATTTAAAGGCAATATTGCTAGTTAAAAGTTATGTCAGTATTTGGTTTCATATAAATGCCACTCATTGTGCTAAGTATGTTGTTATTCTAGAATTGTAAGAGTTAACAACTGTTACTTGAATGGCATCAAATGTATTTTTTGGCATCTGCTAAAATGAGCACACGACTTTCTCACCGTTAGCCTAGGAATGTAGTGGATTACATCAGTAGAATATCCCATGGCTGAGCAGACTCCACTGAAATGCACACTCTCATAGAAATTTAGATCCCAGCTAGGTGTCCCCACAGCACCTTGTACCAAGCAGGCCTGCCCCAACATTTGTAGGGCCTGGGGGAAGAATACAAATGAAGGCCCACATTCCATATGGCTAAATATTTTAAAGGTATAAATCAAGCTAACAAACCATTAAATAAAGTATGTTCCATCCTCCTACCTTGACAAATATAACCTCAAAACCACCTGGAAAACTAGGTTCAAATTAAAAATTTCAGAATCTTCAGAATTCTGTCCTAGAACATGGCTTTGGAAAGAAGTGGTCGTAGCTCCTTGTTCTCAGTCTGGCTTCTCCTCTTTCTTTTTCCACTCTTTCTTCATCCAGAACTGTGAGCAGCTTCTTCTATGTGTGTGAGGATGCCCAGACCATGCATTCGAACACCATTTCACCACCTCTCTTAGCACTGAGTTTGGGTATCCACCAATGACAAACATACAAATTCCATTTTCAGGAGACTGGATCTAGAAACGTTTTCTCTGGCTCTAGAAGGGCGTTTGAACCATTTGGGCAAGAAATTTTGGCACCCCTACTGCCCAGGTGGGGTTCTAGTGAGAATTGTGGGCTCCAGATGGGCATGCACAGGATGCCCCACCGATGTCCACTGTCTCTGCCTGGTGACAAGGGGTGCAGGTGGGGGAAGGCCAGAGTGGGGTTCTCTGAAACCCAGGGCTAAGGGAGGAGCTTTTTTGTTACTGCATGTAAGGGTAGTAGTGCTTTGAGCTGTTTGATCATAACACTTATACCAGTTTACTTATCTTCTTTATTCGTTGCTACACTTTAAACCCCATAAGCAGAGATTGGCCTTATTCATTCTTTCATTACCAGTTTCTAGCATAGTGCTTAGCATCAATTAGATATTTATAAATATTTTGGGGAAAAAATCCTAGGTATTTAAAAATAAAACTATCTTTTAAGATATACTGGTGACATTTATAAAAATTATGTTTTAGGGCTTAATAAATAAGTCTAAAGCCAAAGTTGTATAGGTTTCAACCTTTTACTACGTTAATATAAAACTAGACACAAACAGCCTACATATAAACAAAAGTCATACATATAGAAACTGAAAAATCCTTTAAAATAATAATAGAGGAAGTATTTTTAAATATGGCAAGATATTTTAATTATCTTTATTTTAATATTCCAAATATTAAAAATATCTTTAATATTAAATTTTTATGTTTGTAATATTCCTAGCAAAATTTTCTGTAAAGAAATCCTGGAAACATTTTAAATTGGTACTAATAGGGAAATAGTTGATATATCAAATAGATGGAATATTATTAAGTTTAATGATAAAATGAAAAACATGAACAATATAATTTTAAGTGAGAAACTAATTACAATTACAATACAAAATGTATACTATATATTTACAATAACAAAGTTATTTTTATATATGAACAAGATGCAGAAAAACAGAAAAATGATAATAATGGCAGAGGTTAGTAGAATTTTGGTCCAAATCTTTCTTTTAAAAATAGTTTAATGATATTATAATAAAGCTTCTTTCTAAACATAAAAATTTATTTAATAACACTAAATAAAACCACTTAGTAGTGAGTAGATTTTGAATGCCAAAGTATGTTTCCTAAAAGTTAGTGGGAGGAGCCCTGGCTGGTGACAAAGTAGATAGGCACTGGCCTGCAAACACAAAGGTCACTGGTTCAATTCCCAGCCAGGGCACATAATTAGGTTGCAAGCCAGGTCTCCAGCCAGGTCCATAGCAGGACACAGGTGAAGGGTAACCATACATTGATGTTTCTCTCCCTCTCTATCTCTCCCTTCTCCTCTCTCTAAAAATAAAAAAAAAAACCCTTAAAAAAAAAAAAAAAAGAAGAAAAGCAAAAGGAATATTTGAAAAAAAAAGTTAGTAGGGGAGAATGGGGAGGATGGGGAAGTGGGGAACAGGGAGGGGAAAATGGGATGAATGTTGTACAATAATCATAAAATAAAATTTAAAAATGTTAACTACTGCTTTCAGTTTTTGTTTATTCATAATGTAAACAAATGTATAAATGACTACATATAACTATATACATAAAAAGTAATTTAATATATTTTTGTTATTTTTAATTTAGATATCTTATATGAACCTAAAAGTTCTCCTAATGAAAAGTAAGGACTTCTAGCCTGGAGAAGTTTATATTTCATAGATTATATTATAGATTATATTTCATAGATTATATTTCATAAATTTTTTTAAATTTAATTTTATTGTTGTTGTATTACATCCATTCCCTTTTTACTCCCCTCGGTCCCTTCCCCACCCACCCACTCCCCACCAAAGTCAATCCCACCTGTTGTCCATGTCCATGGTTCTTCCATACTAGTTCATTGACTAAACTGCTCCCCTTCTTTGCCTCCTCCTTCCCTCTTCCCCCTCCCCTTTGCCCATTGAAGGTCTATTCATTGTATTCATGTATCTGGTTCTGTTTTGCTTGTTTTTTTATTGTGTTCATTATTGTCCTGTAATGGGTGAGATCATATGGTATTTGTCTTTCACTGACTGGCTTATTTCACTAAGCATAATACTCTCCAGTTCCATCCATGTTGTTGCAAAGGGTAGGAGTTCCTTCTTTCTTTCTGTTGTGTAGTATTCCATTGTGTAAATGTACCAAAGCTTTTTGATCTAATCATCCACTGATGGGCACTTAGGCTTTTTCCAGCACTTGCCTATTGTAAATAGTGTTGCTATGAACATAGGGGTGCATAGGTTCTTCTGAGTTGGTGTTTCAGGGTTCTTCAGATATAGTAACAAGATCACTTTAAAGCATTCATAAGTTAAAGTTGGTTCTTATCCATTCAGCTGCCCTTTTTCTTTTGATTGGTGCATTAAATACATTTACTCCTACTTGCATTTCTGTCTGTCTCTTTTGTTTCTTCATCTTCTTAATGCAGACCCTTTAGCATCTCTTGCAATGCCGGTTTGGTGGAAATGTATTCTTTCAGACATCTTTTGTCTGGGAAGCTCCTTATTTCACCTTCCATTTTGAATGACAGCCTTGCTGGGTAGAGTATTCTTGGTTGCAGGCCTTTGTTTTTCATTGCTTGAAATATTTTTTTGCCATTCCTTTCTGACTTGTGTTTCTGTGGAGAAATCAGTTGATAACCTTATGGGAGCCCCCTTGTATGTTATTAGCTGTTTCTCTCTTGCTGCTTTTAGGATTCTCTCATTGTCTTTGAAATTTGCTGCTTTCATTATGACGTGTCTTGGAGTGGGCCTGTTTGGGTTCATCTTCCTTGGCACCCTCTGTGCTTCCTGAGTTTGCATGACATTTTCTCTCCTCAACTTAGGGAAGTTTTCTGTCATTACTTTTTCAAACAGGTTTTCTATCCCTTCCTCCTCCTCTTCTCCTTCTGGTATCCCTATGATATGGATGTTATTACATTTCATGTTGTCCTGCAGCTCTCTTAAAACCTCTTCATTCTTTTTCAGTCTTTTTTCATTTTGTTGTACCACCTGGGAATTTTTTTCTACATTGACCTCCAGCTCATTGATCCGATCCTCTGCTTTCTCTAGCCTGCTTTTGATTCCTTCTACTGTGTTCTTCAATTCAGAAATGGTATTCTTCATTTCCTCCTAGCTCTTACTGATGGTGTCTATGTCCTTTTTAATGCTTGTGTAGTTTTCAGTAAGTTCCTTGTAGCTTCCCTGGAGTTCTTTGTAGTTCCCCTGGAGTTGTTTGTAGTTTTCTTTGAACTTGCTGAGCTCATTGAGCTTCTCTATCATCATTATTTTGAATTCCATGTCTGATAGGGTGCTTGCCTCTATTTCATTTTGCACTCTTCCTGGGGATTCCTCCTTTCCATTTGCTGAGGGTTTATGTCTTTGTCTCCCCACTTTAGGTGACTCTTGTTTGTTTCTGCTTCTTGAATTAATCTGTTTTGATTTACTGTCTTAGTGGTGTGACCTTCTGTGGTTTAGAGGTGCACTTTTTTTTAACTTCCTGGATCTGTGCTTGGTGATGTCAGCTTATGACCCAGTCTTGGCCTAGTCAGCCAGTGGAGACTACCAGAGATCCACTGTCTTGGTGTGTCTCCTTTAGTTGTTAATCCAATCAACCTGTGATCAGCTGTCAGTTTTAGGTACCTCTGGGCGGGGCAGAGGAATTCAGTTGTTAATCCAATCAATCTGTGATCTGAGATCAGGTTTAGGCACTACTGGGTGGGGCTGATTAATTCCTTTGGGTGAGGCAGTGGCTTCCCCTGAGGCTCCTGCCCTTTGGAGAAGAGTGGTCTGCTGGCTGTATGGGGAATGGGTCAGCACTAGACTCACAGGCTGCTCCCTCAGCTCTCCCCTTAAAGCCACTGACCCAAACCCTCCTTAAGCGTGTCTAGTCCACTCTGCCCTTCCTCTGCTGGAGCCCAGGGTAGGTGGGTGTCTCTGTATTTTCATGGGTAGTTCCCTTAAGAACTGAGTCTCTCTGTCAAGCCGACCTGGCGGCTTTTTCCTTTTCACAGCTAGGTGCTGTTTACTCTCAGCTGTGTTGCTGTAGGCTGGGAAGCCCAGTTGGGGGTTTAAATCCCACCCTTCTCAGGTGGAGCCCCGGATGTTTCTCTGTCCCTTCAGCTGCCTCCTTGGGAGCCCCACCAGCCTCTCTCGTCTCTGCACTTCCTACTGGTCACGGTGTGATGAATCAGCTCTTCTGTGCTGTCTATGGTAATGAGACTTCTCTCCAGTTGATGTTCTGTTAGTTATTCTGGGTGATATCTCCCCAATTAAGTTGTAATTCCAGTTTGGTGTTCCCGCCATCTTGGTTCTCTCTATTTCATAAATTTCTTAGATACAAAGTGCTGTCCTGTGGAAGAGACATTCATTCATTCATTCATCCATCTACAAGTGTTTCTTAAGAATCCACTGTGCTTTGGGGGCCTGTGCTAGGTGCTAGGGAAGCATTGATGAATGGTACTAGACAGAACAGAGCCGACCTGTTTTGACATTCTGAAGAGAGTGAGTATTACAAGAGGATGGAACATTCAGGAAGGCAGATTTCAGTGAATTCAAGTGAAACAGTCCTTCTGGTCAGAGATGTTTTGGGGTGGATTCTTTTTTAGGCTGCACAACCCACTGGAGGTGGCAGTATTTTAAAAAGTATATGTGTAAGTGGACCAGGTGACTTTTGATCTTTGGGATTCTCTCTATCATATGCCCAAATCAGACACATTCTCCAGAGGAGATTAAAGAGGAAAAATAAGACTAATCAGAATTGGTTTGGATAAAAGTGGAGAGCTTACTTTCAGGGCAGTAATTCACATCAGGGTGTGACTAGAAATGAGATGAAACAATGAAAGAGGATGTGAAAACACATCTTATGTGACACATTCTCTCCTCTTCCTGAGGCACGAGGCCACATCGGAGGGTCCCTGAAAGTTTAGTTAGGCTTAACTATTGAAATGTTATCTGCAATAGTTGAGGAAATTAGTACCTAAAAAAGCGTCAGGATAAAATTGGGAGGCAGAGATGGCTGTGGAGTTAGGAGCTGAGGTGGAGAGCATGATTGCCTGTGTCAATGGCAGCCATCAGTGAAGAAAGGGACAAAGGCCCATTAGTTTCTGCAGGGAGCGAGCCAGTGAATGCATTGAAGAGGGGAGTATCTGTGGCTTCAAGGGACCTGAGCAAATGTGGTGGTAGTTTTTGTTGGGAACAGGAAATGGAAGGATGAGGCACTATCGCACTTATTGAATATTATGGTAAGACTTATTGAAATGGAGAGGGAGAAAGGCACTCAAGGGTGAATGATGAGCAAGAAGGAAAATGCTGGGACAGCGGGTCAGAGGAAATGGGGGAAGTGCCAATAAATTGCAGAAGTATGGCTCCTTCCAGGGTCGGCAGCACAGCCCTTTTTGCAGAGCATGGCAGATGGCCTGGCTGGGCTTGTGAGACCTGCTCAGAGACTTCTGACCCAGGTGGCTCATATATTGTAGATCACATTCTTTGTTTTTAGTGTCTGTGCACTTAAAAGCCTGCTGTTAACAGGTGCTAAAGAATTCTCTTAAAGAAAATTCCAAAACAGAAATAAAACAAAAAGGATGAAATCTAGATGAAAAAACAACCACAACCTTACACATAGGAGTCAAGGTGCTCCCACAAATATTGCATCCAGTCACCTGGAGATCAGAGGTCTCATTCTTTCTCTCTCTGCAAATGAGGAAATCTAGGCTGAGAGCTCACTGATGTTGGGTGGGGGAGGAGTCAGATTTAAAATTCATGTTGTCAGATTGCAATTCCTAATGCCTTCTTCCATTGAATTGCTGCAACACTTTACCTGTCAAGGAAAGCTGCTGTAGTTTGTCATGCTCTTTGGCAATTTGTAATCACTTCTTTTGTCAACATATTCACATTGATGCATTTAACAGAGAAGCAATAATTGATTACAGTACAGGGTATGGTAAAATTAGAAATAGTGCTTTACCTGAATTTTTCATGACCATTAATGGGATAAAAAATTAAGTGGCAAGATTGTAATTACTACACATGTAGAGTATAAATGCAATCTAGCTGGCTTTTGAGCAGCTCTTTTATGAATGAAGCTTGCCACCTTTCCCTTGGTCTGACGTCATAATGTTGGGGGAAAATTTGCTCAAACGATGTCTTATTGGTATGTAGCTATTATCATCATGTCTGCACAGAAAGGATAGAGTATTTGTCTTTTACTTCTTTTTTTTTCTGACTTTGCTCATTTTTATCATTAGCTTGCTTTATGTCTTCCTGGTAGCTTTCTTTGCTCTTACAACTGGGAATACATGTCATCAGTAGCTTTAAATTAGGAGAATGTCAGAAAAAGGAGGAGCAGATCCATTAGTAAATTCATAAATGTTGATACATCTAATGTCAAATGTGATCACTTGTTTATATAATCATTTGTTTCTTAAACTTGTTGCAGCCATTCCTTGCTTTCAGAATGGGTTTAATTTAATATGCAGAAATGAATTTGGCTGTCTTCCACTTCTTGGTGAAGGCCCTCTCTCAGTCACTGTTTCCAGAAAATGACATTTCACATCAAGGGAATATTAGCACCTGTTTTTTCCTTCATAATTACCTGCTTGTATCAGGGCCTTAATTAGAAAATTTGCTAATATTTGTTTTCTCATTATGAACTGAGGTCAAGTTGTCTTTTGTAATTAGTAATTTGTTTATTAAATTAGCCTTAAAAAGTCAACATGTTTTCTTATAGAAGTCTCTGATAAAGCAATAACAAGGTATAGAGTAGGCACTAGAGAAATATACAGTGTGTAAATAAACAGGGGTTAAGTTGAACAAGTAAATACATGGAAAAATGGTATTTAAAAGGAGAAAGCCAAATCTTTTAACTTAAAACTAACTTATTTAAAAATGATTTTCAAAGAACTAGCCCTGCATTGGAGAAACTATAGACCACTCTATTAAAGGCAGAAGCAGCATAAAGATATTGGAGGAACATTTTCCAAGAATCTCTAACTGTTTTGCACATCTTGCAACCGCCCCGTTGTTCTGGATGATATTTTCCAAGAAGTTTGTATATTAGACAAACAAGCTTGGGACAGAGAGGTGGTATCTTCCTCTGGAACAAGAAGAGAGGTATGCTTACTGACTGTCACAAATGATTCAGGTTCTGTAAGCTTGTGGCTCCCCTCCTGCAGCACAACACATGCTGTGCATAGACATCTGTCCAGCCTCACCTGCATCATCCCTGGCGGGGGATGTGGAGAGAAGAGGAACTGATGCAAATGTGATGATGGGCATGCTGCTTGCTGTGCCATGAATAATGAAATCCTTTGTTTGTCTCTTGACTTCTATTGCCATCCGTGGATTCTGGCAGGCTGCCCTGTTAGTTTGTAAGTAAGGTAATAGCGCACAGCTTTCACAGTCCTTGACAAGCCAGCAGTCCAGAAGGGAGCAGTTTAGCACACCCACTGGTTTCCAGGAGTCAAAGGGTGTGGCAGGCAGAATAATGGCTTCCCAAAGATGTGTAGATCCTGCTACTCCCTGGAACCTGGGAATATATTGGGTTGGCCAAAGAGTCAATCTGTTTTTTCCTGTAAACTGGTTCCAGGAGCGCTTAGTTGTTTTTAACTTCATTCAACATAATCTTGTTAAATTGTAGTTTGACAGCTATCATATTAGTATGCATTTAAAAAAACATATCAAAATTGGTGAATTTTTGTGTAGCCATTTTAACTAATATTGAAGATGGAAGAAAACACAACTTTTCAGTATATTTGCCTTATTATTTCAAGAAAGGTAAAAATGCAACTGAAATGTACAAAAAGATTCGTGCAGTGTATGGAGAAGGTGCCGTGACTCATCAAACATGTCAAAGGTGGTTTGTGAAGTTTCATATGCTGGAAATTTCTTGCTGGACAGTGCTTCATGTCTTGTAGACTAGTTGAAGTTGAAAGCAATCAAATCAAGACACTAATTAAGAACAATCAGTGTTATAGCACGCAGGAGATAGCCAACATACTCCAAATATCCAAATCAATAAAGTTATTGGTGAAAATGAAAAACAACGTGTCTTTTATGAAAAAAAAACAACAACAAAAAAAACATGGACTTTTAGGCCAACCCATTATCATCACATAACATGGCAAGGAAGAATTAAGGTTGCAGATGGAATCAAGGTTGCTAATTAGCTGCCTTTAAAATAAGGAGATTAGCCCTGGCTGGTGGCACAGTGGATAAGGTGCTGGCCTGCAAACCCAAAGGTCACTGGTTTGATTCCCAGTCAGGGCACATAACCAGGTCTGTGGCTGGAGGCAGATGAAAGGCAATCGTACATTGATGTTTCGCTCCCTTTCTTCCTCCCTCCCTGCTCTTCTCTCTAAAAATAATGAATAAGTTCTTTAAAAATAAATAAACTTTTAAAGTGGACTGATTTATGAAATCAAACTGGGAACCACAGCTCTAGATGCTGTCAAATGGCATGCACTGGTGTGGCATCTTATTCTTTCCTCACTGGAGCATACACCACATTTTATTTTCATTTCTGAGTTAGAACCCGCGTAATGGGAGAGAAGATGACTATTTTGGATTACATCCCCAGAGCCTAACACCATACAATGTTGGGTACAGAACAGGCACGTAATGAAAATGTCCTCAATGTCATGAATTCGAAAATTAACCATTTCTAAGAGATTAATATGTGTATGATGGTACTATAAGTATTAAGATCATATTCTCTATGCAAACACCCAAGATGAAAACTTGCATAAGTTATGCATTTGAGACAAAAACAGGGCCACTGCTTTTGAATATAGCATGCTCCTAAAATTATACTCCCAAATCAGTGACCTCAAAAGATACTGATGTTCTTTATGTAGATTCCTATGTAGCAAATGTTTTTTAGAGTTTCAATAATAATAAAAGACATCCTCTTATGAATCAGTGCTATTTAAAAGTAGTAAATGTGGGCTAGGTAAATAAGTTCCATGTTTCTGTTCACCTTGGCTTCTCCTAAGCACAAAATACCACTTTGTGCTCATTTGGAGTTCCAGGGAGAATAGGATTTCTGATTTACTCAATTTCCTCTTTCCCATCTAACTTTCTTGCCCCTTCTCTATTTTATTTCCCTGTTGCTATGTGTTCCTTTGCTCTTATTTTAGCTGTGTTCCTTTGTATAGTAAGCCACCACAATTACTCTCTGAAAGAAGAGAAATTGAAATACTAACTGGCACAATCATTGTTGTATTGAGGCCCCAATACATGGTTTACACAATTGCTAGGCTTCCTCCACTTGTTCCTCTAGATTTTGTCTGTTTTTTCTCACAGTAAGAGCAACATCAAGGGTTTTCTCCCCACTATCAAGCTTACCTGATAACTATTTAAATAAGTGAATCATACATATTTAAAGCCAAATCCTATTTTGGACATTATATTCTCTATATAACATTTTAAAAAGGAAAGTAATTTTGAGCCAATTGGAAATTATAAACATATATGTAGTTGCAAATACTCAGTAAATGATATAAAGAACACACATATTGTTTCATGACAGGTATGTGTTAAAATGTATAAAGACAGGTATCCAATGAAATGATACTAGAAAAATTAGAAGTAGGTCTAGTCAAAAGATATTTTAAAGGGATTTGCATAAATCTATATTTTTACTTCCAATCACTCAGAAAGAGTACAAATAAGAATAGAATCTCATTAGATCATGAAGTAATACAAACAGAATGAGGCTATATGAGTTTTTTTCCTTTTAATATCAAACCCCAATTTGTGTAAGGTGGAAGTCGGAAGAGCAAATAAGAATAGAATGAGCTTCTTGAAAAAGAGTGTGATGGGCAGGCCACGAGGTGAGTCACAGTCCTCCACAGTAGCTCCAGAACTGCATCATTTTAGCTTTCTAAATATACTGAGCTCAGGATCAGCCACTGTTGTAGGCATCTCTTCAGATTAGTGGCTTTTAATGGCTGTTCAGTGATTGGTTAGGTTGATTATAAACTATTTTGACTATCACTCATGGTTCTCTGTAAGATTTATTTGAAAAGGGGCTCCACTGCTAAGTGGATATTATGTATATTATGTGTTGTAGTTACTACGTGTTTGGAGTCATATAGGCCTGAGTTCAAGCTCTAACTCTGTTACTCACTGGTAGGGTGAGCTTAAGCAAATTATTTGATTTCCCAGAGCCTTAGTTTCCTTACCTTTAAAATGGAGATGATGATAGTCCTGCTTCTTTGGGTGGGTGTGAGAAATGAAGGAGGTGCAGTAAGAAAACTGCTGGCACACACTAATGACATAATAAATCCTGACTGAAGTACACAAGACACAAAGCAAACCACAGTTAACCCAATGTTTCTAGATATTTTAATGGAAGTGATTTCAGAACAATGAGAGAAATCTTTTGTGTATGTGTATGAAAGTGAAAAAAAACAACATGTTTCTGCTCTCCTTTATATCCTAGAGATGAAGAATGAATAAAAATAATTGCAAAATCTACCTATGTATCTGTAATCTATCTATAAATCTTAGATTAATAAACAACATTACTGAAGACAATTGACACTCAAAGTTCAGCATTGATCTTTAGATATCATGGAAGAAAAATAATCTTTCTATTAAATCACTGCGAGTCTTCACAGAGAATTCTAAATTGGGTATCATGGTTGACTTAGCCATTACTGACAGTCTTTATATTCCTTGTTCTATAGTAAATATGTGGTAGGAGGGATTACATAATTTTCCTATTTGAAATCAGTAGTTTATACCAGAGAGTAATTAAAATGTAGCACTTTGAACCAAATTTAACAAGAAAAAAATTCACCCAGAATTAATATTACTGTGCTACCAATTCTACCTATAAAACACATTATTAGAGGAACAGTTCAGATGCCTTTAACTAGCTATTAACATCTACCATATTTTCCCTCTCAGGATCTTCTGGGAGAAATGACAGTGCTAGACTTGGTGTAATAGAAACAATACCAAAATCTAAGATGTTACAATCTCAAACAATTTAATTCTTAAATTGTCAAAGATTTTACAGTCTTCCTATATATGAGAAATAATGTTTTTGTTCAAGAATTATACAACTAATAAAGGCCTTTCTAATTTTTCTGGACTAAGAATATTTTTCTAAATGTTATTGCTTAATTACTATCCTATTTCTGGAAAATGTAAGCATGCACTTCATCTTAGAGACATTTACCTCACATTGTAGGTAGGGGATGGCCTCTCAGGTCAGCCTTGGTGCTACTCAAGGATGGTAATTGGGTTCTATTGCAAGTTTATAACCTAACATACAATAAAAGGGAGCATTTTCTTCTACTCTGCAGAAATTTACCAGAATTATATAGAAAAAAACTTATTTGCCCCAAGGAACTTTTCAGACTTGTTTAGAATTTAAAATCACTTTATTCCTAAGAAAAACACCCAACAACCCATTCAAAACCTGGGGTGAAATAATAGATGTGGCAATAAAAATATATAGAAAAAGCAAAAATTAATGACTCTTAAGACATAGGAAAGGATGCTCAACTTACTCATAGTAAGAGAAATGTAATATGTTTTATACTCTGATTTTTTCCCCTATTATTTTAGAAAAGATAAAAACGCTTTGATAATACACTGGTTAGGTGAGAGCAAAAGAAAATAGGTTCTCATACATGGCCGAATAGATTATAATTTGGTAAATAACTATTAGAGTTTTAAATGTGCAAACTCTTGGATTATAATTTAAGGATGTGCCTGCATTTGTGAAAAATGACATGTATACAAGGTTATTAATTGTGGCACTATTTCTAAGGAAAAAAAACCCCAAATGTTCATCAATTGAAAATATATGTCTTTAATAGAGTAGAATGTTAGGCAATAATAAAGAGGAGAAAGAAGATAGATTTTTTGATTAAAAAAATTGAGTTACAAAAAGAATATTGTGTACTACCATATTCCTTACGTTTATCAACTTAAACGACAAACAATGGTTGCGCATTTCAAGGGACATTGGGTGGATGCAGCATTGGGGTGGAGGGGACTTTTTCATGCACACAATTTTGTACCTCTTGAATTTTGAGCTATCTGAATATATTACCTATGCAAAAATAAATGATACATTTAAATATATAAAACAAAAGCAGTAAGTGGCACAGAACAGCTCCCACTTGTGACAGTCACGTTGTGTGTGGGTGAGCGATGAGTGAACTGAGGATTCCATGGTGCTTGTTACTGTCACCACGATGCACTCAAGTGGAGGTCACAAACTTCTCACAGCCACCTACACCTCTCTTTAGCTTTAGCTAAGTCTCTTGGCGTTCTTTTCTTTTATTCGTATTCCCCCCCTGACAGCTTACATTAACAAGAGGTGGTGGCAGCAACTGTGTGATGCCTTAAATGGACATTCGCATGTGTAAGATTGTGTTCTCTGGATGTCCCCTTTGAGAGCTCGGCCTAAATCCATCACTTAGCAGGTGGGACCTGCTTCAGAAGGCACCCTCAGCGTTCATGCCACTGGAACCAAGGGGAATATACAATAACTCAATTTTAAAGTATCTGTGAAAAAACTATCTGTGAGTGTCAGAAATGCTGAGCAGGCCCCTTAGTGCCAGGGGTAGCTTCCTGCGCTCTAAGATGACATACGTTCTCAGTGTTAGAGAGCATGATATTTTACTTAATTTCTTTTGCTTAAGTGGCTATGATTGATAGATTGCTGGTCCTGTAACCCATACAAATGGTAGGGCAATCCGTTCATTGCTAATTTGAGGTTAGTGTCAGGCTTGGACTACTTTAAGCAATGTTGGGGATCTTATTTTGGTCTGTTGCTAAGTGAACTTTTAAGATTATAAAATGATTAAAATAAAAACAAAAGAACTAACTGGTGTGAAGTTACCATCTGTCCACATTCACACCTTATGAGGGCATCAACAAGTGTGAGTAATGATTATTTTCTTGATTTTCATTTCTCACTGTTTTACTTGGTATTTTAAAACATTTGTTTGTTGTGGTTATAACTTTTCATGCCAACAAATAATTATCACCCTTATCTAAAACCTGGCTCTAGGAAACATCCCCAGTAGAGTGTTCTGGAAGCCCTGAGCACACACATAGCACATATATACAGTATATTAACAGAGCCATTGAAAATTCAAATTTATCAATATTTTAAATTACTTTTTAAAACATTCAAGGTAAATTAGGGTGACCTGTTGTCATTAAAAAGGTGTGATTACCACTGTATACGTTGATGTTTCCTCTTAAGTAGTCATAAACAATTATTCAGTAATATTTCAAATATCAAAACCAAGAGGAAAATCCAATAAATATAAATGAACATGCCAAAATGTAAAAACCACCTTGCTGACTAACTTTAAAGGTGTGTTATAAAAGTAATTTATCATTGTACCTGCTTACATAATTATAACCCTTACTGTTTTTTGATTAGTGCTGTACATGCATGGGGGAAAAGGACACAGTAACTAAAAAGAAGGAAATTATGCTACACTTTGCTGTGTATGGACGCTTCTCCCCTTTTCCACCTTCATACTAAGCCTTAGTTACTAAGGCTTGCTGAGCTTCCCAAGAAGACTGAGCACAGGCAGGTTACATATGACCTTCACATGGGCTAGACCATGGATCAGTCAGAATGGAGAGGAATAACTGATACTTGCGGCCCCCAGCATATTTCAACCCCTCTTTGAATGAAAAACTCCCAACATCTCATTCTTACCGTGTTCTGTGGCTTCTGCTCTGAAATCTGCCCACCCTGCACTCCCACAGAGGCCGCCACTATCATGTACATGATCCCTCCTATTGTAAATCAATCACCACATTCAGTTCATCAAGAGGTTGAATATTCTGTCCACATTCTTCAATTTAAGCCAATCCTCAAAGGAGCCCACAGTCCTTATAGCCTCCGTCTGGCGGAGGTTTTTGTCCTTTCTGTCCCTTAGCACAGTACTGCAGAACATTGTGTCACCTTCCTATTTCACCCTCCCTCTGTTGTTTTCCAGACTTCCGTTATTTCCCTGCATTTACTAAAAGTTGACACCTAGATTATTGGTCCTCTTTGCTCTTTGTCCCAGGATCGTCTTGAGTGACTTTGGATATCCAGCTCCAGACGATTAAGTGGTCATCCATTACATCCTGGCCTTTCACTTTTTTTGTTTTGTAACTCCTCAATTTTTCTAATTTAGCAACCCAACTCATGGAACTTAACATCTCAAATTTTATACTCCAGTACTTCTTTTTGACCTAACTTAGCCTTTCAGCTCTTTCACTCCCATTACACCATCCTTTAACCTTCAGTCCCTGTAGCACTGTGTATCTCATCTGTCCTCTGCTGCCCTGCCCAGACTCATTGGGCACCATTATGGCCCTTCTTTCCACATTCAAGACAGCAGTGTTTCCCACTCACCCTTTTCATCAAAGCCTCAAGTGTGAGCCAATCAAACCTTTTGGATTTTCAGAGACACTTTGTAGACAATCATGTAACTGCAGTTTGTAACCATACCCTCTACCCCTAAAAAACGCTTCCTTCCTATGTCAGTAGAACAGGCTTCCACATGTTCAGTCTAACGTTTCCTCCTGTCTCCAGACCCCAATCCTTTCTCACTTCTTTGGGGATCTCACACATTCAATCACCTTTTTGTTACTTTTATTCTCTCTCCCTATAGGCATTTTCAGTACGATCATCTTCAGGGTTCATAGTCTTTGAAAAAGTGAAATTAATCCCATCACTCTACTTTCCCTTTGACTACAGCCTTATTTTCCTCTTCAAAGTAAATATCTTGGACACTATGCCCATTTCTTCCCTTTCTAATCCCACCTCTGCTTCTGGCAGTTGGCTTTGTTCAGAAAGGCTATGTCCCGGAAGCACAGTTTTCCCTTGATAACAAACAATGAAATCAGGTGTTTCAGATGATTGTTTATTCTTTTAAGAGAAGCCACTGAGACTGTGTCATATACTCAACCATATAATGAGTACAAAGACTAATTATACCAATATGTGAAATTTCAAGGTACAAATTATGCTAATTTTTAGTCCACATCCTAAACATGGGATTCGTGAATATGGTTAGATAAACTTTTCAGGTTCAAAATATATTATCCCCAGGCTTGTCAAGTGTGTCCTGTTCCATCTTTGAGGAAGTAAGTGTTCCTAGTTGAGTTGCAGAGATAACCATTTAAGTTGTTCTGTCTAGTATAGGCCTCTGACAGCCAAATTATTTTTTCAATCTTAACACTGTATCTAGAAGCTCAGTAACTAGCTATTTTCCCAAAGCCTTCACTCTGTAAGGAATTAATTCTTTGAGTTTCCTCTTACTTTAGTCTATCAATTCTTAATTTGAAAGAGTCTTTTCTTAATTGTTCACATCCAGGATACTTTCTTCATCCCTCTTTCTTACTACACTGGCATCAGGTATGGATAATTCACCAATGTTTATTTTTGGTTATAAACTCTTCCCTGTGCTACTAGATGGCTCTGGCCAACAAATGTACTGTTCTAATGAGCTTGCCATCAGCTATCACACGAAACACAGCCAAAGCTGCATTCGCCCACTTTCCCTATAAATGTGCTCATGTTTTTGAGTTGGTGGCACTTTGATCCTTAGGAATGCTGCCTCTAAGATGTGAAAAATTTTCTTCTCTCCCTTCCTTCATCCTTCTTCCTTTGCTTCTTTAATTCAATTTCTCCTCTTTATACTGGTTCTGCCTTTTAGTTTTCTCACCTAGATTATCACAGATACAACCTCTTAATAGTCTCCAATATTTTCCTTTCCAAATCTGCTACATGAGAGACTTTCAAATATTTTTTTTTTACCACAATTTATGGTAAGAAATGTATTTTAATACTAATGTGTTCACACAAATCTAGAGAGCACATATTAGTTTATCTTCCTTCTCTCTATATTTCTATTTATAGATGCATATAGATATGCCCGAATACCTAACAGAAACATGTTTTCACAAAGTAAAACTTATCTTCCAATATTCTATGAACTCACAGTTTCTATTGGACTGTAATTCTATTCTATTCTATTCTAGTCTAGTCCAGATTTCAATTAAACACAATGCCGGTCACAACCCATTAAATTGACTTTACACCCCTATAATAGGCTATAACCCAGAGATTGGGCTCTATTTTTGCTCTCTGTATACATTAAAGTGGTAGCAAAAGCAAAAATCTGGCTCTATCATTTGGCACATAAATCCTCTTGGAAGACCTCCTATTACCTACTAGCTAATGTTTAAGACTGTGATAAGCGTGTCAGGCCCCCTGACAACCTGCCAACTCTTCCAGCTTCATTTTCCCCCAGTCTGCCTTGTACTTTCTACCTCTTTCCTATTTAACCCTGGAGTTTTCTTTTTCTGGTTCCCTAAGACTCTCATCCCTCTGGCTACTTTCCCCTAAAATCAGCACTTATGTTACGGCAAATAAAATGTCTACCATAAAAAGTATACTTATATTTCAGATGTAACATAAGATAAAGAGCTATAATTTGGGGGTTGAAATTTTGTACTTTCTTATAGCTCCCATAATAACCAGCATAGTATTAAGTAGTAAGTACTCAATATTTCCATCATTGAGTCTCAATTATTCCCTTTTTAAAAACATTATTACTTTCCTATCTAAGAATGCCTCTATTGCCTTCAATACAAACTTCCTTTACCTTGTTTAAAAGACCATTTAAAATTTGGCTTTATTAATCCACCTTATCTGATGATAATGCTTCCCTCTGGCTCATTCATTTCTTTGCTATCTTTTTGTTTCATTCTTCTTCCTCAAGTTCTCCACCCTGCTAGTAATGTTCCTTTCACATAACATACTTGTTTTCCATTCCCTTTAGCCACTCCGTTTTTCCATTCAGCTATTTATTTTTGATGTCCAGCCAAATCTCTAAATTCACCCCAATCCTCTCATCATTTTCATGAGTACTTTATGCATTTTTATCTCTTTAATAAGAAATAATAAATCCAACAACAATAAAATTAAATTAAAAAAAGAAATAATAATAGTTCCTAGCCCACTGGGTTGTTAATATTAAAGGAATCAATATAGATAAAAAGCGTGCCACAGAATTCATGCTGTTAATTTTATAGCACAAATTCCATCAATCTCTCATCCAAAAGCTTCATTCTACAAAGCCATTATCCGTCATTGACACTTGATAGATTGTGAATTGACATATATTTGCAACACTTGTCTAAAGTGTTAATCATCTCTGTCACATACTGTGCTGTTACACCCATGTTACCCAACAAACTGATAGAGCAATGGGGAAAAATTGGGACAATTGTAATAGAACAACGATCAAAATGAAGAAACTAATGAGAAAGTGGTAACAATAATTTGTGGTTGATTTCTTGGTATAGCTTACCCCACAAAAATCAATGATTAATTACTCATAAGTTAGTACCATCATCATCATCACCATCACCATCATCATAGATTAAAACAAGTACTGCAGAAGTTACTTATTTCTAGATATAAAATATACTTTGGTAGTGACACTCAAGTATGTATGAATCCATTGTCCTAGGTACTCATAACAATTCATACAAAACATGGAAACTACACTGAGACAGTGCAATAAAAATCTGTTTTCTATTTTAAAAACTTACATCCTGCCTAACTGCATTATATTCTCTGATAGTAATGGAATCAAGTCCAAGGTGAAAACAGTCTTCTGTATTTTAGTGAATGTCAAATGAGGTAACAGGACTAAACAAATAATTATTAGATGTTGAAATAAGTTTTCTCTTACCTTTCTTCCGGACCATCTGAACCACAGCTTCACTCTGTTACATTTTTTTAATACGTTCAGGTGAGTCTCATCTACTCAGTACCTATAGAATCTGTTTAAATATACACTATTTTGTGTATGGAGGCTGGAAAGGGGTGAAGAAAGAGAGAAGGCTACTGTTTTGACCTTCACCTAGTTTTAGAAATCTTGTAATAAATTTAGAAATCTGGATAATGGGAGAAATGTCAGGCAATGTTATCCAATATTTTGATTAGAATCATGTTTGTGTGTATGTGTGTGTGTATGACCTGCAACATGGAATCATCCACTTGAATAACAAGTTATGTTATTCAAGACTTCAGTGACTGATTTGATCGAGTTCTGATTTACAACAATGCAAACAGGGTTAACTTTTTAAAAAGTACACTAAAATTTACTGTCATAGAATCAAATTCATAATGACTACATGTAACTATGGCAATAATCCTGCTAGTGAAAAAGGTCTTGCTTAGCTTCCTATGGATTAATAATTTATTTTTTGTGTGAGATCATCACTAATAAAACAAAATATTTCAGCGACACATACTAACCACTGACTAGAATTTAGTAACAATGTATTTCTTGGTGTTAATAAGTAGTCACAAAGTTAATTTGGTTTTTAAGTAAATTTGAGATTATTTTAAGTGTAAAGTTCTAAAGAAAAAATTTGACCATAAAAATTTGTACATTTTTCTTGGTATTTCAATAACTTTAGAATGTTTAGATATTCTCTTAATTCCTTTTAAAAAGGCACATGTGGGGTTAATACCAGTTGTAGATGATTTGAAAAGAGAAGGAAGTGATGCGCATCATCTACGCTAGCAATTCTCAACTGTTGGCTGCTCGGTAAAATAACCTGGGAACTTTGAAACAGCAGTGCCCCAGGCATGGCAACAGTCTGAATCCAGACAATTGTGTCAGACTCTCTGAGGGGGAATTTTGGCATCCACATATGTTTAATACCTCCCCTAGGTGACCATGATTATGTCAAGAATCTATGAGTTGCACAATGTTTTTATATAAAATGTAATTCTTTCATTTGTACAGTACTACAACTTACAGTATATAGTCTAATTTCTAGAAAACTCTCCCACTACCCCCTCTCCCACACTTGACCATTATGAGAACAGCACTCCTTGAAATAGCCAAAGCCTGCCTTGCAGCCTTTGTTGCTCCTTCTCCATTCTTTCCCTCCTTTTGATTCTCCCACATCTAATCGCAGGAGCTCTCCCATTCTGGGTGCTGAGCACATATAAGGATTGCTGCTCTTTTCCTCTCTGCATCAGTGGCTGCTCACACTCAGGAAAGGAAGGGAGCTTAACTGGAGTCAGCTGAGTCGGCTGGTGGCTGTGCAGGGGGAATCCGGGCAGTCAGGGTAACAGGGGCCCATCACCTCACTCATTCTTTCCATTTCCCATCTCTTCTTCATAATACTCAGCCTGAAAAAGATTGTGTTCCTTTAACCAAAATCAACTCTCTTTCAATCATTTTGATTCCACTAGAATTGGGATGATGGTCATTGGAGTGAATTAAATTACAGCGAAATAATGTTAGAAGTCCTTCTCAGTATCTACTTGAAGATACTGAGACAAAATTTTTTAAAGATATAAATATAACATACTAAATTAAAAAGAAAATACATAATCAGAAAATGCAAATGAAATCCTGGAACATGGGCAGCAGAACCACATTCCTTGTGTCTTATCTTTGGCTCCTTGAGGATAGGGGTTGTGTTTTATTTGTATCTGCATCTAGCACTGCGTTAGGCTGAAAAAGCTGGTAAATGTTAGTGGTATTCAAAATACTTTTTTATTTTAATGGCAAGTCCCGCTTGTCTAGAGGCTTGTTTTATTTAATCAGTGTTTAATTATAAAGATATATCCAATTTTATTTCATTTTCGAGGTTCAGAGAGGTGTCCATTTTGTATTTTCCTGCTATGTAAAACTGCTAACATTACAGCAATCTCTTTTATCATTAAATACTTATTAGTTATGATGTCCTTATATAGAACGAAGATAGGAACTACCAAGTTCAAATCTGAAATGTTTAGTCCTGAATATACAGAGTTTAACTCACTTAATACCTGACCACTAAGAAAAAATAACTTATTTCCAGCACAAATTGCGCACTTCAGTGAAAGCTTATATTTTTGTCAAAAGCAGTTAACAGTTCAAAATAGTGTTTGGTTTCGATAATTGCTTCTGAAAGGGGGGTAAAGTAGAAAGTAATGCATTATTTTGACCCTTTGCTTTGATTGTATTAAAATATCATTAAAAGAAGATGATAGATTTTTAACATTAATCAAAATGGAAAAGGGACATAGGTTAAAACAATTATGAAAGATGATAAACACTGAATTAGGCAAAATCCTTGGGGGTGCTGAACTTTTATGTTAAATGCATACTGTACAAAGAAATGGAGTGCCTGAGAAGTATGATGACAACTTGTACATAAGTATAAAGTTCACCATTCTTTTCAACAGCCAATCCTATATGACAGCACCTTATTGTTGGGCATTAGTTATCATTCCTACTTAATGGTGGTTTGTAGGGTTAAGTTTTCCAAAATTACACAGCAATTAGGTACCAGAAGTCACATGAAACCACAGATAATCTAATAACAAATTTGGTCCTCTGTCCACTGCAGCTCTAGACCCACATAGTGGCTACCCAGGGCTGTGTGAGCTGGATATTATATGGTCTTTACTGCTAACTTGCTAGAGGATCAATGGCAAGCATTTACGAACCTACCATTAGAGTGGCATAAATCCTTGTTGCTCAGAGTGGTCCTTGGACTAGCAGCATGGACAGCATTTGGGAGCTTATTTGAAATGAGGCAGCTGGTTTTCCATCACAGACCTTACCCATTGGAATCTGTATTTTTAGCAAGATTCCTATGCAATTATTACCCACGTTAAGCTATAAAAAGCAATAGTATAAGAATCACAGATGTGAAATCGGGGCACCTTAATTCAGTCTCAGTTCTCCCACCAACTAGCTGTGGTACTTAAGGTTGTAGTCTTTTTTTTTTTTTCAAAACCATTCTAGAGCATCAGTTTCTTCATCTGTAAATTGGGAGATAGCATCTGTCCTTGAGGGTTACTATCATGTTTACCTGAATAAAGGTCCTGGACCCCATCCGGAATTAAGAAGTGCATACTGAATTCACATGCAAAAACCACAGATGTATAAATAGATAACTCAGGCACTCAGAAAATATGGCAAACTCTTGATTTCTTGATCATCTGTGTTAGAGTCCAATTAAATTAAGCTTTCTGGGATGTCCGTATTTTTATGCCCTAGAGATTTGCTACAGAATTATTCTCAGCAGAGCAATTATAGGTGAAGCTGCCCTGTAATGAGATATCTTTGCGACTTCATTAAATAAACCCCCCTGGAAGGGCTCCCAAATGGGCCTGCCTCATACCAAATCCCATTACACTGGATGGAATCTCATAAGAAGGCCCTGTGCAGGTTCAATCGTCCTGGATGCCTAATGTTTACCAGAAATGAACTGCGTTCTAGAACAGAGGTCCCAAAAGCTGGTTTTTCAGGCTGATGCTTTTCTGATCCAAGAGGAAATTTTAAAAATTTAGTTAACATTTCATCAAGTTAAAATTAAAATTATAATCTATTTCTTAAAATCCTTCATATTGAGAATGTGCATTTTCTATTTTCCTTCTTTCTCATTGGTGCTAAAGTGCTCCATATTTTTATGAAGTTATGATGGTAATGAATAGTTACTTTTATAATGTTCTTGCACAATATAAATCCAATGACATTCTTCCTCCTTAAACTTAAAAAAAAAAAATGCATGGGCCCTTGAAATCCAAAAATCCTAAACCATTGTTATAGAAAAAAACTGCTTAAGAGAGAATTATTTCCTAAGAAATTAGTGAGGGGCATAGAGCATTTTAAATGCGGAGCCAAACTGCAAAGTTTCCATCAGAGGGCAAACCTGCTCCATGTTGGTATATCACAGGGTGCCACGCTCCTCACTCTGCAAGGTGCACCAGTGCAACCTGGGATCTTGTTAATACGCAGGTTATGATTCTGCAGGTCTGGCACAGCCTAAAGTTCTGCGTTTCCAACAAACTCACACTTCGAGTAGCAAAGGCAGGTGGTTAAGCTGGTGAGCTCTGAGCCAGGAGACCCTGGCTCCGTCAGTTCTAGCTGTTGACCCTTGACCAATATGTCCTCAGTTTTCTCATTAGTAACATAAGAATAATAATAGTTTCATCTCATAAGCTTGTTGTGAGAATAAAATGGAATAATAAATAAAAACATTCCCAGAATGTAAAATACTGTATCTGACCTGTAGAAAGAGCTCCATATATGTGAGTGATGTCTTTAACTTCATAGATCAGTGACTGAGTCACTGAGATATTAAAAAATATATATTAGTACCTCAAGGGGTTCCTACATGATGATATCAGAATTGAAAGTTCCATTTGGTAAGGAATAGGCTGTGTTCTAGCTTCTTTGGCTTTCTCATGGGATTGTTCAAAGTTCTGAATTTTTAAGGCTGTGAATAGATTTAAGTCTAATTCAATCCTACAAGTAAAGTTGAAATAACAATATTGTTTAGGTTGTATGCTGCCAACTTAGAAGAATCTTTTAGAATAAGTGTTTTTCCTATAAGGGACTAGAAAATCTGATTAGTACATTCCCCCACATTAAGTTCTCTCCTAAGTCTTTATTAATAACTATTATCCTTCCTATGAAAGTACAGCATAAATGTTTATTAATTAGTATTTTTCCTTTTTACTAACAGCTAAGCAATTTATTGAAAATAGTGAGTATTGCCTGATAGGCAAATACAACCACATGAGGACACTGTCTATATATTTCCTTACAGATAGCTCCTACTATTTTTATAGTGGGTGATTTATATACTTGTCCTCTAAAAGTTACAGGGAATAGCATCAAGGCATGAAAATATAATTTAATATGAACTTGTGTTTTTATCTTTAGCTTATACCTTTGCCCTACTAGTGTGACTTCTGAGGGGAATACAAACACAAGAGCAAATGACTCATTTAGTAAAATGTAACAAAGATTTATGACTTAGTCATAGTGCTAAGGACTGCTCTTAACTACACAACTGGTTTAACTTCACACAGTGAAAAGAAAGCATAGAAAAATAAGTTTCATTAAGTACATTGAATAAATTCCTCTGCTGTTCTGAAGTCTTCAAAGACTAAAATTGACTGCCTTCTGGAAGCTAAACTGTTGTCCTTTTATTTTTTTCCAATCATTCCATGCTTATATTAATCATTATAAAATATTATCATAAATGTAAGTATCTGGTTAGTGACTATATAATGAAAACAAAATGAGTTAATACTTTGTCAAGAGCACAGAGAAACTAACACATAAGCAGAATAGTCCCCAAAAAATTATTAAGTGCACTGGAAATGATCATGTCAATTAATAAATATTCACAAATCTCCAGAGCCTTTCCCAATTTTTACTCTTATACTTCTGTTTTGTAATTATAACTTTATCCACAACCTGTCTCCTGTATACTTCTAACAGCTGCCTTTATACCATCCAATTAGCAAGCATGTTGTATGTTTCACAATGTCATTCAACTAACAAGCATTCTAATGGAAAGTTGCTAGTTCTTCAATATCTCTTTTACCTTCTTCCTTAGTAACCCCTGAAAGTTAGGAGCATGCAGAATAAAGACAGCATTTTTCAACCTCTCTTGGAGGTTTGTGTGGCCACATGATTAAATTTGGATCAATGAAAAGAAATAAAAATGGTGCGTGCAACTTCTATGAAGTGCACTTAATACAGGCGCAATGTGCTCGGTCCTTCCTTTTTTCACTTTCTGCCTGTCTACAATGTGGATGCAAAGGCACCAACTGGAGCTATCATTTTGGATCATGAGGTCAAAGCAACCTCTCAAAGAATAAAACAGAATCTGGCACCATGATGATCTTACCATACCTGCCCCTGTCTACCTACATTTATGCGCAAGCAAAATAAACTTCCCCCTTACTTTAGACACTTTTTTTCTTTTCTTTTTTTTTGTTTTACCACTAGTGTCCAAACCTAATCTTAACTCACACACATGCAAATATTCAATGCTGCATCTATCTTTCAGGTTTGGTTCCTATTGTTATGCCCCAGTCTTTGTCATCTATCCTCTCTTACTCAAGACCAAGGAAAAGAGAGAGATGTATTAAATAATACCTGAGAACACTCAGTGTTGAAGAAGTTAAACTTAGGAAAAGTTAAATTCTGGAGAAGAAAGTGTTAAAGAAGTTAAAAATCTTTTCCTAGTAGCTTTGGTTTATTAAAAGACATTGTAGGTAAGATTTCCAAGTTAATTCCCAAGATAATGAGACAAAAGCTAGACCAGATGTCTAAGCTAAGTTTTGGTCTCAAAATAATTACCTTTGCTAATTACCAGTAATTAGTGTCAGCATCTAACACCTACCTAAAATCTTTGGGGAGGGGGTTGGCAGAGAGAGAAAGAGAGGGAGAGAGGGAGAGAGGGAGGGAGGGAGAGAGGGAGAGAGGGAGAGAGGGAGAGGGAGAGAGAGAGAGAGAGCGAGAGAGAGAGAGAGAGAGGTAAAGAATGAATGTACATAAGAGAGCCATAACACAAGCATTTTCCAGTAAAATTGCATCTTGGAGGTCACTAAAATCTGATTCAGTTTTTATAATTTTGAACTCTGGTCTTTATGGAAACACTGAATATTTTCTTCCAGATAATGCAGGTATCTTTTCCTTCTACATAAGTTTAATTTGAAGTTTATATCCTTTCTTAGGTATGCTTTTCACTGCCAAAATGATTATTTTTAATCCATAAAATTACATCTTTATCCTTGCCCCCTCCTATACCTCCTGATATATATATATATATGTGTGTGTGTTGAATATGGCCCTAGCAGAAGTGCTGCCCAGGGATCTTCCTGAAGTCTTTCTTTAATATTTAACAGCCTTTTCTCAGCCAGAAGCTTCTGGTGTTTAGCTCAAGGATAACAGAGGGTTCTCAGAAGTTTGTGGATAGCTTGATTTTATTATTTTGTATTTTTTTACATAATACATCACTTTCCTTCTTTGTGTAGATAATCCTTTATGGAAAGAAATAGTTATAGATATATTTATTTGTGCTCTACCTTATCATTTCACATCTCTTTGGGTCTCCTTTTTGTGCTTAGAGTTTCTTTTTAAATATTTAAGGGCACCATTGTCTAGTACTGTCCATTAATAATTTATTGTAGTTGTAGTCATTTTAACCCACAAGTAACAGTGGAAATACTTTACTGTTTAAATGTCCATCACAAACATCTCACGTCTGACTCCTGCAAAAGCCCTCTGTCCTAGAGTGGGTCAATTGCTACTCATATGCCATCTTTATGTAACTATTTACTGGTGTATCCCCCTCACCAGGCTGCTAGAAGGAAGAAACCATGTCTTACCTCATTTATTATATCTCCAGTGGCCACCAGGCATGTATAGATAATGCACTGAATATTTTTGTAGTTAATGAAATATACATTTCCCTCATAGTGCCAGGCCAATGAGACTTCTAGTTCCACACTTGGATCCTTTGATAGGCTCAGTGAGTCATGAGATGAAGCAATTTTTCCTGCTATTATTTTGTGTTTTAGTGGTGATTCTCAAGTTTACTTCAGTTCACAGGCTATTTCTTTTTACTAAGATGTTGACCAACTTACCTGCTTGCAGAGAAAAAAAAAAATTCATAAAGTTCACTAGACTGAGAAGGAAAACGAAGTTTGATGATAAAGTAAAACGGTGTTATTTTGTTTCTAATAAGCATCCCATATAAATTAGCAGCCTATGCTAAAAAGTAAAGATGGCTACATTTAATCATGAAGACTACACCAAAAGAACACAATTTGTATGCTCATTAACAGCCTATTTCTAGAAGATCTATATTCTACCTACCACCACAGTGATAAAACTTTATGGCTTTTATAGGTGTACATCTAAATTACAAAACCACTTGCACTTTTCTATACGTTATCATTCATTTCAATGTTTGTTATCAGAGAAAAAACATGAAACACTATGCTTTTGGGGTGATTTCTGCATGTCAAGTATGCTCAGGTATTTTAATTCGCAGGCATATCTCATTTGCTTTATGTAAACCAGGAACCATATAATCCTCCTATCATTGAATATCTACCTCTGCCCCCTCCATGATCACTATTCATTGCAGTATGGTCAGAGCTGCTCAATGTAATCACAACTTTCCATCTCACAGCTTCCTCTCACCAATCTACATTTTCTTGAATCCCATACCTCCAGTGCTGTTCTGAACTGTCCTGCTGCCACGGCGTATTTCTTTTGTCTGTAGCACAGGCTGGCATCCTTCAAGGCTACCTGAAGCCATTTGTCAATCTCAGGCACAAAGTTGAATTTAGGTACATGCAAAGGGTCTACTGTTTCAGCCAGTGGGCATATTGGCTGAATCCCAGTAGATGGAAAGGAGTCCACAAACTCATAGCTCACATCCTCTTCATCGACATAGACCAGCTTCACCTCCACATCCATGACGCTCTTTAAGGGGATGCGGGGCAGAGGCAGGGCGATCAGCGGGCAGTCAAGTTCCACGACCTTTGCCTCTTTCCTCCCAGCTGGTTTTTCTTCACCTTCTGCCTTCCTTTTAAAGGGCAGTTTTTCTAAATCATTGCTTTGTTTTTCTTTGATGCTCTTTGTCATTTTTATTCTTTCGACTGTGATATCTGTCTGTTTATCCTCGCAGCTTTTCTTAATCTCTTGTGGCATTTCTGGGATGCTGGGTGGGTTTGCTAAAGTGGACATTTTCTTGCTTGTGTTTATCTTTGGAACCAGCTGATCAGGATAGGTCCTATTCACTGTATTCTCCAAACTCCTACTGCTTCCCGAATCTATTGATTTCCCATCTGAAACTCCTGTAGGGGTTAGAAGAAGAACAGTAATTAAAACAACATTTTCCAATCATTTAAAACTATAGTCAAATTTATTTAAAACAGTGTTTTATTCTTTATAGGTACTTGTTGGCATTAAAGTAAAGCTGTATGTACATTATCTGCTGACTGTTTTACTAAGGAAGTGCATGTTTCAATCTCAAAATTCACCAAGCATTTGTTGAAAAACACATTTAAACAATGTCTTTAAAAACAACCATCTAGAGCTGAACAGCGTTGAGTGAACATTTTATGGGGTACCCAAACTCAATAAATAGAAAAACTTTATACACAGCCATTGAGGACAAAACATCCATCTCGATATTAATTTCCTGAGAAAGGCAGGTGGTCTAGAACTCATTATAAAGTATACTGCTAACCTGCATAATAGACTTTAAAGAAACCACAGCTGCTTCCTCTGAAAAGCTTTCAGAAATGTTGTGAGCACAATGTTTCCTCAATTTGTTTCTTCTATTAGTAATGAAAATCTCAAGTTTAAATCATTTTAAAGATGACTATTATTTAGACTGACTTGAAAGCACAAGAACATGACCTTCAACCTTTCATTAATGCGTAGCTACACATTTACCTTGAATCTACTGTATTAATATCTTTTGTAGCAGTAACAACAATACTGTATATGAAGACAAGGCATTTTCCTAAATTGCTAATGTTCCAACAATAGCTAATAGCCTTTTGATTCAAACGTTTCTGCGTAGTACCCTTGCTTCTAGATTAGTTTCAAAATAGAAAAGTTCTAAGATTTAATAGTTATGTAGTATGGTTGGCCCTATTTTTGAAAACTCTCTCACCTATAAAATTTTGTTCTGGGGACAACTCTGTAGGGTAAACAGGAATAAACATTAGATTTTTCAAAGAAACTAAAGGACAGAGAGGTTGTTTACCTAAGTCATGCTGTTACAGAGTGGGAGAAAGCCAGAATCCCCCACTCTTTGCAGTTTGGAAATGGGGGGTGTGGTGAGGCTCAGTCTTTTGTGCACCAAGAAAATGGGAGGGGCTTCACCATAGGAGAGTGACGAAAAGGTTTACAGTGTCGTGCAATATCTTGTCGGTGGTCAGAACTGTTTAATGTACCCATTATGTCAAAGGGGATTTTAAAATAGAGCAGCGGCCATCAAGCATGCTCTCTCTTTCTCTCTCTCTTTCTCTCTCTGTCTCTGTCTCTCTGTCTCTCTCTGTCTCTCTCTCTCTCCCTCCCTTCCTCCCTCCCTCCCTCCCTCCCTCTCCCCCTCCCTCGCTCAAAGGACCTGCAGACAAACATGCAGCCTGAGGACCTGGTTTGGGAGAGGAGGACACACAGGGAAAGGAAGACAAGCAGCTTGCGCAGAGGTAGGGAATTACATGCAGGGTGAGAGTTAGGAAGTGTGAGATCCTCCCCTAGTTATAACTGGAATGCTAAACTGTGAACTTTTGTGTTTCTGAAAAATGGTACCACTTGCTTGTCTATTTTAAAGCTAGCCTGATCTGACAGGACTGTATATTTTGGGTGTTTTTAAAGAGAGTGGGACTTAACGGCAGAATTGCACTTTTAATCTAAATTAGTATAACCTTTAAATAAACAAAAAAATACCATTCCTTTTCACCAAACTCTGTTATTAAGGATTTTTTTTTTTGATGGTGGGCAAAATAGATCCATTAAAGCTAGGGAACCCCCAAAGGGTCCTGTTACAACACTGTGGGTCACTAGCAGAACCTGGATTGCTATTTCCTTCTGAAGCTTCCACTCACTGCCTCTTAGCCTGAGGGTACTTCCTCTCTAGGATAGGAAGACTTACACAAACAGAAGAAATCGGGCAGGAAAGAAGGGATGACTATGATAACAACAAGAAAAGAGCCTGAAGGACAACAAAGTCTTGAGTAGCTTTTCAAAACATATGATTATGTTAATGGTGTTGATTATTTTCATTTGTTTGTTTGAAAGACAGCAGTTTGCCTATAGGAAACATTTAAAATGCTCTGAACTTCAATCCAGTGATTCTTCTTTTCTTTATTTTTATTTTTAATTATACTTGACATTCAATATTATATTAATGTCAAGTGTACAGTATAGAGTTTAGACATTTAGATGACTTACAAAGTGATCCTCTGGGTAAGTCTAGTACTCACCTGGCATTATACATAATTATTATAATACTATTGACTAAATTCCCTATGCCTACTTGACATCCCCATGACTATTGTGTAACCACCAATTTGTACTTCTTAATCTCCTCACCTTTCACCCAGCCCCTCCAACCTTCTCCCATCTGGCAAACATCATTTTGTTCTCCGTAACTATGAGTTTGTTTCTGTTTTGTTTGTATACTGTATCTTTAAGATTCCACATATAAGTGATATCATATGGTATTTGTCTTTCTTTGTATGGGAAATAAAGGATAAGGTAAACAAATGGAACTACATCACTAAAAGGTGTTTGCCCAGCAAGGGAAACTATCAACATAATGAAGAAGACAACCTATTAAATGGAAGAAGCTATTTGCCAATTATACATCAGATAAGGGATTAATATCCAACATTTAAAAAGAACTCATACAACTCAACACCAAAAACCCACCAAACAATCCCACTAAAAAATGGGTACAGGGCCCTGGCTGGTGGCACAGTGGATAAGGCACTGGCCTGAAAACCCAAGGGTTGCTGGTTTGATTCCCAGCCAGGGAATATAACCAGGTTGCAAGCCAGGTCTCCAGCCAAGTCTGTAGATGGAGGCAGGTGAAAAAAGGCAACCACACATTAATGTCTCTCTCCCTCTCTGCCTCTCTCTGAAAATAATAAATAAAATCTTTTTAAAAAATAGGCAGAGGACCTCAATAGACATACAAATGATAAGTAGACATGAAAAGGTGCTCAAAATAACTAATCATCAGAGGAAACGAAAATTATAACCACAATGAGATATCACTTCACACTTGTCAGAATTGCCAGTATCAGTAAGTCAACCAACAAGTAGCGTTGGTGTGGCTGTGGAGAAAAAGGAATCCTCATGCATTGGTGGTGGGGTTTTAGAAAACAGTATAGAATTTCCTTTCAAAATTAAAAATAAAACTACATTACAACCCAGCAATACTACTTCAGGGTATTTATTGAAGAAATCCAAAGTAATTCCAAATGATATATACATCCTTATGTTCACTGCAGCATTACTTACAATGGCCAAGATTTGGAAGTACCCTCAGTGTCCATCAATAGATGAGTGGATAAAAAGTAGTAGTACATGTATATAATGGAGTATTACTCAGTTATAAAAAGGAATGAAATGTGACCCTTTGTGACAATGTTGAAAGACCTAGAAGGTATTATGCTAAGTGAAATAAATCAGACCCAATGTCATGCAAGGATGAAAAATACCTCAGTACACCTTTCTGGAACATAAAGTTCATTACACAATTTGAAAGAACTGAATACTTTCATAAGAATCTCCACAAGCATGGAAAAAAAGAAAAGCAGGGGAGGAAAGGAGGACCCCAGGAAAAAGAATTCAGGCTCTAAAGTTTCTTTCAGGTGGGGACCGAGGAACTACAGGGTAGGCATCCTCTCCTCTTGATCCGCCGGGGCTTCAGGCCTTCCTGTAAGCTCAGCAGATATTTTGGAGAAGATGCATCTGAAGGCCACAGAAATGTCAGATCTCCTCTTGATGGGAATCTTCAGCAGACAATGCCACAGCTGTTTGCACACCTCTATCATCTGCTGGAGCAAGTCTTCTCACACAGGGGACATCGCACATACAGCATGTATTTCTGTCACCACTTTCACCTGCTGCTGTTTGCGTCTCATCTTCCTCATCAGGTGGCTTGCCTCCCTGGAGTTCAGCACCTTCAAGTTCAGCATTTAAAATGCAAAATGTATCTTTTTTTCTTTTTGTTTTAAGATTTAAAATTTTTATTTATAATTTTTAGACAGAGGGGAAGGGAGAGAGGCAGAGAGGGAGAGAAACATCAATGTATGGGTCACCTGCCTTCAGCTACAGACCTGGCTGGAAACTTGGTTTGCAACCTGGTTATGTTCCCTGGCTGGGAATCGAACCAGTGACCTTTGGGTTCACAGGCCTGTGACTTATCCACTGTGCCACCAGCCAGGGCCACAAAGTGTGTCTTGACCTCCCCTGTCTCTCTGACTGTGGCCCTGCTTTGGTTGTCCACAGTATCAGAAACTATAATGGCTTGACTCTTGTCCTTCGGAGATGCTGTTTCTTGGTGGATGGCTTACAGCACTCAAGTCTTAACACAAAAGAAGACCCTTCTAGCCAACCCCAACAGGCCCTGGCTGTGGCCAGAGGGAAAAGCTGGATCCAACCATCAGGCTACCCAGAATAAAGACCGTTTTCATTATTGATTTCCTTTGGGTCTCCACCACCACTGTCGCTGCTTTGACTGGAGGGGGAGCCCCCAGGGCCATGCTGAAGGGCTCAGTGAAGGAATGGTGATCCTTAACCTCAGGCTGGATAGGAACGAGTCATTCTCAGTTGCAGGCTGGCAGGGGTGTGGGTGCCGACAGGCTGAACCTCACAGGTTGGGAAAGGACTGCAACTGCTATGGCCAAGGCAAGAGCAGGGGCTTACCCTGATAGTGGGGCCCTTCTCCCTGGTTTTCATGGATCTCAAGATTAGGTACCTGTCCATAACATTGCTGTACTTTCTGCCTGTTCCTGAGCCATGGATCTCATCCCTCCTGAACCCCAGGTTCCTCATTCTCTCTGCTACCTGGGGATCCATGTTGCTACAAGGAGGCTCCCAGAAAAGGCTGAGTTCCTCCTCCTGGTCCATGCTGAGCCTTGGATACTTCATTATATCTTTCAAGGGTCTTCTTTTGCTGGAGCTGAGGGTCATTTTATAAAAAAAAAAGTTTTTGACATTTTATTGATGTCAAGTATGGCACATGGAAGTGTCTACTCAGTATCTGCTGCTTCAGTTTCCAAAATGTTTTCCAATAAATGGCAGTGTCCCCATCACCATCCTGGATAGAACCACTGGTAGGCTTCAACAAAGCAATCATCATAGGTTTGGCACTGCAAGATCTCTGGGCTGACGTGTGAGAGGGCGCCATAAACTGTGCCAAGCTTATGGCTGGTAAATTCACTACTGAGGCCAAAGTCTGCAAGTGTTTCTATTCAGCTCAGCCTCTAAACTATGTCCTATGATTTCAGGTCCCTGTGGAAAATGCCCCTCTGGGGCAGCACTGTACCACTGACACCAGCTGCTGGGCCACGGCGAGGGTCTCCTTGGTCCTGTGGCCGAGGAATGTTTCCTCTGTGCCAATCATTTCAAGCAACTTTACTTTTGGGTTATTCAAGCCCTTCATACAGTGGACTTCTTGAAAGAGTCTGGAGGAGCCCTGCCCCTTAGTGACTTGACCGGTACCTCTGTGGGGATCAGAATGTGCTGGGCCAAACTGACTTTGGCAAAGTTGCTTTGGCCAACAGTGTTTTGGAGCTTGAAGTGGCTAGTAGGGTTCCTCGCTGACAAGGATAGCTGCCAGGTCATTAGACATGGTGACTTGCTAGCTGCACTGACAATATTTTGAAAGCTAACTATGTCTACTAACTGTGCTGCCAAATGATGCTAACTTTTCCATGGTAACTAGTACTAACAATACTAATAAACAATGCTCACTATACTCATACTATATTAACTATACTAACAATGCTAACAACGCTAAAAAAATTCTAGGTAAAATTAAGAAAAAGAAACAATAAAATACAAATCAAAAAAAAAAAAAAAATGAAGAGGACCAAAGAAAAATTGAGAAAAAATTAAAAAGTGAGAAAATGGGAAAAAAGAACAATAAGAAAAACAGTAAATAAGAAAATAAAGGAAAATGAGAAAAGAGAAGAGAGTAAAGAAATAAAAAACAAAATGAAAACAAACAAAAACGCTAAACAGTCCAAGTCCAAGACGTCACCACAAATAAGCTGTCTGGGAGACAAAGGACGAAAACTTCAGCCCAGCCAGAGTTTACGAAGGAGTCTTCTGCAATGCACAGATCAAGTAATTGGCCAAGCACAGCTAGGGATAAACCACTGTGGTTTAGTTACAGACCACTTTACTCTGAAGAAAAGAAAAAGGACCTACAAAAAGCTTTTTGTTTATATGGAATATTAACGACTGATGTTTACTTTATTAGAAATTACAATCTGTAAGATGCAAAAACTAAAAAAGTAAAAACACCCTGGCATTCTAATTTTCCAGGTCTCAGTTTATCACTTGCTTAGAGAGGGCTTCTGTGATCCATTGAGCCCTATCGATCTCACCCAGCTTGTCATGTTTGCCATTTATTTTTGGTAATTTAATTTTTCAATTACCTTTTGCATTCAGTATTATTACATATTAGTTTCAGGTGTACAGCATAGTGAGTAGAGAATCAAATACAAGGTGTTCCTCCCAATATTTCCAGTACCCACCTGGTACCACACATAGTTATTATATTACTGACTATATTCTTCTGTGTGCTGTACTTTACATCCTTGTGACTATTTTGTAACTACCAATTTGTACTTCTTAATCCCCTAATTTTTTTACCCAGTCCTCCAACTTCCCTCTTCTCTGAAAACCATCACTCTGTTTTCTGTCTATGAATGTTTTGTTCTTTAGATTCCATGTATAGGTGAAATGATACAGTATTTATCTTAGACTGATTTATTTCGGCTAGTATAATACCCTCCATGCTGTCACAAATGGTAAGATTTTATTCTCTTTTATGGTTAAGTAACATTTCATTGTGGTATATATGTATCACTTTTTCTACCCTGTCATCTATTGATGAGTATTTGGGCTGCTTCTATATCTTGGCTATTATAAATAATGCTACAATGGACATAAGGGTGTATATAGTTCTTCAAATTAGAGCTTTGGGTTTCTAGATATATATACACAGAAGTGGAATCACTGGGTCATAAGGCAGTTCAATTTTTAACTTTTGAGAAACCTCTTATACTCTTTCCCCTACTGGCTGCATCAATTTTCATTCTCACCAACAGAGGATTAGGGTTCCCTTTTCTCCACATCCTTGCTAACACTTGTTATATGTTGATTTGTTAATGATGGCCATCTGACAGGTGCAAGGTGTTATCTCATTATGCTTTTAATTTTCATTTCCCTTTATGATTATTTATGTTGAGCATCCTTTCATAGGTCTATTGGCCATCTGTATGTCCTCTTTGGAGAAGTGTCTCTTCAGGTCTTCTGCCCATATTTTAATTGGATTGTTTCTTGGTGTTGAGTTATATGAGTTCTTTCATAAATTTTCAATATTAACCTCTTATCAGTGTATCACTGGCAACAATCTGCTCTTATTTAATAGATTGCCTTTCCATTGTGTTGACTTTTTGTTTTTGTAAAAACCTTTCGGTTTGATGTAATTCCATTTGTTTATTTCTCTTGCCTGAGAAGATCTATCAGAAAAAAACATTGCTTAGGGAAATATCAGAAATTATACTGCATATGTTTTCTTGTAGTTTTATGGTTTTGAATCTTAAGTCTTTCATTTATTTCAAGTATATTTTTGTAAGTGGTAAAAGAAGGGGTCTAGTGCCATTTTCTTGTATGTGCCCACTTTTCCCAACACCATGTAGTGAATACACTGTCTTTACTCCATTGTATGTTCTTGTGTCCTTTGTCAAATATTAACTGGCCATATAAAGAAGGCTTATTTCTGGACTCTTTAGTTCATTCCATTGATCTATATGCCTGTTTTTATGCCAGTACCATACTGTTTTAATTACTATGGCCTTGTAGTATAATTTAATACCAGAGAGTGTGATACCTCCAACTTTGTTCTTTATTAACTCTGCTGTAGTTATTCCAAGTCTTTTGTGGTTCCATATAAATTTTTTAGATTATTTGTTCTAGTTCTATGAAATAAGGCCTGGGTATTTTGATAAAAATTGCATTGAATCTATAGATTATTTTGAGTAGCACAGACATTTTAATAATGTTAATTCTTTTTATCCATGAGCACAGTATATGCTTTCACTTATTTGCATCTTTTTCAATTTCAAATTTCAGTATAATTTTCTAAGTATATGGTCTTTTACAACCTTAGTTTAATTTATTATTAGGCGTTTTATTTTTATTTTTTGATACAATTATAAATGGGATTATTTTCCTAGTTCCCTTTTTGATAGTTTACTAGTGGCATATAAAATGCAACTGATTTCTAAATATTTATTTTGTATTCTGCTACTTTACTGAAATAATTTATCAGTTCTACTAGATTTTGGTGAAATCTTTAGGGTTGGTTATCTTATACTGTACCAGGTCATGTGCTAATAATGGCAGTTTTACTTCTTTCTTTCCAATGTGGATGCCTTTTATTTACTATTCTTGTCTGATTGCTGTTCTAGGATGTCCAGTATTAAGTTAAATAAGAGTGGTGAAAATAGATATCCCTTTCTTGTTCCTGATCTTAAGAGAAAAACTGGTTTTTCCCTGTTAGCTGTGGGTTTGTCATATATGGCATTTATTATGTTGACATATGTTCCCTCTATTTCCCACTTTGATGTAAGTTTTTATCATAACTGGATGCTGGATTTTGTCAAACTTGTTTTTTGCATCCATTGATATAATCATGATTTTCTTTCTTCATTTTGTTTATGTGATGCATTACATTAACTGATTTGTGGATATTATACCAATCTTGCATCCCAGGAATAAATCTCAATTGATCATGGTGTGTAAGCTTTTTAATGTATTGTTGAATTGTTTTACATTTTGTTGAGAATTTTGGCATCTATGTTCATCAGGGATTATTGACCTATAATTTTCTTTCTTTGTAATGTCTTTATTTCATTTTGGAATTAGGATAATGCTGGCGTGTGAGCTTGGGAGTATTCCCTCTTCTTGAATATTTTTGGGAGTAGTTTAAGAGAGATGTTAGTTTTTGATTGTTCAGTAAAATTTACCTATGAAGTTACCCAATCCACAACTTTTGTTTGTTGGAAAAGTTTTTGATTACTGCTTTCATTTTGTTAGTTGTAATCAATTTGTTCAGATTTTCTGTTTCTTCTTGTATGTTCCTAGGAACTTACCCATTTTTCCACATTGTGCAATTTGTTGGCATATTGTTCATAATATTTTCTCACAATCCTTTGTATTTCTGTGGTGTTACTTCTCCCTTTTCATTTCTGATTTTATTTATTTGGATCCTAACTTTTATTTTTCCTGATGAGTCTGGTTAAAAGTTTATCAGACATGTTTACCTTTTAAAAGAACCAGCTCTTGATTTCATTGATCTTTTGTATTGATTTTTAGACTCTTGTTTATTTCCACTCTGATATTTATTATTTCTTTCCTTCTACTCACTTTGGGCTATGTTTGTTGTGATTTTTCTAGTTCCTTTAGGGGTAAGATTAGATTGTTCATTTAAAATTCTTATTTCTTAAGGTAGGCCTGTAATGCTGTAAATTTCTCCCTTAGGGACTGCTTTCATTGTGTCCCATAGATTTTAAGTTGTTGTGTTTTCATTTTTATTTCAAGGTACCTTTGATTTCTTCTTTGATCTCATTGTTAACCCGCAAATTATTTAGAAACATGTTATTTAGCCTCCACTTTTTTGTGTTTTTAAAATTTTTATTTTTAAAAGATTTTATTTACTATCTCCAGAGAGAAGGGAAGGGAGAGAGGGAGAGAAACATCAATGTATGGTTGCCTTTCACCTGCCTCCAGCCACAGACGTGGCTGGAGACCTGGCTTGCAACCTGGTTATTTGCCCTGGCTGGCAACTTTTGGGTTTGCAGGTTGGCACTTTATTCACTGTGCCACCATCCATAGCCTGTTTATTTTTTTCTTATGATTAACTTCTAGTTTCATTAAAATGTGGTAGAAGAAGATGCTGATGATTCAATTTTGTTAAATTTATTGAGATTTGTTTTGTGTTCTAACATGCAATCTATCCTAGAAAATGTTCCATGTGCACTTGAAAAAATGTATATTCTGCTGCTTTCGGGTAAAATGCTATGACAATATCAATTAAATTCTTCTGGTCTAGTGTACCATTTAAGGTCACTGTTTTCATGTTGAGTTTCCATTTGAAAGGTCTAAGTCAATGAAGTGTTAAAATCTATTATGACTGTACTACTGTTGATTTTCCATTTATATCCACCAAGATTTGCTTTATATATTTAGGTGCTCCTAATTTGGGCACATAAATATTTATGGAAATTTAATCTTCTTGTTGAATTGATTTATTTATCATTGTGTAATGTCCTTTGTCTTTTATCTAGCCTTTGTTTTAAAATTTATTTTGTCTGGTATCAGTATTGCAATCGTAGGTTTTTCATTTCCATTTTCATGTTCATTTCCATTTCCAAAGATATTGCATGCAATATCTTTTTACTTTCAGTCTTTCATTCTGATGTGGGTCACTTGAAGACAGTATATATATGGGATCTTGTTTTATCCATTCTGCTACCTTATGCCTTTTGACTGAAGCATTTAATGTATTGCTATAAAATGATTTATATATATATGTATATATATAATCTTTTTATTGACATTTTTCCTCTTTTTCCATTTTCTTAAAAAATGTCCATTTACCATTTCTTGTAAAACTGGTTTGGTGGTAATGAACATTTTTAGCTTTTTGTGTGTGTATGTGTGTGGTCTAGAAAGCTCTTTATTTCTTCTTTCATTTTAAATGCCATCTTTGCTTGGTAGCGTAGTCTTGGTTGTAGACACTTGCTTTTAATCATTTTGAATATTTCATGACCAATGTCTTCTGGCCTGAATTATCTTTGTTAAAAATCAACTGACTGTCTTATGGCAGTTCCTCTATAGGTAACTAACTGTCTTTCTCTTGCTGCTTTTGAGATACTCTCTTTGTATTTAACTTTTGCCATTTCAATTATGATGTGTCTTGGTGTGGGATTCTTTAGATTGATCTCATTTGTAATTCTCAGTGCTTCCTGGACTTGTATGTCTATTTCCTTCCCCAAGTTAGGCGAGTTTTCAGTCATAATTTCTTCAAATAGGTTCTTGATCCTATTTGATGCTCTGTCTCTTCTCTTTCTGGTATCTCTGATGCAGGTGCTGTATGCTTAATGTTATCTCAGAGGTCTCTTCAACTATCTTCCTTTTTTTTGTTTTTCTTTCTGCTGATTCAATTGTGTGTTTTCTGCTACCTTGTCTTTCAAATTGCTGATTTGATTCTCTGGTTCATCTAACTTGCTGTTGATCCCTTTTAGTTTATTCCTCATTTCAGATATTGTACTCTTCATTTTTGACTGGTTTTTATCTATGATTTCTCTGTCATTTTTCAGGCTTACTAACTCTTTAGTTTTCACTGAGTTTATTTATTCCTCTCCTAAGTTTCTTGAGCATCCTAATAACCATTGCTTTGAACTCTATCTGGCAGATTGCTTACTTGCATTTCATTTAGTTCTTTTTCTGGGGACTTCTTCTGTTCTTTTATTTGGGGCATGTTTCTTTGCCTTCATATTTTGGTGCCTGTCTATACTATTTCTGTGTATTAGGTAGATCTACTGTCTTCTAATCTTGATACGGTAGCCTTAGGTAGTGGATGTCTTATAGGACCGTTTGACAAGATCTGAAGTGGACAAATGCTGAGGTATAAATGTACTTGGTAACATTTTTAGCATTACCTACCTACATTAGCATTACCTATTTCTTCTGCATTTATTTACATCTCTTAAGAGATATAAATATATAAGCTTATCTTTATAAATGTATAAGCTTATCTTTATAACCATTTCTTCTAGAAGGTAATTGTTCTCATTCTCTCTCTCTCTCTCTCTCTCTCTCTCTTTCTCTGCCTCTTTCTCAATCTCTCTCTTTCCCTGTCTTCCCCCCTCCTACCTTCTGCTTATTTTTCCTTTAAACTTCCCATACCAGTCTTCCTCCTGGCTGTCCCCTACCCTTCCCTACATCATTTTGCTTGGCACGAAGGAAGGTTTTATTATTTTTATAAAACAAATTTCCAAGTATTCCTGCCTCAGTCCTTAAACCTCCCTATAAAAATCGTAATTTTGGTTTTCAGTGCAGATTTGTATAAGAAACAATAATAGAGGAGGGGAAAGTGTACATGGTAGATAGAGCACTCAGTAGGGAAAAAGCACATGAGCAAATATTTCATTTCAAATACCTAGAAGATCAATTATTGCAAATTTATCTGAGAAATAGCAATTCATGCCCCCTCCATAACCCGGAATAAGTACCCTAATGTCTAAAAGTGACCTAAATGTGTAGGCTGGAAAAAACATGACCCAAACCAACCAATACATATATGTCAATGTTGGTTAAAAATCAAGTGACTTCAGCTTCAGATTTATAGCCTGTTCTTTATAAAAATTGTTGTGCATCTGCAGACTGCTCACTTAACAGGTTTTGAAGAAATTATTAAACTCCATTTAAATAATCTGGAATTCAAGGCCTTTCACCACCTAGCCCAATGTGTGTTCCTAGACTTATTTAGCACTTCTTATGTAAACTACTGTGCAGTGAATTTGAAATTCTTGTTACTTCAAAATATATTCATTTGTAGTTTGTCTACTAAGAATTCTCCATCTTCCTGTTCCCACCTCATTTTACCTGTCCAAACCTAGCTAGAAGTTATCCATCTCTCCTTCCTCAGAATACCAATGGCATTTATAGCTCTTATTGTGCACACTGCTGTTATGTCTGAATGACTTATTTCTCCCAATAAACTCTCTTAAAGCAGAAATATGCTTTACCTATCTTGACATTAGTTTAATGGTTTGCATAGAGTATGCATTCAATACATGTTGATCAATATGGATGCTGTAAATCAAAGGCTAATTTACACATTTTAAGGGAAACCAAATTGGATTTTTCTAAGAGGTAGGGCCTGTAAATTTTTAAAAGTTGTTTTTGAGGTGTTTTGCTAGAATTTTATTTGTTTTAAATTTGGTCCTGGATAGAGTACATTTGATATTTTATACAAAGTATACTTTGATAGTTCAAATGAATCATGTACCAACTAGGTTTAAACTATCAACCTCTTTATTTTTTTTTTTTTTAGTAGTCAAGTTGATTAACATAATATTAGTCAGTGTTCCTAAGGCATTGAGTTATACTTTAATCATTACTTCAATAAAAATACTTTGTGAAAAGTATTAGACAGTTATTCACTGATAACATTTTGTAAAAAAAAAAAAAAAAAAGAGAGAGAGAGAAAAGCCCATTCTTTAATTTAGAGCATAGCACTGTAAAATTGATTTCCTCAAATAGAAAAATATGATCTCTAGCAAATATTGATATGAAACATTAGAACAACCTTCAAGGTCTTATAATAAATACAGGTACAAGAAACAAAGAGAGGTTAATATTCAATCATTTCTGGCAGGGGGGATAACCATTTAAAATTTATTCACTGGATTTTTAATACATTAATTTTTTTCTTCAAGCATTTCATCAAGGATTCTCTTCTATGTGGGAGTTTCTATTGCTTCATAGATACAACCAGTGGTCTGTATGGCTATTAGTGCCACAAATTATTTATTAGGATTTTGATTGAAACAGGCAGCTTGAACATAGGAAATTCAGAAAAAGAGCATCCTTTAAAAAATGTGCTCTCTGAAACATTCAACATTACAGTTGCCATGGTTTTCTTTCTTAAAAAAAGAAAGGGATCTAATTTTAACTTGCCATTAAATGTAACCAGAGAGACATTATAAGGAAAAACATCTTGCTTGTTAGTCCACTAGTACACCTTAATATTTTTTCCAACACTACAAAACATTTCTTCATCTAATCATTATTTATTGAACACCTACTATGAGCAATGCATTGTGCTATATATTATGAAGAAAACAAAAGATGACCAAGAAGCATTATATAGTTCATATTTGGTAATAGAGATGGAGAGTGTAGAGGGGCAATGTATAGATAAATAACTTCATACACACAGAGAAGATGTTCTCACACTGTGAGCTTCTGAGGTAGAAATGTATCACAATTCTTTTTCTATACTGCTGTTTAGTTCTTTCAGAGCCTGGAACATAACAGAGCCTCAGTGCACATTTATTATTGAATAAGTGCATGGCTGAGGTGAGTACTGTGGTAGCTATAATGGACAGGCTGCTTTGGGGACATGTGGTTGATGTAGTTTCAAGAGATTTGCTTTTTAGAAGAGGCAGATGGGGAGGTGTTTCTCTGTAGGAAATTTTCCTTTTCTTTCATCTAAATACCCATAAGGCTCTGTTGTCAGAAGAGAGTGAATTTGGTTCGCAATGGTCATGAAGAAATTCAATTAAACATATCAGATAGTATTATAATAATAACAAACAACAGGTACTCCCACTTTACAAAGGTATCTCACTGGATTACCACATTTGTTTCTCAGAGTGCTTCTGCACAGATATCATTTAACCAATGGGGAAACCAGGAGATTAAACAACCTGAAGGTGATGGCCAAGAGTGTTTACCAGACCTAAGACTAGTATGCAAGGCATTTTGGGATGCGGAATGACACATTCCTGTGCACTGTACCACCAGAGATTGGGATTTGTACTTACCTTACCTTCCATTTTTTAAATTAATTTAATAATGAGGTATTTAACTTTAATGTGGTTTTACTGCATGGGACCCCTTTTAAAATGCAACAGAGTGAACTGATCATTTATCCTTAGTGAGTCCATGAACTAAATTTGTTGAGAAAGGCATCAGGTTTTAGGTGTTTTTTTTTTATAAAATTCTTAATTGCAAGTGTAAGTATGGCCCTGTTCTACTCCAACAGTCATTACCTTCTGAGGGAAAATGATGTGGACATTCAACTTCCACATGAGTGGATTCCAGGGATTTCAGTCTTAAAATTGCCAAACCATTTGCTGATCACTGAGTCTCCAAATGGGAATAATGGTATCAAAGGAACTGTACTTCTTTGTATCTGGTATACTGTGAACACTTGCCATGCTGCCTCAGAGAGAGCATTAGAAAGATGGCTTCATCACGGTATTATGGAGCAGAAAGAGCATTGCCTTTGGAGCTGCCAGAAAGGTTTGAATTCTAGATTTACTATTCATTAACTGTATGTTCCAGGAGAAATTATAAGCCTCTCTAAACATTAAACATTTTTCCCTCCTCCGGAAATAGGAATGATCTAATACACAAGAATCATGTGAGAATCAAATGAGATAGTTTATGTAATGGCACATAAATTAAGAGAGGAGGTGAGGTAATTACACAACAGCCTCCTAGAACATCCCTCTCCTTTCAAAGGCTGAATTCTTTTATCTGGATCTCATCACTTCATCCTCTCAATGACTGTGCTCCTGCAATAGTCTTCTTTGCATATCACCTCTTCTTTATTGCTTAACCCTGTTGCTACACACACTGATCTAGCAACACTTTTAAGAAAAACAGACTTCCTTGCCTCCGCTTCTCCTTCCAGCTGTTCTCCCATGTCACAGTTGCCTACACTGCAAAATGACTGAAATCACTTTTAAAAATATTCTATCTCTAACTTTTTGTTACATAGTCTCTTCCTAACCCACTTTCTTTAGGTTTTGGCCCTTTCCATTCATTCCATTTAGAATGCTCATATACATGAACTCAATGGCTTTTGTGTTGCCACCTGAGGCTCTCACCTGCCAGATCTCGGAGCAACCCTTACGGATGACACTTTCTTGTGGAACAATTTTGCGCACTTTCTGTGGTACCACGGTCATCTGATTTTTCTATCATTTCACTGGCTATTCATTTCAGTCTTCTGGGGTGGCTCTACCTCCTCTGTTCCATCCAAGAGCTGGAGTTACTTGTTTTCTCCAACTACATTCTCTCCCTAGATAATGTGCTCAGTCTTAGAGCTTAATATGCTATCATATGCTCTTAACTCCCAGGATTGTAACTCTAGCCATTCTATGTATATTCCCAAACTTCAACACTGAATACCCAGCTCTTTATGTAACACACCTATTTAGCATGTCCTAATATACATTTTAAAATAAACAAGCCTGGGATCCCTTAATTCCCATCCCCTCAAACTGCCCTATACCTGTCTTCTCCACTCCAGGACATGCCCCCATATCTATCCAGTTGGACAGAAATGTAGAAGTTGTCTTTGATTCTTTGCTTGCTTGCTTCCTTCCTTCTTTCCCTCCTTCCTTCCTTCCCTCCTTCCTTCCTTTCTTCCCTCCCTCCTTTGTTCCTTCCCTTCCTCTTTCTTATTCCTGTTCTATTTTTATTATTTGCTACTCTAAATCAACAATATTTATGTAGTTCCCCTGATCTCTTTTATTTTAGTCTGTGTTAAGAAGTAAATAATTCTTCCAATTCTTTGTTGACATAAAGTATGGCTCATTCAGAACCAAAATACAAAAAAAAATCAAACCTAGTTTGGGGAAATGATAATGCTAAAACTTGTTACCTTAATAAGTGTTATCCATGAGGGCACAATTATACTTCCCTAAAATCCTTAATCTAATTTGATTGTAAAAATCATAACTCACTTGTTGTGGCAGTAATATGAGGGTAGGAGAAGTAATGTTTCAATGTACTTCAGAGACCTTTGGCTACATTTCTTCTTGAAATATAAATGCAACTGGACTGCCAAATTCATGGGCATCCTGAGAGAAAGTTTTAATCTTGCTGTTTCTTTGCAAACATTGCTCTGTCTTTCTAAAAGAGGCTAAGACTACAGATGTGTAACGAAAATTTTTTTCTTTAACTTTAGTCAACTCTTTAACTGTTAACATAGTTTTTCATTCTTAGACTTCCATATCTTATTTCTTCAACTATTACTCAGAAGGGCAGAAAAGTAGAGATGAAGAGGCTTTCAAAATACTCTAATTTTATTTTTCTGATGAAGAAATGGAGTTTTGGGCAGGAGAAATGACCAGCTCATGGTCACACAGCAAATCAGTGCTATTCAACACATTTTGCAGCTCTCAGAATTCCTTCTACCTCACTCCTCTGCCTCGCACCACAATGCACAAGGTAAATGGATACCAAATCACCATTTCTAAATGAAGAAATGTATATTGGATGACTCAGCCCTTTGTTTTCAGAGACTCACAAAATTCATGAATAGTAACCATGAAGATTCCTGTTATTTTGAGCAACCTTTTAAGTTACTTAACTAATTGTTCTCAAACATGTTTAAAAGTTAAATTTACTCAGATATGGAAAATATGTCCTTCAAGAAACAACTTTTTACTGGAAATAATCATAAATTTACAGGGGAGTTATTTAAGAATAGTATCTAAATCTCTCAATTGCTTTTTACCCATATTTAATACTTTTAAACATTTTGCCACAGTTATAATTCTCTCCCTAATAGTGTGTGTGTGTGTGTGTGTGTGTAGTGTTGAGGTCAGACACATACACATATATACATTCATATTAATTTTTGAAATTATTTGTGAATAGGTTGTGTACATAATGTCTTATTACCTCTTTACATCAGTGTATATTTTTTAAGATCAAGGATATTTCTCCTATGTAATACAATCCACTGATATTGACAATGCTATAACGCTGTTGTCCAATTTTGTCAGGTGTCTTGATAATGCCCCCATAGCATTTATTTCTCCATTATAAGGTTCAGTCTAGGGTAATGTATTGCATATAGCTATCACATCTCTTTCGTCTCTTTTACTCTGGAACCTCAGCCTTTGTCTTCCATACATTGGCACTTTTTTGACAGTATCAGCCAGATCTTTTATAGAATCTACCTCATCTTGGGTTAATATTTCTACATGATGAGGTGCAGGTTTCACATACCCAGTCAGAATACTACAAATGATATTGTGTCTTTCTCAAGGTATCATGTTCAAAGGCACACATGTCCACTTGCATTTCTTTGGCAATGCCAAAGTTAATGACTTGGTCAAAACGCCTTCTAGTTTTTTCCGCAGTGTAGTTAGGGATTTCCCCAATTGCAACTTACAAGCAGTCTTTGGGAAGACACTCTGAGACCATGCAATCATTATGCTCCTCATTCAAAGTCCCTCTCTCAATGTATCATCCACAGATGATTATTGCCTGAACTAATCTTAACTATGATGATTGCAAATGGTGATTTTTCCCTTTCCAGTTCACAGTATTGTTAGAATGCTTAGATACGTCCTATGTTAGTATGCATCAGAATTCGCTGAGGCCTCTTAGTTCTAGATTTCAGAGATTTTGATTAGGTCTGGACTAGTACATAGGAATTTGCACATTAAATAAATAGAAGAGGGTTGCACTAGACATTTAAGAGGTCCAAAGCATTAAAATTGTTATGGTATACGCACTACCTCCTGACTCTCCCACTCCAATCCCTTGAAATGAAAAGTATTGGTAAAAATAACACCAAACCATAAAATAAAAAATTTAAATGCTCAGTGAGGTTTGGTTATTATTATGATACTTAATTTAAAATATATAATGTCAGACCAAATTTTGTCATGACATTATTTTTTGGTAATGCTACTTTGCTGGTTCCCTAAGCATGTTCATGGTCAGTGTACTGTAGGGTGGAGGGTCTGATATAGGTGGTCTTGTGCTCATGCTGGCTGTGAGCCAGTGACTTCATATGTTTTATTTTGCTGATGCAAAACTGGTACCTTGGCTGACACTGAGAAAAGGTCTGCCAGAAAGACAGAGGCTGCATTAGCTGTTGATGCTAAAGAAACACTTAGCCATCTATATGCTATCTTCCCTGAAAAGAAGATAAAAGAATGAATTATTGATAGATATCCATTTGTCCATTTACTCAACGCACACATGTTGAGTTCCCACTGAGTGAAAATACTGGGCTCGTGTCTAGGGGATTACAATGATGAACAAAATAGATTATGCTTCACAGGGGCTTGGGAGCAAAAGATCAGAACTGCTATTTTCCCTGGAAGGTTTTCCAAACTCAAGGATTAGAGAAGGATAAAAGACAGGACACACACTTCAAACATAGAGAAACATGAGTTCAAATCTTAACTTCATTTCTTTGCTGAAGAAACACTTGGTAAATTACTTAACTTTGATGGCTCCTTTATTTCCTCATCCATAAAAGGCTAACTCATTCCTCATAAGGATGACTGAAGGTTTAACAAAACAACAGGTTTTAGATACTAATGCATTAACTAGCACATAATAAGTTCTCCACAAGGGTAGTTGTAATGGTGTCAATTATAGTATATATACTCTATCATGAACAAATTACAAACAGTAATGGTTGTACACAAAATATACTAATGTTTAATTATTGGTGATTTGCTTTATATTGTGAGACTTTATATGCACACACACACACACGCACATATGCATAATTTTTCCTTCTAAACTAAATCTGAAAATCTGAAAATATTAGTAACTAATATTTACATAAAAATAGAATCTTAAGACATTTGTTCCCTTAAAAATTTGCATTCTGGAGTGCAGTCAGTAAAAGAAGAGAACACTCATTATAAACAGGAATCACTGATCTATTTTCTGCTATTATCATACATACCCACCTGAACAGTGAGTGCATGGTTTATAAAATGGGTACAACATGAGTAATGCATGAATAATTAATATTTGCCATTCTTATCTCACAACTGGAACCTAAGGCATAAAGATGAGACCACTTCTAAATTATTTTTCCCCTTAGCTGAACTGGAGGTTTATTTTCACATAAGATCATTATAAATCTCCATAAACTGTCTTTTGGAGTAGGGTACAGGCATGCAGAAAGTAAACACAGAAATTCCCTAATCTCTGAGCATATTGTATAAAAAGATCACTGCTGTCATTTGGATATTTTCTAATACTTTACAATGCATTTTAACATAACAATCCATAAACTATTATTCCTTTCAGAAGTTAAGGAATAACTTTTATCTTTAAACAATTAAAAATTTTTGCAATGGAATTTTTAAAGTCAATCTTTATTATATTTGTTCCATTACCATAGTCCCCTTGTCCCCCTCTCCCTACAGCAATGACCACACTGTTGTCCATGCCCATGAGTCCTTTTACCGTTTTGCTCAGTCTCTCCACTTCCTAGCCTCCCCCCTCCCCATCACTGACTTTTATCTGCTCTCCATTTATGAGTCTATCTCTGTTTTGCTTGTTAGTTCACTGTATTAAATTTCATTTATGAATGAAATCATATGGTACTTGTCTTGCTCTGACTTATTTCACTGAGCATAATGTACTCCATGTCTATCCATGCTGTTGCAAAAGGTAAATTTTTCTCCTCTTTTGCAGCCAAGTAGAATTCCATTGTGTAAATGTCCCATAGTTGTTTTTACTCGTCTGTTAATGGACACTTGGCTGTTTCATATCTTGGTGATTGTAAATAATGCTCCAATGAACATAGGGGTGCTTATGTTCTTTCAAATTAGTCTTTGGGGTTCTGTCGGATATACATCCAGAAGTGGGATGTATATCTCTGGGTCAAAAGGCAGATCTATTTTTAACTTTTTGAGAAATCTACTATTGCTCTCTACAGTGGCTGCACCAGTGTGCATTCCCATCAACAGTGCAAAAGGGTCCCCCTTTCTCCACATTCTCACAAGCATTTGTTGTTTATTGGTTTATTGATGATGGTCATTCTGACAGGTATGAGGTGGTATCTTATTATAGTTTTAATTTTCATTTTTCTGATAATTAGTGATGTTGAGCATCTTTTCATATGTCTATGGCCTAGCTCTATGTCCTTTTTGAAGAAGTGTCTATTTAGGTCCTTTGCCCATTTTTAATTGGGTATTGAATTTTTGGTGTTGAGTTTTTAAAGTTCTTTATAAATTTTTGATATAACCCCTTATTGAATGTATCAGCAGATATGTTCTCTCAGTCTGTGGGTTGTATTTGTATTTTATTGATGATTTCCTTTGCTATGCAAAAAATTTTTAGTTTTTTGTAGTCTCATTTGTTTTACCTACCTACCTACCTACCTATTTATTTATTTATTTATTTTGGCTTTTCTGTTTGTTTACCTTGCCTGGGGAGATATAACTGATAAAAAAATTTCTATGAGTAATCTATAGATTCAACACATTTCATATCAAGATTCCAATGATGTATTTCACAGAATTAGAACAAATATTTCAAATTTTTTATGGAACCGCAAAGGCCTCACATAGCAAGAGTGATCCTGAGATCACTATACTACAAGGCCATAATAATCAGAACAGTCTGGTACTGGCATAAAAACAGACACATAGATCAATGGAACAGAATAGAGAGCCCAGAAATAAACCTATACCTTTTTAGTCAACTAATATGCAACAGAGGAAGCAAGCCCATACAAGGGGCTAAAGACAATTTATTCGAAATATGGTGTTGGGAATATTGTGCAAAAAAGGTGGAACTAGACCATCTTGTTATACCACACGCAAGAATAAATTCAAAATGCACCAAAGACTTAAATGTTAGACTTGAATCCATTAATATCCTACAAGAAATCAACGGGATTTAAAAATATAATTTGACTCAGGATTAATGGCCTATTGTTGTACATATTAAACACAGAACCTGGCAGAGAAAGAGAGATAAAGACAGATAGATGATAGATAAAGACAGAGAGAGAGAGAGAGAGAGAGGGAGAGAGATACAAAGATCTATTTACCTACCTACCTTTTCATACCAAGCCATTTCACATCATAAACATCTGAGCCAAAAATGGGCTTACGTGATCTTCACAAGATTTTTAGTTTGGTATTTTACCAAAGATAACATATCTATAAAATGCTTTCAAATAGAGCTATTTATATCTTGCATGTATTTGCCTTGTATATATATTTGTTTTAGCTATTTCTGCACAAAATGACTTAATATTTGACTTCATTGCCTCCCTTCTTGAAGCCAGCAGGCTCAGTTTCCAACCCTGTGAGCTACTGCGGCTGCTGCTCACCTTCCCAGCGGAAGGTACCGAACAACAAGCAGCGTGCATCCTCTCCCCACTCCTCTGCCGGTGGGTGGCTCCACGCACAGATTCCTTCTTACCATATGCATGAGAAACACAGCCTCATTTCCAGGTGTAGCTGGCTTCCTTCTATCTTCCCCTGGAATATAAAAAGGGGCTATGGAGGCAAAGACAGCCCCAGGGGCCTCTCCTTCCACCCATACTACACTGCCTCTTCTTCTCACATCAATAACAACATAGGCAAAGGAAAATAATTACTTCATGTCTTACTTGTCTAGTTTTTAGTACTATTATTTGAAGATTTCTTTTGAATCTTCTCTAAGTACGATATTTATTTTGCAGACGTGCATTTGTCTGTGGGAGATATTAATTTTGGAATCAACATAGAGGAGATATCAAAACAGTTTAGAAGTTTAAAAAATTCTCTTTCAATCATGTTTCAATTATATTTAATAAAGATATACAGGTTTACAAAGAGAACTATTTGAAAGCTGATTGTATATTAATCATTCACTAATATTTTCCCACTGATCTCAGAAAAAATGAGCATGAACTCAATAGTTTGGAAAAAACTTTTGAAATATATCACACATTCAAAACAAAGCATACTTTCAGAATCACTATATGAACCATTTCAACCTGACAAATGATATCATTTGAACTATTTGGTGACTTGTTAGTTTCTGCTTGAGGGTAGAGTGGAATAGTTTGTATCAGATCGGCACTGCCCTTGAGGACAAGTGGAAAAGCAGATAAAGCACCAAATCACCTGTTTGAGTGTGCTGGAGAGCTGGGGTGGCAATGAGGAATGGAGAGGGTACACCTCTTGTATGAAAATGAACATGCTTACCGCTATTTTTGTCCTGGGGGCATATGCCAACTCAGCAAGGGGGCAAGGCTGAGAATCTCAGCTTTTCACCAAAGGAGATTCACCTCTGAGTGATGGTAAAACCAGTACAGCTTTGGGTAGATATTTGGGGAGTGCAAGCAGAGAGCTGTTTGACACTAGCAAAAACTGGTAATTTCCAGGGCCATGCGGTACAGAATGTTAAAGACCTAAATAGAACACCTCTGAAAAGCAACACAGTTTTGGAAGCCTCATAAGACAAGGATCCACAGGGAGAGGGGCCTTAAAGGATATCAGATTTTCAGCTGAAAACTCTTGAGAACCAGATGAACTAGAGGTAGACTCCTTTCAGAGCTACTACCAAACCTCCATATGAAACAGTCCCTGATTAAGATGAACTATCGTATTATCTGCCTAGTGAAGGGAAGGATGAATCCATTACAGAGGAAGATACATCATCTGGATCCTCTATAATCTTTAATATACAATATTCAGCACTTAATAAAAAATTATCAAGTATGCCTCCAAATACCCCCAAGATAACATAAAAACCAAAAGAAAAAGTAGACAATAGAAACACAGTCATAGGTAATTAAATACAGGAGTTAAATATATAGCTCCTATATTGCATAGCTCCTATATTTAAAATAACTGCTATAATCAAGGCAATACAGGGATAGATGATAAAAAATGTTACCAGAGTACTGAAATTTTTAAAGAGAGAATTAAATGATAGTTCTAGAACTGAGAAATATAGTATCTGAAATTAACTTCTTAGATGAATTAAACAACACATTTAGATGCAGTAGAAAACAGGAATAGTAAACTCAAGAAAGTCAGTAGAAAATATCTGAATTTAAGCAGAGAAGTAAAAATGGAAAATACAAAAAATAAAAAATAAAGGATTTTAGAGACATGTGGAACACAGTGAAAGGCTCTCACAGCAGTATAGTTGGAAACTATAGAAGACACACAGAGAATGAAACAGGAGCAAGAAAAAAATTGCAGTTAGGAATGAAAAGTAACAGTAAAAGTAAATATGTAAGAATATACATATTGACTGTCATTTGACTGTATAAAACAATAACAGAAGTGTATCTACCAAGCTTAATATGTATGTAGAATTAAAAAGAATGGCAACAATGATATAAAAGATGAGAGAGAAAATGAAGGTAAAGTATTCTAATGTTCTAAAATTATTAGGAATTTGGTAAAAATAATACCTTTAATTAGATTGTACTAATTTAAGAATTCAAGTTGTAATTTCTAGGGTAAAAGTTAAAGAAGAGTAAAAAATGTATAACTAACACATTTATATAGAGGAAAATGAAGTTATTTGATTAGCCCAAGAAAAAGGCAAGAAATGGAGAAAAAGCATTAAATAAAAACAGGTAGCTATATGGTAGATATAAACCAAAATGATCAGTGTTACTTTAGACTTAAAAGTATTAATATTCCAAAATAAAAGTATTGATATTCCAATTAAGAATTTAAGATGATTACATTAAAAAATAAAACACACTCTCTCCAACTATATTCTTCTTATAAGAGATTCACTTTAAATAAAAGGACACAGAAAGGCTGAATATGCAAAACCATGCAGAAACAGCAAACATCAACCATGAGAATGGGAGGGCTCTTCTCCTATTAGACAGAGTAGATTTTATGGTGAGAAGCCATTACTAGACACAAAGAATGTGTGTCAGTTATTAATGTATTGTCTCTCATCTCCAAAAGTAGTCCCCATCCAGTAGAGGGTGCTGGAGAAACACTGCAAGGGGAAGAAGGGGCTTTTCCTTCAAGTTTCTGTTTTGCCCAGTAGCAAAGTGGGTGGGTTTGTAGGGGTCCAGACAGCACTGAGCTGAGGGGGGGGTGGCCTCATGCTCAGTGAAGGTGTGCTTTTAGCAAGTTTCTTTAGCAACACAGCTTCGCTGTGCCCCCAGTTCCGAGGCAAGTGAATAAATACACTGTAGTCACGATTTTCCAGGGACAGTCATGCCATCTCCTCAGAGGTATGAATTTTAGCCTTGCAGGATTGCAAAATTGCATATAAGGTTCCAAGTTCCTTCCTTGCTCACTTTCTCTCAGCCCCGCTAGGAGTAATTTGCTTGTTGCAGGTTCTATGTCTATAATGCTAGGAGTTTCCTTTCTACTCATGTTAGTACTTAGCCATGTTTCAGTTAACTATTCTTTGTACTAATCTGTTTAATCTAGTTTTCCTGACCCAAAAGGATGTTTTATAACAAAAATAAAGCTCTATAAATAAAAGATAGCACGATCCCATCAGTAAGGTAACATGGCTTTAAAATACACAGAGCAAAAAATGTGCAGTTCTCAGATTTGTCAAACTGACAGATCTCAAATCACAGTTGCAAATTTTAATTTTAATTTACCTCTCTCAATAACTGATTTTTATTTTTTTAATTTTACAAAAGATTTTTATTATTTGTAAAGAGAGGGGAAGGGAGAGAGGCAGAGAGGGAGAGAGACATCAATGAGAGACACCTGCCTCCAGCTATGCAGCCCAACTTGCAACCTGGTTCTGTGCCCTGGCTGGGGATTGAACCAGCGAACGTTGAGTTCACAAGCCTGTGCCTTATCCGCTGTGCCCCCAGCCAGGGCTCAATAACTGATTTTTAAATATGAAAAAAAAAAAAAAAAAAAGGAAGAAAAGACATAGGAGCTCTGAGCAACACAGGTAATAATAAACTAGACTTAACTGATATAAGTAGACTCCTGCATCATAGAACATCAGACACCTGGTGTTCTACCTGAAACGTTTACAAAAATTGACCATGCACCCATTATTAGTCAAACAACAAATTTCACATTTTATATAGAGATACAGAGAGCTAAGAATAGCCAAGTTAAACTTGAAGAACAACAAAAGAAGGATGTAAATAGCCAGATAGTGAGACTTATTATAAAGCTATAATAATTAAGTCAGTGTGGTTTTAATGCAAGGATAAGTAATTAAACCACTTGAACAGAATAAAAAGTCCAGAAATAGACAAATACATAAATTATCATTTAATTTAAAAGTGACCCTACCATGCAATGTGGAAAATTATTGCTTCTCTATTAAATTGTGCTTGACAAAGTCCAGTTAAAGAAATGAATTTTACTCCTACTTCATATAATACACAAAAATTAATTTAAAATGCATTGCAAAACTGCATATAAAAGGTAACAAAGTTTTAAAGAAGAAAACCTGGCTTATTTAACTACAATCACCATGCTAGACATTACATCCCCAGAACTTATTTATCTTATAACTGGAAGTTTGTACCCTTTGACCAATGGGTCTCCACTTCTCCCATCACCATTCAATTTCATAGCTACAGACAGCAGTATGGAGGTCACCCTTGCTTTCTTTCTTTTTAAAAAATAATTAATTAATTAATTAATTAAAATTTTATTGTTGTTGTATTACATCCATCCCCTTTTTGCTCCCCTCTGTCCTCCTCCCCACCTACCCATTCCCCGCAAAGTCAATCCCACCTGTTGTCCATGTCCATGATTCCTTTATACTAGGTTCCTGTCTAAGCTGCTCCCCTTTCTTGCCTCTGCCTCCCCTCTCCCCCCAAACCCTTGCTTTCTACAGCTTCAATATAGGCTTCCAAAAGCAAAGAGGGATGTTAAGTAATTATTATGTTCTAGTTTTGCTTCTTACACCTCTAAGTTAACAAAATAGAGCTGAATTCTAACAAATTAAATGCACACTTCTTTTTTTTTTCCAGAGGAGGTGACAATGCAATGATTTTTCAAGCTATAACTTTGGTGATCTTTAAAGACAGCATTGAATTCTTCTGCTTGAATTATACTGGCTAATAGTGATTTAAGTGATAACTGGTGGGAGAGCATTGAAGCATTCATGCATGTAAAATCAGATGAACACCCACAACCCAGAGTTTCCTATGGAAACTTATTCTAGCAGAGAATTGCAGGCCCAGGTTGAGTGCCAGCAGTTTTTCAACTAACGTGTGAAACTATCATATCAATAAGTAAAAACTAAAGGTGGCTGAAGAAAAGCAAACCAACATTTTCAAGTCTATATTTTCAAACACATTAAAAGAAACCCCAGCTCAAAAAGAGTTATATATAATTTAATCCCACTCTTAAAATTTTTATTCCCTATATTACGCTCACTCTTGAAAGACATACATACAAGCTACTTAAGTAAATCTAAAGTAAATACACATCTTATTATTTTAACTTTAATATATTATTTATTAAGATTTATATTATTTATTAAATTTAGCTTAATAATTTAATAATTAGTTTTATCACTTATGATTTAATATATCTTATTTATTTGAGTAAATACAGAACTAATTCAACCATGAAAAAGAACTGAAATAAAGAGCTCTGATTTCTATTAGTAATTTCTATTTCTATTCAGTGATTATAATACTAATCTTCCTGAAAAATGTCCTTTTAAATGATCTACTTAAAAACACATGAATTTTCCACTTGACTTCAGCTTCAGCGTCAACTCATTAAGGTTAAAGGGGCACATTCTAACACCCAGTGTGAAATTAGTTCAATTACCTTTCAAAGGTGGCTAAAATTTGTGAAATCTTAGTAGCTCAAATACATGAATCCTGTATCACATCATATAATATGTAAACACATTTACCCCTTAAGTCTTTGTAAAATACAGGGTGGGGAAAAAAGTAGGTTTACAGTTGTTCATATGGAAAATAATACAATAATTAATAAATAAAAAAAGAACAATCTGTTTTGCATACTTACTAACTATAAACCTACTTTTGCCACACCCTGTACAGAGGTAAAGCAGAATCTTTGCCATAACACTTATTTTACAACAATTGTCCCATTGTATGGAGAATTTGGAATGATGCTGATAACATTCAGTTTCCTCATTTACAAAATAATACTACTGCCTCTGGTCATTGAGAAGAGATAGAACACTACTTGATGACAGTAAGCCCTCAATAAATGTTAATTATTATATTATTGTTATTGTCATGTTTATTATGGCTCAACAATTTTTAAAAATTAGACTATTAGAAAAATGTTCTTTCTGTTGGACACCTGGCTCATGCTCATTCATCATGACATTTTAAAATTTAACCGGAACTGTGAGCTGTGATAAGTTATAGCTTCTCCTTCAGTGATCTTTAAGTAAGACTGCTCTAATATTTTATTTTATTAACATTCCTGAAAAAGATTCAACAAGATTCTTCATGGGTGCAAAATGTTACAACTTGAATGTTACTTTCCAGGAAGATGACTCAATATATTTTATAGCAGTTGAGTGATAATATTCTGGGTTCCCCATTGTAAAAAAATGTAAAAACCCTTGAGCATATAGTGTTTATATGGTTTTTGTTACCATAGTCCACCATTGTTGGGGTACCCACTAATCTATTTTCAACTGAGATGTCACATAGAAGAAAAGAAAAAGAAACTGCAGTCAAATTCTATGTAGAGAAATGTGACTTAGTCATTATGTGTCTCAATTATAAAATATTCACCTGTAGTTAGAGAATAATAAATAAACTGTGGGCTTATGCCTGGAGATCATTTTAAGATTCTGTATCTCATGATTATGATTCATGTTCATTTGTTGTTTTCTTTTAAGTTGTAATCAATTTTGAACACTCTGATTTCACTGCTCAGAAGATAAATAACTTTATGATTTTAGGGCCTTTATGTTATAAGTAGTTATTTTCCTTTCTGAATGGCAACAAAAAAGGTATTTTTTCCTGAATGGCTTTTAAAGTCATTTCTCTTTGGAAATATCTTTGAAAATCACCAGATTGGAAGTTTTAACTACTTAATTATAATATTACTGATGATCAACAGATTGAAAAGATACTTCAAAGAAAAGTCCACTTTGGAAATGAAAAAAATTTCTGTTCTATCTTGATTATATATTTTTGTTGCACACCATCACAATTCACCAAATTATATTGGTTCTATGAACTTGAAAATGAGGCTTAAAAATTATTTTAAACCTCTCTAAAATATTACACAACACAATATTGCCTCTAGTTGACTTCCTTTCTCTCAAATCAGAATCAATATTTCATTCCTCATTAAAATCAAGACCATGAAGAAAACTAGAGGCAATGTGCAGAGTTAGGCAGTTGGAAGGATTCTGGCCCATTTCTTGCTACCATTGTGTGTTTTTTTTTAATCCTCTTCCTTTATTTACCTTTCCCTTGCAAAAATCCCTGAGCACTTGTCATAAATGAAGAAAATGATCTGTAAAACAGTATTGGTGGGTCCTAGTTGAAGTTGTTCTTCCATTTGAAGGAAAACAGTCCATCCAACTTGCAATAATATTTAAAAGAAAACACCTGTATTGTTTTTGAGGTCTTCTGGGTAAAATTTGAAAGTTTCAAAGCCCTTTGACTTAAATAACATTATTAGCATGTTACATTTAGCAATAAAGGATTAAACAAAAATATTTATCAATAGAAAATAAGTTTTCATTTATTCCAAATTAGTAGCTTACTAAAATGGCAAACATTCTGCTGGTGTTTTTAAAAACTGATGCTCTTACTGATACTTCTAAATATTTTATGGACAAAGAATGAAATTTTAAACAAGCTTGACTATTATTTTTCATTGGTCATGCTGAACCACTTTGAATGGTTCACTCATGAAAGATGTGCATTCATTCAACTACTCATTCACTGACTTACACACCAAACAGCTCAGGCATGGTGTTTGAATATACACAATTGAAGACAAACTCTGTGATTAGAGAGAGCTCAGACTGTCTCTAAGTGGTACTACAGTCCACAGTAATATGAGTTAAGGAGACAGTAGCCCATATCACAAAAGATTAACAACAACAAAAAAGTCTGGACTCTGAAATAGTCACGTCTTTCACTGGACCAGGGGTAGAAGTCTTCAAATTACATACATTGGTAAGAAAAATAAGGAAAAACCAAAACCAAAACAAACAAACAAAAATCTATTCCTTGGAAACCAGATAGAATCTTGGCCTGCCCTGTTTCCTCCAAGAGGGATAGGGCAGGGTGTGCCCGTGTGGGGGACAGGGAACCCACTTTGGAACACCCTCCCTTCTGTCTGTGGAAAATGATTTTTTGGCTACTTGTTAGGCTTATTGTGAGCAACGTTCCTGGTCCTCAGGTGAGAAGAAGAAAGGAACTTCTGTTTCCCCCCAATTTATGCAACATTTCCCCCCATTTACTCTAACTTTCCCCCAAACTCAGTCTACGTGAGTCTACCTGAGTCTCCTCCTGCTTCCACAGTGGCGGCTCCACCTGGCAGGGGCAGAGGAAGCTATGACTGCCTCCCGCAGCGGCATCTGCCCCTCGCAGGTCCCAACGCCCCAATCCGAGGCCGCGTGCTCACCTGAGTGCCCAGGTTCCAAACGTCCCTGTCCCCCTCTTCGCCTCACCCTGCTCGCGCTTCCCCACACACCAGCCGCTCCTGCCACCCCCCAGGGAGTCTTTCAGCCACTCTTCTGAGCCGCCGCACCTGATATTTTTATAATCATAAAAAAAGGTTCTATTTTTCTCTATGTATTAAAAAATAGTACGATGGTCAACAATAATTTGGAAAATATGAAAAGGTAGACATAAAATAAAACTTGCCTGTATTCTAAAGAGAAAGATTAAACATTTAGTGTATTATCTTTGTGACCTTTTAACCATGAGTAGATAAAAAAATCGTCCCTCTTCTCTGCCTCTTGCACACACACGCACACACACACACCCTTTTGATTTATATAATTAGACTTTATAGTTTATACATCACATATTTTTTAAAGAAAAGTGTTTTGAAACATCTTTTTTCCTCTAAAATACACATATGTAGCAGTTAAAGTCTTGTTTGTATACGTTAAGGAGAACAGCTATCTATTTTCCAGACAATTTAAGAAGTAGAACATTATAAATATACTTGAAGAAACCTACATGCCTTTCAAGATTGTATTGTTCTAACCAATGTTATGAATTGTATGACATGTTCCCTTTCTTTCCTTTACAGTTTAACAAATTATATATGCATCATTTTTTATTGAAATATAGCACATATACAGAATTAAACTGCAAGTGTGTTCAATGAATTATCACAAAATTAACCCAGTAGGATAATCACCATCCAAAAAAGAAGTAAAATAGCTTAGGAGTCCCTCCTAATTGCTACCCTTTTCAAGGCCCCAAAGGTCATGACTGTCCTGGCTTCTAACACCATTAATTTAATTTAACCTATTTTTGAACTTCATAAATATAGTCCAGTCATAGTTGTACTGACTGATAGTGCTATCACTCATAGTAACCCTTCACAAATTATGCTCGATATGATGACTATTTAAATTGGAAGTCTATTCTTCCTAACCTACTTAAAACTATACAGGGTGCATTTTATGTGCCATTTAACATCCTGCTAAAAAATTATTTCACTTCTGTACATCCTATTGAATGGATATACCATAATTTTATTGATGATATAGATTTTTTTGGCCAATTTTCCCCAAATATTTGTATCCACATGCACATCTTTTTCTGTACATCTCTGGCTTATTTATTTATGGTTATTTTTATAAGTGGGATGTTTATGTACAAGATCACTAACTTTTCAATAGTCCAGTGTCCTGCTGTCACATTGCTTTACTAAAACATGAAGCCAATTTATAGTCCTCTTGGGAGTATGCAAGAGAATCTCATTTCTCTTTTCAAATGAGAAAAATCTCATTTTTCATCTTTGTTAATTTGACAGGCAAGAAATTCCATTGATGTTTACAGTTGCATTCACTTAACTACAAGCAAGGCCAATCACACATGTCTGTTATTAATTTATATTTCTCTCACTATTTTTAATACATTTTTTCCTAAGCTCCTCAAGCTCTGGCATTGGTTTCTCCTGCTCTGCTTGCATCCCTTAGGTTAACACAAATGAATGAATGATGGGTCTTAACTCAACAAGTGGTCTAAATCTCAAGTCTACCCTAGGAATTTTTTCAGGGTCTTCAATACCTTGTGAAGCCATTGTCCCCTCTGGTAGATGGCAGGATTATGCTAGATGGTTTCAGTTTCATTAGCTCACTACAGTAACATAAGTGAGCTTAAGTCACATTCTCCTACTTTCACATTACAGCTGAAGAAAACAAGGCTGAATCCATAAATGATTTGTCCATGCTCCTGGATGGGGATTTGAGCTGAAAGTTTTTCCTGTCATCACAGATCAAGTAGTTGTGATTTTGTTATTGATGGAGCCTGTATATTTGAGACTTGGGAAGAGTGGGGTAAAAGAGTAAGTAGTTGCTGAAGAGTGCAAAACACATGAGCTTGTCTCTTGTACTCCATAAATACAGGCAAATTGGCCCCCAAAGAGATGATGGTACAGTGCATGGTCATGCAGACCATATTATGATACAACTCTGGAGCAGGCACTATTCCCATACATTATGAAGTGAGTGGCATCCTAAGGAACTATGCAGAGCCATACCTGCATTGTTATACACAGCAACTTCTCATTATTTATTTAATTTTTAAAATCACAAGTGGTTTTCAAGCACAGGTCAGTGTGAAGTAGAGATAAAATAAATGATGTTATATTATAAGCCTCTTTCTGAACTTTGCTTTTAGTTGACACAAAAATGTGATGCACCAAGGGTCATTGTTCTGGAAAACATTAAAAAAAAAAATTTTTTTAATATATATATATATCAAGGGCAGGACATGTAAAGCAAGGTTGTCTCTGTGGAAATACTTCTTGTTTATGTGTACAAAGACCTCTTATGCACCGAAAGAGAGTAGGACATTTTCTTACAAGTACCAAGCAAATGAAATACAGATTTTTAAACACCCATTACCTGGTGAGTCAGTAAGGAGGAAAGTAAACACATGGGTAGGAAAGTGATCACACAGTGAGCAATGAGTGTTTTACAGTAGGAGCCATTTTAGAGACCGTCTTGTCTTGCAATTACCAATCATGGTTACTTGGTCAAAATCACTTAGCTTGATATTGGAAAGGAAAAATAAAGATTACAGATGGCCTTAATTGAAACTACCAGCTGAGAATCTCTTGGGTTGCTAAACAAAGGAGCCAGGATAATCTAGGCACATGGCGTTTTGCTTTTTTGTTAACCTGTTTTGCCCTCACTGCACCTGAATTGTTAAATATGTAACATTCTTTAATATTTTATACACTTCAGTCAGTAGGTATTAGGTTATTTCTTTTCAGGGAAGCAGTGTGTCATACTTCTAGAAAGAACACTGGATTCAGAGCCAGGAAAGTGAACTTGGGCTCTTCCATTGGCAACCAGCTAAATTTACTTGTCTGTAGGATTTAGGCTTTTAAATCATTGATTACTAAGTTAATTTTCTGCTTTAAAACTGTTTATATATATTCTACTTTAAATGGATATTTTCTTGAATTATGATTTAAGTGTGAATTTTTAAAAAGAAACATCAGAAGGCTTTTACATGAGCTCAATGTTAAAAAGCCAGCACTCACTGATACACCACATACTTATTTCTGATATTATCCTCATCATTCTTTTACATGCCCTTTGTAAAATGACTATAATGTTTGTAGCATTAAATATAATATTTTTTTTATTTATAAAAGCCAAAGAGAAGAATGCTTTCTTGTACATACAGGGCACTTTCATAATTAGTTGTCTTTAAAATTCTTTATCAGGGCCCTAGCCAGTTAGCTCAGTTGGTTAGAACAGTGACACATATACTAAGGTTGTGAATTTGATTTCTGGTCAGGCATATACACGAGTCAAGCCATGAATGCATAAATAAGTGGAACAAGTTGATGTATCTCTTTCTCTCCCTTCCTCTCCCTTTCTAAAATCAATACAAAAAAATACATTAAAAATTCTTTATCGGGAGTTGGCAAAACTTTTGGTACAGAAAATGTGAGAAATGTGTTTCTCTTCTGTTCTTTGGAACAGGCTTAGCAATTACCTCCTGCTAAAGTGCAAAAGCAATTATCTACTTGCCCATGCAAACACTGATTGCTTAAAGTTTGTCCTTATCTTGAAGTTGTAGGCAAAGCAAATTAATGAACAATTTTTATATCATTGAGCAATGTAGGCACTATTCCTGTGCTTGTAGTCTGAGGCCTTGTTAATTGCATTTGGAGCTTTCACTTATGTGAGTTTCCTGTGGGGCCTCTGGGGACAGTTTTGCAAATTCCAGATATACCTGTGCTTGGTCAAATAGCTATTAGAATCTGTCTGAAAGTGGACCAAATTTACCCTGACATTCTTCTTGCCTCTTTGGACATTTCTTTTCCATTCCCTGCCCTAGCAACGTTATTTGGGGCTATCAGTATTAAGGTTGACAAACAAAACTCTTGAGAACAGCAAAGACAGGATTTGAATTTTTCAAAGAAAATTCAGAAAGCAAACAAACAAACAAACAAAAAAAAACTACACAAGTACATTAGTACAGAGCACTAATTTGAAGTATTACTTGAAATTCATATACTCTTTCTCTTCTCTGTATCAACATAATTTGAGATGAAATTTTTAGATTTCTATTCTGAATTAGATTGGGATAGGTAGGGAGTCTAGATCTAGGAAAATTATGCCAGACTTTTCTTTCCATTTCTACTTCTGGGTTTGCCCTTCTGGCTCCAGGCCATTTTCATTGAAGACATCCTGGGCTTGTTGGTCCTGCATTGTCTTTGTTATATTCCCTCTGCTGAGTTTCAGTAGTGAACTTTGCTGTACTTGTATATTGGCTCTCACTCTACCTGAAATGTTAAATGTATCAATGCTTTAATGCTTTATACACCATGGTCAATAGGCATTAGTTTATTTCCTTTCAGGGAAGCAGTGTGTCACAGTCCTAGAAAGAACAATGATTAGAATTGCTTGTCAATGTCTATGTATAAATTTTCCCATCATCACTGCCCATGGTGTTGGAAAAAGAGATGCAGAATTGGCTCTAGTACACTATATATACTTGTCTTTATAGACAGCTTCTGAATTTCATTCTGAGATGTTTTTATGCCTTTTTAAACACATAATCCGTTTCTCTCTGTCTTCTTTCTTACCAATTATGTCTATTAGTGGACAGGATTTCCTTTTTGCTTAGCTGGTTAATTCCAAGTTAGGCTTTCTGCATAGTCTACATAGTCAATAGGTCTCTCTGGTTATGCACGTTGCCCTTCCCTTGTGCCTGTCTATAGCACATCCTTCCAGCCACTAGCACAATGGAAGTACTGATTCTTGCTCCAAAGCACATGGCTATGCTGCTTCTTGCTCCAAAGCATATGGCTACTTGATAAATTCCTGCTTCCAGGTGAAGGGAAACTGCATCTTTTGAGCCTACTTATAGGCCATATCCAGCCAGGTTCTGAGCTTTGTGCATGATGAGGTCTTTCTCTACTCAGAATAGTCTTTTCATTGATCTCTTTGATGACTACATCCTTCAGGAGCTCAAGGGCAATGGAGGGTGATCTTGAGAATCATATTCTTGAGACTTATAGCATCAGAATTACATTGCATATTAGGAAGATATAACGTGTCACATGGATGATGTTTTAGGTAAACATCATTGGAGAGTTGGGTGAGAGTTCTTGGGAAAAGTAGATTCAAGTTTTGACCTGAAAGAGGCAGTTGACTTCAAGCATAAGTAAGTTGTGTTGAGATGTACATGTATCATTTTATGTTGATTGTTTTGCAATGGGCCTGTACATTGTTATCAGCAGTGCCACACAGATCCCATTAACAAGATATAAAGCCTTTGTGTAGTTCTAAAGAGAAAACTTTAGAGTCTCCAGGGGCTTCTCTGTTTCCAAGGCCATGTCTACACCTCCAGCTGATAAATCCTTTTTCTATGTCCTCTTGCTACACCTCCATCTCCATATCTTTAACTCTGAGTTAGCCATTGGTTTGCTTATAATTACATTACATGTAAATCATATAGGAAGGTATTTATATGACCTTCAGTCTTTCTTAGGGTCTATAAGCATCTCCCACCCAACCAAGCTTAGCTGCCTTTTGTTAGTGGCATCCTTGGGGGGGGGGGGGGTTACACTTTTTTTTTTTTTTTTGAACTAAGACCTGTAGAACGCAAGGCTTTTATCTATCACCAGCAATTATAAAACTGGGACTTCTCCAAGTTCTGCTCTCTCATTAGTGTGTATCCTTGTTCAAGCCACTGAACTTTGAACCTCTGTTCCCTCAAGAGAAAAATGAGAAGGCTGGGCTTGGACTTGAACTTGGATAGCTAAATCTTTCCTGCTGCATCTCTGAGTGGTAACTCTCATGGTGGGGTTTTTCAGGTAAGGAGAGGAAATAGTGATGAGAGTGAGTGAGAAATAGCTGGCTAGGAAATTGTGAGTTTTGAGATGGTCTTTCACAGTTAGGGTTGTCAAATTAGCCAATAAAATCAAAGGATGTCCAACTAAATCTGAATTTCAGATAATCGGTAGGTAATTGTTAGTATGAGAATATTCTAAAAATTACATAAGACATACACTAAAGTGTATTCATTATTTATCTAAAATTCAAATTTAACTTTGTTTCTTGTGCTTTGTCTGGCAGCTCTACATAATGGTAGGTAACAACTTATTCTGTTTTAACAAATTAGGCTGGACAAGTAGGGCAACTCAGCAGGAAATAGAACCTCAGCTTGTAAAGATAGAAGCTGGATAATTGTTCGGTATCTTTACAGTGTGGGGTAGGGAAGGTGTTATTTTTTTCTTTTTTTGTCCAAGTTGTAATAGCACTTCCATGATTAAAAAAAAAAAAAAAAAAAAGCCCTGGCTGGTGGCACAGTGGATAAGGCACCAGCCTGTGAACCCAAAGGTTGCTGGTTCGATTCCCAGCCAGGGCATATAACCAGGTTGCAAGCCAAGTCTCCAGTCAGGTCTGTAGCTGGAGGCAGGTGAAAAGCAACCATACATTGATGTCTCTCTCCCTCTCTGCCTCTCTCCCTACCCTGCTTTCTAAAATAATAAATAAAATCTTAAGAAAAAAAATTTAAAATGACAACAACAAAAAACTAAAACAAACAGTGGAAACCATGTGACACTTATGTACTGATATAAGACGTCACCAGGCTAATCTCTGAATAGACCTGAAGGCTCTACACAGATTATAGATAGGAAAGGTCAATTACCAGAAGAAGTGGAAGATGGGGATAAAACACTACAAAAGGCTATTAGACTCTTTGCTTAAAGCTGAAAATACTAACATTATGTCTGGCTTAGAAGCTGAGTTGAATAACTTTGTAGTTCATATACTAAAATGGAGGAAAAAAATAGAGTTCAAAAGTTTTAGTAAGTGATAAATAAGAGTAACATTTAATTAAGGTGCTGTCCAGTATATCTTTAATCTTCAGCTGCCTGCAAAAGTGATGATCACCCATTTGTGCAGAAGATTATTGTATTGCTCTTTTTCTATTAATGTAATGTATATTTGGTAGATAGAGTCTCTATCTAACTAGATAACAGGAGCCACACATCAGTGTATCATGAAATCTGGCATTTTTATTGTCAACCAGCTGGTTGGGAAGCCTTATTACTGATGACAGCAAGAGATGCCCCAGTTCCTTACCTACCTGAGTATAATAGTCTTAAAGGACTTCCGGGTTCCCCATACACTCAGTCTGCTCATCCTGCTGAGAAATTACCACATGTTTAGAGTCTCTGTTTTAAAATGAATGTAGCACCTATTTGTCTAAGGAGGACACAAATTTTCCCTTCTCTTTCACATTTCTTTGAAAATTAATCATGTATAAAATATAAACACTTACACAACAAATATCTCTCCAAGGGATGTCTTCATTATGCATTCATTCAAAAACTGTTTACTTAGCACTTACTCTCGTCATAATGCTAATAGGAAAATAAAACAAGTTAACAGAAAATCATGATGCAGTTCATGTGCTTATAAACAGAGAAAACATAGAATACTGAGGGATTGCTCAGTGGAGGGCAACTACCCCACGGTAGAGGGTGTAACAGAAAGATCTGCAGATGATAACTTCCAAATTAATACTGGAGACATAGGAAAAAAGGAAAGAGGGCAGGTTGATTAGGCAGCCACCAGCATTCTAGACAGAGGTATCCAAGTGTGCTAAGACTTGAGAAAGAGAACATGACATGTGATGAGCATCTCATGGAGTTTAGTTTGACCGGGATAGTGGATGGAGCTAGCAGTAGCAAGGGAGGGTATACAGGGCAGGGTAGGGACCAAACTATGATGGTCATATTCAGGAGGCTAGAAATTCCTGGCTTCGTTATGAAGTATGGAAGGACCACGTAAGAGGCAGGTAGACAAGCTAGAAATCTAACAGTAATCTAGAAGAGGATTTCCCCAGGCATCCTGCCTCACAGCCTTTAATTGGCAATTTCAAAAGTCATCTCTCTCCCCACATCATTTATCCTACTTCCTGATCTGTTACTCTTTAACACAAGACCTCTCCTCCTAGTTAGACAGGGAGGGATGGAAGGTAGAGGAGGGGAGGGAAGAGATTGGAGCTTTTACTAATTGCTGAGCTGCCCCTCCTTTCACATCGGGTTGACCGCACCTGTGTTCTGGACCTTGGACAAATGGCCTCCTCAGAGAACTTGTTTTCACACCCAGGCCCTCTCCCTTCTGCTTCTTAATTTCAACTTCTCTCTTTCTCTTACAACTTCCCTACCACCAGCACTTACCCTCTCAAGTCTCACCCACTTTCTTGACCTTTTCTATACTAGTTACTTCCACTTACTTTTTTCCCCATGCATTTCTCAATTTCTTGCGTCTTTCCCCATCTGCAAACTGCCAAAACTGTCCTGCCAAGCTGCCGATGATTTCTTATTGATCCAATAAATGCTTCTTAATCCTACTCTTTCTTGACCTTTTGCATTTGTGTGATATTTTTTATACATTCTTCTTTTCCCCAGTTCTCCCTTTTGCATCTCCAGTGACATCACACTTTTATGATTTTCTTCACATAGCATTCAGTTCTTTCTCAGTTTCCAATCAAGTGCTCTGCCTGTCCCTTTAAGGCAGTTACGGAAGATTCCAACCTCAATCTGTTTCTCTTATATTAAAAATGTTTTCCTGTATGATTTAATGGCCTAACATAGACTCATTTACCTTCTCAATGCTGATAACTTCCAGAATTATAGCCCAGCTTTCTTTGCTGAAATTCAGACCCACACAGACAACTGTTCACTAAATACTTCCACTGGGACCTGCCCTATAGCCCGAAAATTTATGTGGTCCAAACCGAATTCATTCGGCACTCATCTGACTTCTTGCAAAGCCATTTGCCCTCTCCTGGCTCTCTGTGAATCTCTCTAAGAACACAGCATCCCAAACTTTCCCAGTTTTTCAAGCCAGACTATATATATGTACAAATTAACTGAATATATATTCATATATATATATATATAATGTATATATGATTTTTATGACATTTTCATTAAACACAAAATTTGATTAACTCTTCCTTTTCTGCATACCTTGAATCTGCCAATTTCTCTCTGGGCCCACTGCTTTTGGCCAACTTTATGCCACCATCATCCTAGGGTAAGTGCTGGTAGGAAGGATGCTGTAAGAAGAACAAGGGTGTTACAAAGGCAGGAGATTAAAGGGCCTGGGTGTAAGGAGGTCAGACTTCAAGGGTTCCAGGCACAGGACGGGCAGTCAGGTAAGAGAGAGGGGACAGCTCAGCAATAAGGAGGATGTAAAGACTCTCTCTTTCTCTCTCTGCAATTAGAAGGAAAGGTTTTGTGTTAAGAGTGACAGATCAGGAGGTGGGGTAGGAGGTGTGCAGACAGGGAGAACTTTTGGAACTGGCAATTAGAGGCAAGGAGAGGTGGTGTCTGGGAAACAGAAGGCTTGCCAAGCAGAAGTGAGTACCCACTGGATGCTGAAGCCATAAATTGGAGTTGGAATCGATCTGAGCAGTTATGTAATTTTCCCTATTAGAGCTCAGAAGTGCTGATGTAGGCAGTGAAAATTTACTCAAGGCCAAGGTGTTCCAGGCAGGGTGAGGACTGGCAAAGCTCCTGGACAGAGAGGCAGAATTGAGGAACCTGGAGGTGAGGAGCCTCACATCTTCCATGAAGAATTTAGGACTGGGGAAGGTGAACAGTTGAAGATTGAGGATTGAGAGGACATGGAGAAGAATTTCACATTTTTAAACCAAATGTCCAATAGGAATTTTAGTTTGCAAAGGCAGGTGCTCGCCAAGACTTTCTTATGAAATGTGTTAAACTAGAAATAAATGACAAATGGTAACAATTAGGCAACCATGTATGGTGGCACGGAGCACTTCAGGCACCAGGTAGCCAGTCACTACGAAGTTCAACCCTTTTGTGACATTGGACTACCGCAAAAAATGTCCAACACCATTTCCATGCCATCTGGCATGTGTGCAGGAAGATCTGCCAGCCTGACTCTCCAAGAAGCTGGGCAGAAGTACAACATCTGCTCTGCTCCCATCTGCAGGGATGTCGAGGTCTAGGTGGTTCCAGGAGACTACAGTGGACAGCAAATTGTCAAGGAAGTCCAAGTGTGCCGAAACAAACTTGTGGTCTACGTGGAGCAGGTGTGACAGGAGCAGGCAGGCTAATGGCACAACTGTCCATGTGGGCATGCACCCAAGCAAGGTGGTTATCACCGGGCTAAAACTAGACAAAAACTGGGGAAAAAATCTTGAACACAAAGCCAAATCTTCACAAGTTGGAAAAGAGAAAGGCAAATATGATGAGCTTATTGAGGAAATGCAGGAATAACTATAACCTAGTGTGCAACTCTGTTTAACTGTAGAGTTTTAGGCTGATGCGTATAACTTTGAAACTTCCCAACTTGTCTCTGGAATGTCTCCTTTCCTTCCTGTTTTGTTGTTGATACATGAGTGGCTCTGTAAACCTGTTTTTGCTGTTTATATGTTATGAATAAAATTGGAAATACTTCATTCAAAAATGGTAGAATATTACATAAAAATGAAAATTGCCATAATGTCAATGGGAACTTATTGTACATAAACATATTTTATTGGAGCTAGCTATAGCACTTTCCCAACGATGGGATACATAAGCAACGGGAAATAAATTTTTAAAATTGCTGCAAGATAACTGTTGAAAGTCAGCCAACAAATTACAATTGTTTATATGTAATTTGTAAAATCTATTATCACTGAAATCATAGAAAATAAGTGATGTTGCCAAGGATAAAATAAACAGAAGCCTGTGAATGGAAATTTTATTCCAGGATATATACTGACTGGCTTTTGCTGCAAGACAAGAGATCAGAAGAAACCTTTAAATGAGCCTAATAAGGTTCAAGGTCAAGAATGTCCCTGAAAAAGAAACCCAACTTTGGCCTTTAGAATAATCCTGCCCCCTAATTAGATTAAAATTATTAACTCACAATAAAAATTCCAAACAAACAAAACCAAACAAGCAACCACAAATTAGATATGATGTCCAAGGACTTTAGTGATTGGAATTGATGAGATAAAGGATAGCATTAAATGTTTATAGAATTTGTTTAAAAATTAAATATAAAATGAGCAAACAAGAAGGGATCAACTAAAACCAGTGTTATTCTTGAAAAGGAATGAAAAAGAACTTAAAATACAATCACTAAAATTAAGAAGTTAAAAAAGAATTCAAAACCATAGAGGCTTTCAACGAAAACGTAAAAAGCTTCTTTTCTCTTTTTCCTCACCTAATTCCTAGGAGGAATAGCTTTATACTCTGTCTATTGATTACCCATCCTTCAAAATACAGAATACAGTCTACTTTGTCGACAATTTCTCTTCTTCCTTTGCTCCACCCCCATAGTTTTGCTAGTCATGCTTTTCCTTCTGAGTTTATTACATTTAAAGATTAATTTTTTACAATAAGCTTTTTTTCATTTGTCAACATTAGATAGTATTTTCATAATGTAAATTGAAGATTTAGTGACATTAAATATTCCTCCATCTTTCCTTATTCCCTCCAAATCTCAATTGCTGATTACCACATCTTTCTATTTTTTGCTGTCAAAAGTATTATTTATTTTCTATCCTATTATTATATATCATTCTCCTTTGCTATACTTATAGGTGGCATCTATAAATAGAAACAATGGCCAGCATCTATAAAATCAAAATTATGTAGATATTCACCATAAAACAAAAGTGAATTTGAACCTTTGAAAAGACAACAGAAGCAGTTCCTAGTCTATAGCCCAATGGATTGAAAAGATGAAGATGTGTTCCTTCTTCACAAAACCTGTGCTGCTCAAAAAGAAACAGAGCTAACAGAAATGAATGGCTGTAGGGAGAGGGCACACTGGTACCTTATAATTACTGTATTTCATTCATTTGAAGGTGAACTTTTAACCATTTGAATACCTCTAATCATTGTTGGCCAGAGAGTGGTAGTTATCTAGTAGTTTTTGACTATTCATGTGAAAATTGACCACATCTGCTCATAATATCATTTCAGTTGAATGATTCACATTGTTGGTAGTACATACATTGAATTTAATTGATTCTAAGATATCATCAGGAAAAATATGCTATGAGTTAGCATATTACAATATACATAGAGAGACAGTAAACAGCAGTACACATGTGCTAAAATGTCTACATAAATAAAGCTAGAAGAGCTAGAAGTAGTAAGCATAAATAAAAATTCTAAATAACAAGAAAGCATTGTGCTGTAGCTTAATGAGGAACATTTTTCCCTTGCGATTATAAGATAGTAGTACATCATCTAACTGATAGCTTTAAACATTTTTAAATTTAATCTTTATTGTATTTTCCCATTACCATTTAGTACCTTTAATACCCCTCTTCCCCCAGCAATCACCCTACTGTTGTTCATGTCCATGAAATCAACAAAATATGAATTTAAAATGTATATATTGTAACATAGTTTTACCTTTCTAGTAAGATCTTTCAGATTCCTTATTGTAGTATTTGGTATAGAGAAGCATTTTCTTCTTAATATTTTTTGCAGAACTTCTTAACAGTCTGATCAAATTTGCTTTGCAAACCTCTATGACAGCAGTAGCCTTTGTTCCTTCCCTCCCATCCCCATACATATTACCCCTTTTTGGAGTAACAGAAGCTTTGGCTGGACACATTTCCAATCTCCCTTGGAGCTATGACAACATGACTAGGTTTTGCTCATGTGATGTGAGCAGAAGTGATTTATGCAATTTTTGGCTTATGCATCTAGAATTAAAAAAACACAACTTCCTCCACATCTCTCTTCTTGTCTTTTTCTTGCTTTTCCTCTTCCCTGGGGCTACAAGGTAACTACAAGGGTAGCACTCCATCTTTGATAATGAAGCCAAGGATGAAAAAACAAGGCTTGCAGATTTAAATTTTTAAAAAGATAATCTCTACCAGCATTGGATCATCTATTCTTACTGACACATGAATAAAAAGTAATTTATTTTGTTTAAATCAGTGTGTGTGGAGGATTAACCTTAAAGAACATACGAAATATACCAATGTCTAACTCAACCATTTAAATAAGTTTTAGCTAACTGGAGATAGTTATGGAGGATAGATCTAAAGTTGCCTTCTTGGTAAATGTTCTTAGACTTTAATTTTGGGTATTAGGAAAAACTTCTACAAAAAATAATTATTCTGCCTGTGACTGTAGAGACCCAAGAATTATAGAAGCAGAAAGGCATCTGTATTAGTTAAGGTAAATGCTAGGTACAGTAACAGATACACCCTAAAATCTCAGAAGTGTAGTAAGTGGTAATTTCCTGCTTGTGTCAAAATGCAATGTGTGACAGTTGGGTAAGGAGTATTTCCTTACTATTCAGCAGGAGAAGAAGAAAAAGAGTGAGGATAATATATGGAAAGTTCTAATGAAAATGGTGCTCATCACTTGTGATCATACTACTTTGGTTAGAACACGAAAATACGGTGTTATCCAGCAGACTCTAGTCAGAAAAATACTACATTAAGGACCAAAAATAAAGAATTGGATAGAAGAAATTGAGTAGAGGATATTACACAGGTGGTAAAAGAGCTGAGAAGCCAAAAAAAGAACAATAAGGCACTTCAGGGATTAACAATAGCAGTAAATTTGTAAGTCATCTAGATAGCATAGGCAGTGTTATCAGGATCAAGGTCACATTTCCTATTGGAAGCTGAAATTATGGAGGGGCTGTCTGGTGGGATCTAGAGCTCTGTGTGGGTTGCAGCTATTGGTGTAAATGCCATCCTGATTTTACCCTTTCTCACTCCCCTAATATTCCTTCAGTAGCTCTCACTTGGCAAACCAGGCTTGTAGTTACTATTGCAAGCCCGGGCAAGGCAAGCTGCGGGGGTTGGGGCCTGCAGTGGGAGCTGACCAGGGAATGTGGGGGTCTGGGAACAAACAGGTCACAAATGGACAGTTTGCCCCAAATTTACTACAAGGAGGCAAAGAGAATATAGTTTGTTTGCCCAGAGGATACTGACGTTAATGAGCCTCCAGATTAAGGGGAGAAATTGAGGACATTTAAAGTCAGTTGGTGAATTCTTATTAAAAGCTACCAAATCACTATTGATAGCTTCTATAAGCCAGTTTCTTTCTTTCTTTCCTTTTTTTAAAAGATTTTTAAATTTATTATTTTCAGAGAAAGGGGAAGGGAGAGAGGCAGAGAGGAAGAAAAACATCAGTGTATGGTTGCCTTTCACCTGCCTCCAGCTACAGACCTGGCTGGAGACCTGTCTTGCAACCTGCTTAGGTGCCCTGACCTAAACCAGTGACCTTTGTGTTCGCTGGCCAGCACCTTAACCACTGTGCCACCAGCCAGGGCTAAGCCAGTTTCTTAATATATGCGTTTGCCTGCCAAAATCAGCAGAGTTTTACATCTGCTTATTAAAGAAATTTGACCAATTCTTAATGTATTTTTAATAAGCTTAGCAATCTTGCAATAAATACTGGGATATCAAAAAATTTTCAAAAGGTTTCCATCTGCGCTGAATTGATTGCATTAAGATTCTAGTTGTAGTGAGTAGGGCAAGAGAAGTCTGGAAATATTAAGTTCTCTATTCTTAGTACATTTTAGTATCTTACATTTTGAATTCTATAGCTAAAATTTCATTGGTTGTTTACTTTCAGCCAACAAAAAAGCTTCTGTTAATATTTGTTTGAGAACTTAAGAAAGGAAATTTATTCTCTCTGGCCTGGTTATTCATTGCAACAATTTTAAAAAGTATACAAATGGCAGATTTACTTTTCCTTCTTCTGACTATTGCTTTCTCTGACTCTAGTCATCTTCATTTGACTTTCTACTTTATCCACACAGATATTCATTGTATTTTTATTTAACAATTATTGGCAAGAGTAACTGATCTGCAGCAAGAGATTGTTCCTAGTTGAGAAGATCAGGGGCCATCATTATCTACTAAACTAGTCCCCTTGGAGAAAAAAAGAATTTAAGTTGCATAATGGCAAAAAACTGGACTGGAGAGTCAGCCTCACAAAAAAATCATTTTTGTTCTAAAAGTTGAGTTTTCTATATTAGCAATGCATATTAACATTTTGAATTTGGGATGGGCTTATTAGAGAGCCTATGTCCAAGGAAGAATAGTGCTTCAAAAGTGATTATTTAAAAACAGAATTTAATTTGAATCCACATGTTTGACTGAATCATATAACTATCATTTTAGAAAACCTGTCTGTTTTTTCCCCAGTTTGCTAGAGGTGGACAAATAAACACTTTTTTGAAAATAGTAATGCATCACTGTTCACATTCAGCCTATGTCACCAAATGCACTCAGAAAGCTTAGCAAGGATAATTCATTTTAACTCACATAGTCTCTGTGTCATTTGAAGCTAGAGGATACCATGATAGTTTTAGTACTGTACTCCTCGCTCCTTGATTTAAATCATAAATATTATGCCCTTCACTTCACAGCTACAGAATCTTGATCAAGCAAGGTCACAATAATGGAAACTCATAACAAGGATGACAAATAATTTCTCACTGTGATGGTAGTGTCTGTCTCAGGGGCTGTGATGAAAAAGATTCTGAAGCCATTCCTAGCTCAACAGAATAGAATATAGGGATATAGGGATTATTACAAATGTCTTCCATAAACATGTGTGTGTGAGAGAGAAAAAGAGAGAGAAAGTGAGAGATCCTTGACTTCTCCCAACCTCCTTAGGTAATTAATTTCTCTCTGACTTCTTCCCCTAATAACTCTTCTCCAAGGGAGATTTGCACTCAGAGGAGGCTCTGCACATCTCCACGGGTCTGTCTCTGTAGCTCTCATTCTTTGACACCACTCCTGCTGCCTTAAAGATCACTCCCCACATTCAGTGACTGCTCATGAGTGAGAATTAGCAGGTGGATGCAGATTTGGTCTGTAGGTGGGGTTCTTCCAAATTCTAATCTGTCATTCCAGCCTACATATCACTGTTAACAACTCTTTAAATCTGTATCTAATTTCTACTTATTTCCATTTTCTAACACTTCACCCGCGGCTCACTTTCATGGTGTATTTTCTTCCTGAGCAACTATGGCTCTCTTCTCTTGTATGAAGAACTTGACCTTTCTGGAAGTTAGATTAAGTGTATGTCCTTAATTCTTCAATGAGCTTTTAAAGTATGGTTTTTGTAGCTTATCTTGCTTTTTTTGTTGTTATTGTTAGAGTACGATAACAGGCTCTCGTCACTTTCTTACCTGATTGGCAAAGAAACTTTATTTATGCTATTTTTACTATTTTTTTATTTGAAACGTCATCATTATGCATAGGATCTCTGGTGTAGGGGCAAATAAAACACATAAGAGAGGAGTCAAACAACTATAACCCCCAGGCTCACAAGAAAATGTTTATGGGAAATTAGATGTTTTTGTTCCCTGAGTTTAGCAAACTGGATTTTGTGGTACAGCAGGACCTGGAATAATGTTTCATTCAACCCTGTTTCATCATAAGGTTGATGAGGAAAAAAATCGATACCAGCTGGAGCCACTGTCTGTGTGAAGTTTGTACATTTTTTTCCATGCCTGTGTGCATTTTTTCAGGGTGTTTTGGCTTCCTTCACATATTCTGAAGATGTGCATATAAGGTGAATTGGTAGGTATGTCTACATTGCCCCAGTCTGAGTGTGTGTGTGTGTGTGTGTGTGTGTGTGTGTGTGAGTGTGACGGTGCCCTGCTTTGGAAGGATGTCCTGTCCAGGATGGGTTCCTTTTTGCACCCTGAGCTGTGGGAAGAGGCTCTGGCTACCTGCAACCTGAGCTAGAATAAAAGGTTGGGAAATAATTATCTTCGTGTTTTTATTAACCTTTCTTAAATGTGTGTATAGCTCACATTCATTGCAATGTTTAATATTAGATGGTTAGGGGTCCTTATTTAGAAGCTTAGTGGTATTTTGGGGACCAGTAACATGCCCATGGAACAAGGAACTTAACTCTTGTTCGTGCCAGTTAGCCTCTGGTAAAACTGATTTTGTTATATGTCATTTTGCTTAAAGTCTCTTTTTCCAAGAACCAATCATGATGTTAGGTGAAGATTTACCGTTTGGTAAAGACTTACTGGAGTTAAAATTTAAGGGAATTCTGAAGCAGAGCTTCTGAATGACTCTTCCTCTCCTTCCAGTATCTTGAAATTCAAATTTGAAAACCTGTAGAGGAAATATTTTGGGACTCTGAACTGGTGATGTTGTTTATGAGATCCCAATTGTTACTAACTCATTTCATAAGAGATTGTTTTTTTTTTTTTTTTTGCTGCTTTCTATTTCCTACTTCTCTAACTTCCACAAAATATTTTTGATAATTAAGAAATCCCTATAATTTCATGTATTGTTCTTATTTTACTTTACAAATTAGGCCTCTATGTTCATGGCTACAATTTTTTAGATATTGCATAATGTAATTATATAATTTTTTTATTTCCAGATTTTATACATTTACAAATTTCTCTCTTCAAATTTGTAAATCAATGCTGTTATTTGTTTAATTATTTTCACTGTTACTTCAATAAAACTCAGATTGTTTGTAGAAGACTTCTAGTGCACTTATCCAAACATATCCAAACACAAGTCATATATATATATATATGCATATCATATATGATTATGTTTGTATATATGTTTCTTTATATTATGCATAATTTTTTTTATTACTTTTTTTTAAAATTTTATTGTTGTTGTATTACATCCATCCCCTTTTAGCTCCCCTCTGTCCCCCCACCCACCCACCCATTCCCCCCAAAGTCAATCCCACCTGTTGTCCATGTCCATGGTTCCTTTATACTAGGTTCTTGTCTAAGCTGCTCCCCATCTTTGCCTCTACCTCTCCCTCCCCCCTACCCCGTTCCCCTGACCACTGAAGGCCTATTCCTTGTATTCATATACTTGGTTCTGTGTTGG